>CM068869.1:6855899-7185899 GCA_035149815.1 Branchiostoma lanceolatum | reverse complement strand
GTGCCTTGGCGCCTTCGTCGGTGGTTTCTGAGGCACGTTTTTGGACGACGCGTTTCTCTTTAGTTTTTGATGGTAACTTCTGCGGTGAAAGATCCTTGTTTCTTGGTTCCAAGCGACTAGATTTTTTAGCTTCCACAGGGACATGGTACATCTGTTTTATGGAAGGGTGCTTTGGTACGGAAGTTGCTGGACTCTTAAACGGCTTTACGCCAGGGTCCAGTTTGAGACCTCCTAGCTTTTGGGTACCGCATTGCGAGTCTTTGAAAACATCTGGGCACGCAATACCTCCCGACCAAGTCGAAGACAAAAATGGCATAGTAGCCAAGACGGCATTTTTCTCGTTTTTGTCCGATTTCTTTGACGACTTCTTTTCTGTGCATCCTCCTTGCAAGAGTTCTTTTTGGTCTGAAAGCAACGTTCTCGTTTGCTTCCTCTGTTTTGTCAAATTGTCCTTGTTTATATCCATAATGCGCTTGTTTATGTTCTCCAGACGAGAGATCAGTCGGCCCTGTTCGACCCTGAAGTTTTGAAATAAGAGATGTTAAAATAACAGTCGAAGCCTTTCTAATCTTGTAAGAATAGTTTAAAAAAGAACAGAGAAATGGCTAAAACTGAAAATTCATTGAATTGTTTTTCTCGATGACTTCATACCTGTCGGAGTTCCAAGCGAGTCGCCTTTCTTTATCCAAGAGTCTCATTTCCCAGTCGTGTTGTTGTTTCTCTGCCAGAATCTTTTGCCGATAAGTCTTCATCTCCCTGTCTTCCATCGTCAGCATCGCGTGTGTATCTACGTCTGCGGATGCGTTGTTCATCTTTATGGTCTTCCCTGCGAGTTTTTCTTACGAAATGTGTTATGAAAACTAAATAAGACAGATGCTGACCGCACTCTGTCTAGACCACATTCAAAATGATACGTGACTTTCTGGGCTGCGAAGAAATGGTCTTATCTTATCTATCCTACATTGCATTGCACTTAAGATTCCCCAAGAGTATTACATGGCATATATATAACGGTGACCTAATGCTATGTAAATAATAAGGACAACCTCAAGCCAGCCGTACACACTCACGCCACATCTTCAGGAAAGACGCTGGTAGCCGCTTGTAGTTCCCGTTTAGAACGTTATTCGAGCCCACACGAGGTTACGTAATGCTATGTTTACGTTTGAAATAAGTTTTCCCCAGAGTATTACATTTTTACAGTGATGTTCTAACGCACGTGTTTTTACATGTGCTACTGCCACAATTAGTTGCACAAGAACTTATCTAAACCCACTTTGCATTTGAAATAAGATTTCCCCAGGGTATATATTTAACTGTTACCTATAATCAGTGTGATCGAGGGCGGCACGTGTTTTCGCATGTGTTCTGATGTTCCAACGCACGTGTTCTTACATGTGGTTCTGCCACAATTAGTTGCACAAGAACTCAAGATTGCAACTCATCTTTACGTATATAACAGTTAGTCGTGACGCGAGCGCAATCTGTCTTTCATGTTTAGAGGATTTATTCCATAATGTTTTATGAATACCAACTAAGACCGGCGAGGACCACACTCTGTCTAGAACATAGTCAGAATGATTCGTAACTTCCTGGGCTGCGAAGAAATGATCTTATCTTATCTATCCTAATTTGATTTGCAGTTACGATTCCCCAAGAGTATTACACGGCATATATATAACGGTTACGTAATGCTAGGTTTGCGTTTGAAATAAGATTTCCCCATGCAGAGTATTACATTTTTCTCGTTTTTTTTCTTCTTAGGAAATGCTTTACGAAAACTAAATAGGACAAGTGTGGACCACACTCAAAATGATACGTAGCTTTCTGGGCTTATGTAACCTACTTTGCATTTGAAATAAGATTTCCCCAGAGTATCACGGGGTATATATTTAACTGTTAACTGTAATCTGTGATCGAGGGCGGCACGTGTTCTTACATGTGGTACTGCTTGGCATCATGTTTACAATGGTAAGTGGTGTAGGTTTTGGCACCCTTGCGATTTGTTTCTGAAACTTCAGAGGCCACAAAACAAACTGTAGAGGCCAATTTTCTTTCCAGTCTTTGAAAGAGAATAACTTAACACCTCAATCAGGAAACCCACTTAAATAGTGGATGTTCGTTGATCGAGAACTAGACACGTCGCAAGAAAGAGTAAAACGCATCACCACCGTGTCTTTCCCCGATCAACTTCCGGACAAAGCAGTGCATAAACCCCACCAAAGCAAGTTGTCTAGACGACCTTCTTACAAGGACTCTAAAGTAGTGTGCAGGGGACTTCGCTCCTGTCGTTAACCACCCGTCCAACACCCATTCTCCGTTAACGTGTGCAATTGGGGGTTGAAAAATGGTCAAAAATAAAGTTCTTCATAAAGCTTACGTAATGGGCCTAACATATATTTACTATTGTTCACTATCCCAAACAAGTTTTGGTAGGTGCTAGGACTTAAATTTCCCTTTTTTGAGATATTGACCGTTTAACACTGTGATGTTGCTCATATTTAAGTCATATCAAAAAAGCGTATCAACCCACTGGTGACAGTTGTAACGATTCATCATATGTATATAAGTGATACTAGACATGCGGTCTACCTCTGTTTGTCCCGGTTAAGCTAAATGTCTTTAATAACTATGGTAACGTAAGTCAACATTGACTTGACTTACGTTACCAATGCCATGTGCTTATAGTTATTCGGATTCCTCCATGAAACAAGTGTTTTGAACCAATCTATTACCATTGGGAGTTAACCCCTCGTTCTATGAAAGCTGAGAAGTATTACTTTTTAACCCTAGCGAGAAAAAATATCACAAACTCGGCTTGCTAGATATGAAATGGTTTCCTGTGCACATGTGCCATCTGTTGACGCTTTACAAGGTAAGAACAGCGTCAGAACTTGGCCGCAGAGGTGCTACACAGAACGAGGCTGACCCATGATACACCCTTTGACTTGTAATCCTGATTATCCTATTAACACGATGTATGTTCGATGGTGTGTAACGAAATGGTAACGTAAGTCAAGGGGTAACGTAAGTCAATTTCAATAACTTGGTGAAAAAAGATAAACAGTCAAGCTGCTGAATGAGTTAGCGGCAGGTACGTACTTATCTGGTTATGCCCTTTCTTGTAAATGACAAGTTTAGGCTACTGTTCCTATTTCGAGCAGTAATAATGGTAACGTAAGCTCAATGAAAAAAAATGGCAAAACGCGTCAAGCTGTAACAAATCTGTAATTCATCCGACAACAGTTCGCAGTTGCCTCTGTAGTGTCTTTGATAGCATACTACATACTGTGGCTGATTAAAACACATAAGCAATTCTGACAAATCAATCTTTTGTGACAGATTTTTATTCGTTCGTGTTCGTAACGTAAGTCAAAGTTAAAAACTTGCGACAGGCATAAATGGCACCTAGGCTTAAGATATGGTCCACCTGGACAAACTCCACTGCTTGTTTCATGTTGGCCTTACCGGTAGGTATATGTCATCGGTAAAATTCCATTCAAGAAACGCGTTTTTCAACATGTAAATGCAGTACCTAATGTGCTTTTGGGATTTGCGACAGGTCTTTTTTGACGGTTACAAACCAAAATAATGTCCTTTACGACCCAAAAATAGCTTGACATGACGGTAAAAAGGTTACTATTCGTATTTCATATATCTACTGGTCACATAAAACTACCAAAGTCGAAGGCAATGTGCGATTTAACAATAAGCTACACGTATATTCTTGTGCGACAACAATTGCACACGTTAACGGAGAATGGGTGCCAATGTCTCGTACGAGTAGGGAATAACACCAAGCTTCTGGGAGGCAGCAAATGTTGTCCCAGTCAAGGGGAGCAGCACACCTGAATGACATGATGCCTGTGTCCCTCCTCCCTGTTCTAGCCAAGCTGCTGGATAGGTGCATCCTCAAAAGACTCTTACCCTCTATTACACCGGTCATCACCAACTAGTATGCTTACCCGAAGGGCTCTTCCACTGTCATCGCCGCCGTCAGGATAGTTCACACGTGGCTGACAGCACTTGTCTCAAGAGATGAAAGGAAAGAGGCAGTCGCAGCGAACCACTTCAAACTAAAAGCCACGCTGACGCCTGATCATGCACCGTCTTCACGACCGTGTGCCCCTCCAACGATTGGCAACCACAGGCAGAAAAATAATGCGTTCACCATGCT
The DNA here is from genome assembly GCA_035149815.1 of Branchiostoma lanceolatum. Taxonomy (NCBI): domain Eukaryota; kingdom Metazoa; phylum Chordata; class Leptocardii; order Amphioxiformes; family Branchiostomatidae; genus Branchiostoma; species Branchiostoma lanceolatum. The sequence continues at coordinate 7,181,722 of CM068869.1, read as the reverse complement.
GAAAGCTAGGACTGAACGGCTAAAAAAGTAATTCTTACAAACCTCAATGTAACAAACTGTACATAATTCAGGGAGGCGCAAGCCATTCCCTGCCCATGTACGTTTGTGATTTGAACGAGGCCATGTTGATTTGATTGTATGGATGACATCCTGTTGGAAAGCCAAAACTGACGCGAGCGTGTGAATAAGGAAAAAAAGTTTAGCAAAACGAAATAAAGAGTTGCTTTCATTATGAAATCTACGTGGTCAGGAAGGTTGAACAAACGGGTAAAAACAAAGCGTATGGTGTAGTGAATGATAGGTTCTTCATTTTCATTTCTTCACATTCTCGTCTTCGACTTTGGAATTGTAATACCAAAAGTTTGGCATTTCAAATAAAAGTATGTAACAGGACCGTTTTGCGGAATAAAATCGGGAGCTACAAAGTTCTCCTGCTAACACAGAGAACGGTCAAAGGTGATTCGTATCAGACATAAATCATGCAACTTAGGGCCTTATTGACATAATTCATTAGGAGCTGCTTAATTTTCTACGACAAGACTGTCAAACTTTAAACAACCTGCATTATTTGTGTAGAGAGGATGATCAATTGATCAGTACAATATGCATAGAGGACATTATTTGCATAATCAATGAGGACCATTCATGACATGTCAATCTAAATGGTTAGCCTCATTTGTCGAAGGTATGCGTTCGTGGAACTCTAGTGTTAATGTTAAGATAGCACTTTTATACACGGGAAATATTCAATAAAGGATGGAAATATCATCAACGGAGGAGGGTAGGGAGGTCCATTGCAGTGCCGACAGGGTGGGAGAATCCATTCTGCTCGTCATAGGGGGTATTGAAGTGGGTTTTGACCTCCTTTGCCATGAAAATTAAATAAGTATCGATCGGAAGAACATTTGACCTTGCACAATAACTTAAGCATACAACACAAGAATATAAGGGATGGAACTCCTTCTTTTATTAAACTTCTTTCTTTTAGCTTATCAACGTTGTTCTTATATACTAGTGCTAGCCATGACAGCCGCTTCATAAAACACATGCTTAGTTCACAGTTCTTCATATTAAACACTCCAGGTAAAGTACAATAGACCTCAACTACCTGGAAACTAGAATACAACGAAGGACATTACAGCAAGATAAGCAGCAGTCTAGTAGGCATGCAAGAAGCTGAAAAAGCAAGAGTCTTTTCCTCTCGACTGTCGAAGCAGTCCTCCTCTGTGCATGGGAGCGAGACATGGTCGGTTATTACCAAACTAGAACAGCAGTTGGATGAGATCTTCAGCTTTGACCTAGACACTGAATTGTGAGGTTGCTTATTTTCCGTGGCGACCTCTCCAAAGATCACCCTGACCAATCAAACCACGTGAATCGCATTGAAACTCAGATTCGTATCAGCCATTTCCCGACAAATCGCTTTCTCACTTGCGTTGACGACTACATCTGACCAAACAAACTCGCCAGTGAGATTGTGGAAGGTGTCAGCTTTCCAAAGATGTTTTCATATTGGCAATTTTGGCACTTTGGAAGTGATTGAAAGCGACCGCGATTTAACGTTTAGAGAAAAGTGGTAGAAACTATTTTTTTTCTAAACGTTAAATCGCGGTCGCTTTCAATCACTTCCAAAGTGCCAAAATTGCCAATCTGAAAACATCGTTGGAAAGCTGACACCTTCCACCATCTCACTGGCGAGTTTGTTTGGTCAGATGTAGTCGTTAACGCAAGTTAGAAAGGAATTTGTCGGGAAATGGCTGATACGAATCTGAGTTTCAATACGATTCACGTGGTTTGATTGGTCGGGCAGAAGATAGGCCTCGTCTTCATCACATTTACATGTACGGTACAACCGCTTTGCAGGTGGTGTGCACCTGGTTGCCATGCTGCTTGAAGAGCGGCAGTCCCACGGTGAACGTGTCATCAACCAGATCTGGAGTCGGCATCTTCAACAGGACCTGTATCTATAGAGAAGAAAACAACACAAACATCAACTTTCTGCGTTGCTGTTTGCTGTTCGGTGTATGTAGGAAATGGCATTGGTAAATATATAAGCCATTTGACAGTCAACGAAGCACAGTATTCTAAGGAGAAGGTTTGAGGCCCCTAGCAAAAGACAATGGCTTGGGACCTTAAATTTGACCTTAGACCACAATGTATCACGACTACACATATGGAACCAAGGAGGGGCTTATCAGCGCAGCACATATTTACTCTCCAAGCAGAGGATAGGTTCTGGCCAGTTCTAAACCACTGGGGTTTATAGAGAAAAAAACAACGTTAACATGACAAAGTAAAAAGCCCGACAAAAACGCCTCAAAACACGTCAAAACCCAGCCGGAAGCACTCCTCTGCTCGTAGAGATACACATGTTTGTATACCCTCCTCGACTGTGCTATAATGACTGACTTATAATCATGTAATTTCAAATATACTGATTTATTGATTGGGACATAAAAGGGCTTTTATTTCGAACTCAAACTCGAAATATTGCTGATCGAAGTAGTGGCCCCAGAACGAGCTCAGCGTCATCAAGTAACCGTTGACCAATATTTGGAAAGACTGAGAGCGGAGATGCAGCTCGATCACAAAGATGTTTATTAGACCAAGATGGAGGACATCTCTCCATGGACTCACGATGTTAGGAGTAAGGAGTGACGTGTGCAGAGTGACCACGTGACTACAACAACGGTGACGTCACCACAACACAACACAACAGTGTGGCGCAGCAGGGATCTCATCACGATCCAATATCATATCTGATGAGCATACCTTTCTCTCTGACACAACCTTCCAGAGCTTGGCGCCACCTTGTTCCATGACTGCAAGCCCTGCAATGGCTTCTTCTTTCCATACCTTAAACAGCTCTTCTTGTGTCAATCCTAGGAGAGAATGTCGTAACGAATTTCGAATAAGAATACATTACAGAGACAATCTTTTGTTTTCAAAAATAATACTCTAGTGCATTTCCAAAAGAGGATCCGATGATCTTTTTCTTGATTGACAACATGAAAAGGGGAAAGATTAAAAAGACTAAAACAGAGAAAATTACAAAAAGTTGTCAGGATACTCTAGGTTGTTGAAAAGGAAGCTCACGCGCTAGGTTGGTCAGATCATGCTCGTTTAAGTTTTGATGAGGAAGGGTTTAGGAAGGTCTATGTCATTGTAAAAATGTATTTCTTTGAGCTGAAGAATTATGTGTTGCTATGCTATAAAAAAGAGTTTCCCTGATACCTTTGTATTCCACTTCCACGGTTACCCAATAGAATTGCCCAGGAGAGGAAGTCCATTCCACATTTTGTTGAACCGTCGTTTCCACTCCCAGAACTTCCCTCGCAAATGCTTCGTAGGGCCGGAGCGGAGTGCATCGGACCTGCACCAACTGGCTGGCACACGGGACGGCCAGGGCAGACTCGAGCTCCGCAGCATCGCTGGCTTGGACAACTTTAATTAAAATGGCAAAATCAGCGGTTACTCTCCCAACCCGAGGTGTATATCAGGCCTGGTCGGTTCATCGTGTGATGGTACAAAAGTTGCTGTTTCTTGGAGTCTTGATGCCTGCGGGAATTCTTATAAAAAATCCATCTGTCTACTAAAATAACCCAATTTTCCACTGTCTTCAAAAAAGAAGTCAACCCCACCATAGTCAACCATAGTTAACATACAACTTTCACAGTAGACTAGATAACTATTTCGATTTCCATGTATCTCCATGTATTTGTTTGTCTGCAATTAGCCTTTGAGTATGAACTTGCAATAAAGCTTTTTCTATTTATCACATTTCATGCAAACCATGGCTGTCGATTAGCCAATGGTATTTCGGCCTTACAATTAATATCATATGCGGGATCCTGGTTTGTCAATCATCTCTGGTTATGTGATAATACACTAGTCCTATGAAAATTAATGTTCTGTTGCCGATTACCGTCCCGAAAAGCTATGATCAATAAGTAGGAATTCTCTCTTTTTTTAGATTTCGGTCGGAGTGATCCAACAATTACAATTTGTAAAACTTGAATGCATCAAAACAACCAGTAGATTTGTGCCAAATCCCGCTACAGTACTAGTGGGGCGACAGGGGCGTACACTCCAATTTTCTTTTGGTGTAGAGCGTCTGAATAATCGTACTGGCCTCGGAGGCCTCACAGACATTTCCTATGGAACGAAGGAGTCAATCTAACTACCTATTGACATATGACCACCAATGCATTGTTAATATAGGACAATGCATAAGGAAATGTCTAGACGTTCGAAAGTTAACCAGAGGTATACAGTGTCATCATATATATCACACAGACCTTTGTAGAATAGTACTTGTTTCCAATAATTGTTACCATAATTAGATAAAAGGATATTGAAAAATAAAGGTATTTGTTATCAGGTTTTCACGGACATTTAGAATATGCACAATTCACGCTACGATCCGAAATCGGGGAAATTCAAAGAACTATAGAAAGCCAATGCATGAGTATATCGAGAGAGCGCGACTCTATCTTATTTCATATGGTAGAAAATATATGATAAACAAATATAATAGATGTTAGAAGACTTGATTCTTACCTGCAATAAGCTTAGCTTCTGCCAGAACCTGAGAAAGACATAAATATGTTTTTGTAATCACAAAACTTTCAGATGAATTTAGAAGAAAATACAATATATCCACCAAATATATCCGTGTGAGTGCTTTGCACCCTGGCTGGATCACACTCCTAGCGTGCACCTTTACGCTTACTGATAAGTGTGCAAAAGATGTGGCTTGATCGAATCACGCTTCTAGCAGCATTCTATGCCTGGTCACTAGGGCTGTTGACATGAAACCTAAAGGTTCTGGGTTCGAGTCTCTAGTAGACTACCCTGGGAGACCAGACACCGTATATCGGCGCGCCACCAAGCACCGCACGCGCGCCTAAGCTTTCCCGGCCCACCCTCCCGCTGCCCCCTAAGACCGACCCCGCCCACTCTCAGCTGTAAACCCAAGCTCCGCTATCCGTATTTGGCGGGGTCGGTCTTCTGGGGCAGCGGGAGGGTGGACCGAGAACGCTTAGGCGCGCGTGCGGTGCTTGGTGGCGTGTCTGGTCTCCCAGGGTACTAGTAGTAGGCTACAGTGTTGAGTCCACGGGAAAGACACAGTTATTCGTATACACAAAATTCATCAGAACCGAAACGTTTAGGTCTTACCTTAAAGAGGAACAAAACTCTTCCGTTCTTCACCCTTTTAGTGGCCTGGGCTACTGCGTTGACCGTGCCTGTGACCAGCTCGTTGAGTGGGTTCTGCGCAGACGCAGTGAAGGTGAACTCCAGGAAGTACTGGGGAGTCGTGGTGCTCATAGTGGCGCTGGGTTTTTTACCAACTCTACAAAACAAACAACAGGACATGAAAAGAGTTGGATAGGGTGATGTTTGGTTGGTACACCGTACGGTTTTGTGCATATTTCAAGCGTATTCTTTCCCGCTGCACGCCTCGCTGCGGCTACTCAAAAGTTAACGCGACACGATGAGCGAAGCGTATCCCTTCTTTTTTGTAATGCCGGGTAGTGCAGTCAACTGCAGTGCGGCACCTAACCACTGCTCGCATTTTGAGCCACTACTATCGACAAGTGTGTTTTAAAGCCCATATCTCACTGGATCCACAGCATATTGGTGGCGTTGCTGCGTCATAAACTAGATTTGTGTTACCCTTGACTTTATAAAGGGAATATCATGCAAAACGTTCAAGTATAACTCAAAAGACAAAACGCACAAAGCCTTAAAAGATTCGTTTTTTTAATCGACAAAATGCGTTGAGCAAGCTGTCAAATCGTTCAGTCGCAGTGAAGTTACCCAAATACACAGGCTAAATTTCTCTCCGACGGACGATCGATATGTAAAATAATATGTTTGACTAGGCAAAACCCAAGGGCTTTTAGGAAAAACGGGTTGTAACATGGCAAAAAGACGTTCAGAGTGTCTTTAAAAGCTCGGGATAAGATGAATATACAAACTGATCCCCCCTCCCCCCGAAACCCTCTCCCATCTTAGTTTCTTTTTTTTGAGATTGGGGTGTAGCTTACTGTATGTAACGTAGTTATAGAAGATTTATAGGCACAACAAAAAAGTACAGTGACTTTCATCCGGCCAACTATAAACTATAAAATGAATATTAAGATTCTTCTTATTAAACAATACAGACTAACACAAGTGAATCTCTAATGTCTTCATAAAATCAGGTGCTCAGCTAAATGTGTCAGTATCTCTTCTAATAACAAAGCAATATCTTACTAGTATGTATTTACGCATTTTTGCATTATCAGGATAGCCCACCGCAGGCAAAAGCGGACTCTCAGCTCAGCACATCTTTGGCATACTTTTAGACTACACCCTTTTCTATCTCTCTCATCCTAAACCAAACACGCACTCCGGTAACAAATAGCAGATAAATATCTACCAACTAGCTATAGGACGCCAAGACAAGTACGTTATGTTTACCACAACAGGTAGCTGTCCCAGCGAAATCTTCTTGTCTCTGTGATTTGTGACCGGAGTAGGGATAAAATGCTGACGGGTTGTATAGCTCTTGCAAGGGCTTTCTGTCCGATTTATCAGCGTCTATTTGACTCCCTGTGTCTGAGAATGACTAAGCATACCCAGCCTTGTAAGGGATTTTCACGCATGGTTTAGCGCGAGTCGCAGTCTTGTTAGCTTTGGTTCGCTCAAGCAGTCGCTGCATTTTTGAAGACTAAAGCTAAGAAGGCTGGCAACACAAGGACGGGACTGCTGAGTCATTCCCTCGATGCTCTCACTAATTAAGGGTCCCAAATCGTATATCTAACTGGATCACGCCTGTGTGTGAAAGAAATTCGTCTACTGGCGCGAACATACGACAATTGGCTTCAATTTGTGGCTCAAGATGGTGATTTATTTTCAGTCACATGTGTTGCATGTTTGAGAGTCCAACCGTGGAATGAAGCTGATTTGTATACGCTCCACGTTAGTTATGCAAACTAGATCCTGATTTGTATAATTAGCATATGACTATGTGAGTCATTCCATAAGCTAAATACCTACCAAAAACTATGACGTTCCGTCCAAACCTTTTTGAGTTATTCTTTTTCAAAGTTTGAAGCAAAATCGGCTACTGCAGTTTCGAGTGATGTATCATAAATGTTTGACATGTATCATGCAAATTAAGTCATCATTTGCATAAATTCTAAATAACACACTTTGTTTGAAGTATGAGGGTCTAATCTTAGCAAATAAGACTAGTGTATAATTTCATCATAAAAAAAATCATGTAAATGATGCCATAATTTACATGATATATGTCTTATAATGCCCACATTTATTTAACTTCCCAATGCTGCAAGAATGAAATTCCCATTATTTACCACTACTGGATTATAGTACTTTCTCATTAATTATGCAAAGTAGGTCCTCATTTGCATAGTTGATATCCACCAATGTTCCTCTCTTTTTCAGTCATGTGTTTTTTAGAGTCATACCGGGTAGATTTCTAAATCTTCTCATTCATGAAACAATTTAGCTCTTTCTTTGCATAATACGCATATTATTATGTTAACCATCACTTTAGTTATTAACAAACAAAAAACCATGACGATCAGCCAACCCCGTGTTGTATTATTATTTTTCAAAGTTTGAAACAAAATCGGCTCCCGAAGTTAAAGAAACACTAGGGGGGGCAAGCATACACGACTCACTCTCCTTACCAAGAGCTATCTACCACTTAAGTATCAGGACCATAGCATGTCCAGAACACAAGATATCAAAACCGGAAGCTCCGCTGCAGTACGATGACAAGCCGCTAGGTGGCCCGAAATCTGATAATTCTGAGGTCTCATGAAGACCTAGCCTGACGCATCGCGCACGGGCCAGCCGGTCCTATAACCGCCATCCCCTTGGGTGGGGGTCAGTAACCTCCTGCCGAGAGCTTGTGTAAATACAGGGTAATGAAGACCTACCTCCATACCAAATATAAAGACTATCCACCCAGGCATTCTCGAGTTCACGTGTTCACAGAACTTGCGCCTGGCGAAGGTAAATATTCAGAGTGAAAAAAAAGAGCCAATCTCGGACACTCTCTTTTGTCGTTTTTATCGTCCACTTATTTTCTGATTCGAAAGACAGATGGTGGAACGTAACCTGCAATTTTGATAGGGGCCGCTAGAGGCCACTATTACATGGCTGGTGCACGCTGGTGCCATAGACAGGTCGCGTCGAGAACACGATAGAATACAGACCCTCTTAGTGTACAATTGGCGTTTTATAAGAACATTCCAAACAAGAGATACAAAAATGGAATTTCTGCTGCAGTACCAAGGTCACATACCAGGGGGCCCAAAATCGACCTTGAATTTCGGCTTCACAACACCTGCCCACATACCAAATATCATCGTAATCCATCAAGCGGTTCTTGAGTTATGCTGACTACATTGGTCCGGAAACACAAACAGTCCGGAAACACAAACAGACAACTATATCTCCATTTTTCATGGAGATAACAATGCAGGATCAGAGATAATCCCCCGACATGAGAGATACCCCTTGCCGCAGGTCATGTATACATGTTGCTGTTAAATTCTGTACAAGCGCACATCGTACAGTCCAATTTCAATGATCTAGTCATATACATGCATTTTTAAATTCGGTGATTATTGATTCGATACTTTTGATGCTCTTATCGTTACTCTCAACTTAAAAACCGCAGTAGTAATTGATTGTGCTGAACGACATAACAAAGACCATGCAGTAGCGACCTCTAGCGACTGAACTTTACAGTACAGCAAGATTAACCTTCGGGCCCAAGCGTTGTGTAAGGAATGGATCAGGGAAAGGAGATGGAGGGATGGTAAATTACAAGAATACCACAAAAATAAGGCAACATTTGCGGACAAAGGCATGATAGTTCCCTCTCATTAATATCTCCTGTGAAAAAATAAAACACCCAACTTTTTTGGACTAAAACAAAAAACGTACCTCTACTTTGGGAATTCCATCCTACACCTAAGATAAAAAAACACTAAAATAAACTTCGAGAAAGGCTGTCAAATCGATCTTTCGCTAGCTACAGCTATATCTGTTGGCCCTTGAAACTAGACGGTGACAATATGCGGTCTCCCCCAAGCCCTGTCCCCATAGCAAGCCACTAAGAACAAGACCTTCTCCATGGTAGACTGAGCAGTTAATCAGTACCATTCTCATGTCCTCGCTGAACAAATTGACCTTGTGTAACTAAGACTGGGAATAAATGTTGTGGCGTTTACAGCATTAATCATTGATATTTGTTTTTTTATTGAGTCATTCGACCAAGCGACCGATGGTATCAGTCATTGGCATTCGTTAGTCAACACGTCATTCGACCTAGCGATTGTATGTGTGCCTCGGAACTTATGTCCATATTTGGCATCTAGACCCATATAAGGGGAACTCTCGTTGCAACAAGTTGTGCAATCTGCGTTTTCACACACCTACACCAGACCACACCTTCTTCACGTTCTCTCTCACCTTAGAAGACAAAAAGACCCAACAAGACGCCTTTTGCTGTGGAGAAATCTTGCGGAACATGGAAGCACCACAGGCATTCCGACAACTACCCCCAGATCATGGAGAAACTTGGTACGCCCTTACCTGCGTAGTTGACTCCTTGTCAAGAGAGATGAATTCATGGATTGACCATGGATGATATATAGACCATCGAGTTTGTGTTGAAAAAATCAGCTTGGGAGTTGCATCCTACTACAAAGATCAAATATAAAACGTAATATTCCCTTTTGGAATCGCCGTTGATTTGTTTGCAACTTTGCGCACAAAAACTCGGTCCACCGAAAGACTCTTACCGACAATTACATGTATGAACTAACCTAAATGCCCCAAGATTTTGGCAGTAGAACCAATGTCACAGCAATTATAACGCTCGATGTGATCTCGCTAGCGCTATAGCGAGTTCGCCCCCCCCCCGAGATCTCACTCCTCTCTCTAGAGGAGCAAATAACTAGCGTCACCCCCTACCAAATGAACTGGATCCTAGGGTTAGCCGTGGCGACTAACGAAGGGAGCTTTTTCTTGATATTACATATACTATCCCTTCTTAGTCGTGGGGCACGACACAATTTCACTTCCTAAAAATTTTGTACGGCCGTTTAACTTTGACGACGGGCCGGATGCTTAGTCTCCCTGAACTCCTAACGCCCTTACCTGCTTTTACGGGCACTTTAGCAACGCCGGAAAGCCCAAGTTAACTCACAGCACGGCCAGACACTATAATAGTGCACTATAGTCAATAGAGAACAGTACCGGGCGGCCATTTTCCTTGAATCTCCATAGAGGATGACGTAATGAAAACAGTCAGCCTGATTGGCTGCTGACTGGTGCGGTTATTCATATGACTGAGCCTGGCCAATCAGGCTGACTGTTTTCATTACGTCATCCTCTATGGAGATTCAAGGAAAATGGCCGCCCGGTACTGTTCTCTATTGACTATAGTGCACTATTATAGATTCTGGCCGTGCTGTGAGTTAACTTGCAATTGGGCTTTCCGGCGTTGCTAAAGTGCCCGAAAACGTAGGTAAGGGCGTTAGGAGTTCAGGGAGACTAAGCATCCGGCCCGTCGTCAAACGGTTAAACGGCCGTAAATTGTGTCGTGCCCCACGACTAAGAAGGGATAGTATATGTAATATCAAGAAAAAACTCCCTTCGTTAGTCGCCACGGCTATCCTAGGGCATGTTTTTAGTGCGTGACTTCGCCTGTGCTAACAAGTTGTATTCAGTAAACGGACGTCCGTGCCAGGTATCTCAATGGTCCGGTGAAAAGTTCGACCCAAACTTTGCTTGACCCAAAAGTGGTAACTAATATCCTTGGGGTCATAAATTCATTTTGAACTCTGGTTGAAGTATTTCGATTTGAACTAAAGGTCAACGACGCCAAACATTCGCCAGCAAATTGTCACGGATTAACTTCTACTTATTATAATCAATCTTATTCGACTTGGTTGCCCCCCCCCCCTTAAGTACAGTTGGGCCTAAAGAATGAATGCCTCATCATTAGAAAGTATCGTCTAATTATTATCCTTTACTTTGCTTTTTTACTGGAAAACAATAAAGCAACTCAAAAAGAGATAATACAGACATACATATGTTGACATGTAATATCTTACTTTTAGTACTTGTAGACTTTAAGCAAATCGTATCCGAAACAAAGAAATACACTAACAATGCGAACTTCTGACCGCATCTCCAGTCGCCTGTGACGTGTGTTGATGTGCTGTATCCTTGTAGGAGTTCCAGCCGAGATGGTTCAAAAGATACAGGAGGCAACGATCCCCGTCAATCATTGTCTGTCAGGCGACAAGTTCACATCTAAGTTTGAGTTCATGGGGAAAACACATGAGAACACATTCACCTTGGGAGTAGAGGGTGAGGAACATGATCCAACTGTCGACAGGAAGAGGAAGGTGAGGTACAGAACTAACGAAGATGATAGTAGATTTCTGTACCGTGACATATTATCTTAATAATCATGACTATAATGATAACTTAGTTACGCAACTAGTGTATACGATACAACGTTTGGCAACTTTGAATTTATAACGTTTGTAGGAAATAACTCTACTTTACAGGAGACTACGTAGTCTAATATAGTATGAGACTGAGTTTCATACTTGTGCGTTACCTTGTTAAGTTTCCAACACTTAAGCTTTCTGAAGTTATGTTTTGTTCTACATTTACAATGTACATAATATATACTTAGATTGGGTCCTTTTATCTATGAGATGAATGTGGTATAAAAGATGACAGACATAACTACACCTCACCTCTCTAACCTATCCTTCAGGTTACTTACACCATCGAGGGAGAAAACCTGGTGTCCGTGTACGCTGATCATGATGGGAAGGGAATTCCTATGCGCGTCAGCCGCCATTTTGTTGATGACGACACCATCCACATAGTGAGTGTTCTGAAGTGTACAAAAAATGAGTTTTTCTAAGGATTCAGCTTGGGTCATTCAACTTTACAAATCTATAAACTTTCAACAAACACTTGGCTAGTGCAGATTGTTTATTCACTCTTTCACTTATTTACAGGATGTCACCGTTGATGATCTCGATGGCTGGACAATTTCCAAGCGCTGCTAGACGTCCGAGAGGACGTTGTCCCCTGCGGACCAGACAAGCTCCCAGTTGGCCTTGCTTGGATTTCTTTAGTGATCTGTTCTGAATAAAGAAGAATGTATCGTATGTTACACGCTAAGCAGCATTTAAATGGATAAGTATAACCGTTGTAAATCACACGTCTCTGAGTCAGAGAAGAGTACATTCGTACCACCGTACGCGTGTATTGTTCCAAAACCTGGTCTTCAGCACCAAGGACGTCGCCTCCTATCGGAATGCGACGACTTCTGCAAGTTATGTGGAATTCGGTTTCCTGAAATATTTCTTAACACATAAATTATCGACAATGTAACGTTATAGGTGAATAAAACATACACCCTAAGTACTCCAAGCGGATCACATATATTAAACTGCTTACGGCTTGCTTCCAATAGTGTGTGCTTAATGATGTTGTTTGGTTTGCGCAAGAACCACCCAAAGACTCATTCTTATGATTTATGTCCATTGGCCCTAAGAAAGCAATGGCCAATCGTCGGAAAAAACTCATTTGATGTTGTATGTTCAACTTTTTCATTTCTTTTTATTTCCTACGGTAAATTCTAGAAAGAAACACTCTTCAAGAACGAACACAAAGAAGCAAAACACGCTCCGCGAAACCCCTTTACCGCTTTACTACAGTATATATAATGTTTCATGAGCCTGCAGTTTTATAGGAATCGTCAGGGGTCACTTTTGCACGGTGCTGCATACTGGCAGAGTCAAGAAGATCAGGTCGAGTTCAGGACACAATAGAACAAACCGTTTTAGTGTGCCATTGGCGTTTCAAACCTTCCCAACAGTTCAGGATCAGAGATAATCCCCTGACATGAGATTTAATCCTTACCACAGGTCATGTACACATGCTGCTGTTAAACTCGATCTGCACAAGCGCATATCCTTCAGTCATTCTGGACCCTGAGCCAGTATATTCGACCAAGCGATCGTATGTGTGTCTTGGCCTCTTGACACATGTCCATATAAGGGGAATCTCCCGGTGCAACAAGTTGTGCAACCTGCGTTTTCACATACCTGAGCGCACCTACACCAGACCACACCTTCTGAACGTTCTCTCTTTAACCTGAGAAAACAACCCACGAGATGCCTTTACTTAATAATATAGAGAAATTCTGCGGAACATGGAAGCACGATAGCAATTCCGACAACTACCCAGAGATCTTGGAGAAACTTGGTACGTGTAAACCTTCATATATGAAGTTCGACCATGGACGATAAGCCACCGAGTTTTTGTTGACAAAAAAAAAAACGTTGGAAAAATCTACTTGGCAACTGCATCGTACGGCAAAGATCAAGTGCTAAAACTCATACCCTCCCTGTTGGAATCGACGTTGATATGATTGTACACCAAACACACTGTTACGATGATCCTCAAGTTTTGCTTGGAAAAGGCACGTAGTTCGCTCCAAGACTGAGGGGAATAGATGTGGTGTCAACAACGATTCCACCCTGCTAGCGATTTCGACCCCGGCCCCCAGGCCCTCCCCTGATCTCGCCCCTAGCTCTCCCCCTCGGGAGAAGCAAATAACTAGCGCCCCCACCCCATATTGACTAGCCGTAATCTGTGTACTGTAAATTTAATTAATGTTCGCGGGGACGTAATTTCTCCGTAGGCGGGAAAAGGAGATTTGTGTGGTGTTCGCGGTTGAAACAAGACTGTAGTTAGTAGTAGCGCACCTAGTACTAGTGGTAGTAGTACTAGTAGTAATACAATGGAAACGTCGGCTCCTTTACCTTTACAGACAACCATCAGAAACCACGCAAGATGGCGCACGGCCTCGAAAACCTACTCGCGTCTTTGAGAACGTAGACGAAAAGAACGGTCATTGATTTTAGGCTCTCTGGATACAGGTACTGCCAATAGTGGCACCAAAACATTTTCGAGGCTTTCGAGAAAAAAACGCAGTACCAAGCACCTGTAAGCTGTTAGAAGCTATAGTCCATATTAGCAGTGCAATATGTCACTTGTGGTGAAGGCATTGAAGGAAATACATACTTGTAGACTTCAAAGCAAATTTTATCAGACAGAATGAAAGACACTGACCTCTACAATTATCTCGCCTTTCTAAGTTTGAGTTCATGGGGAAACAACAAGAGACCACTTTCACCTTGGGAGTGGAGGGCGAGGAACACGATCCAATCGCTGGTAAAAAGAGAAGGGTGAGAAACTTATTAGTAGATAAAAAAAGCTTACACAAAAGGCCGAAAACTCGCACTGGCATAGTCAGCTCTGATGTCCAACATTTGATCAAACAAATTTGGTATCCCCTAAAAGAGTATATTAATATTTTTTTCCAATAGTACGCAATACCATAATACAATTGATACAGTAACAGCGGAATATTGATTGATCAAATGTACGTTTCCGAACTTTTTGTACCTGGTGTAGTAGGTCTTGTACCGTGACATATGAGCGTCACAAATAATAACAATGAATTTATTGCGCAACAAGTGAATAAAACATAACTTATCGCAATCCAACAACAATTGCACGAAATTGCTCTACTCTACAATAGACTATGTAGAATGGAGTGAGGTTCTATAGTTGTACATTCTTCTCTTGAAATTTGTAGCACTTGGGCAGTCTTTTACTGTCCTATATTGACAATGTACAATATATATATATATGCCCTTATATTTGATATAAATTTTCTATCAATTGAGATGACTGGTATGATATCACTTGTCCACATTTTTGTTATATATTCGCGATAAGCGAGACCACTTTTACGTTTTTTTGGGGGGATTCTGACATTTTGCGGTTGCCCACACATTTCCTAAACCTGTCCTTAGGCCACAGCAAGTAAATGTTATGGATGACATCCTCCGCAGACTCCAAAATTAATGAGATAGGGCGAAAAAAAACAAACAAGGCGGGCCAAAAAAAACAAGATTCCTATATTTTCAAATTTGATATCATAAGTCTTGTTAAACAAGAATTGAGACGACGAAATATGATATCACTACCAACAGGTCTTTTATTCCTGTATTCAACCAATGAGGTTTCATATATGATATAAAAACTCCTTGATTTTATGTAAACATGTCCTTGTAGATGTGTATACATCTCAATAGACTAACTACAACAAATGCAGAAAGAGCTTGTTGTACCATCATCTGAAGCAACTACACTGGGAATTAGCCTCCTGTGCAGGCCTCCTATAACGCGCGACATATATATTGGGGGAGGGGGGAGCTCTTATGCCGGCAAGGGAGTTGTGCAGCCGAGGGAGTTGTATAGCCGAGGGGTCCGCGCGGAATAACTGGGAATTCAAATGCGATGAAACACCTTGTGTATACAGCTCAATTGAATAGACCCCCCCTCCCATTATTTACATAATGTCCTTGCTAGAACAAATGCAGAAAACAGCTTGTTATTATACCATTATGGGCAGGGAACTACACTGGGTATTCATATGCAATGAAACACCTTAGACTGTTCTTGAAGATGTGTATACAGCTCAATTAACTAGAACAAACGCAGAAAACAGCTTGTGATGCCATCATGGGCAGGAACTACACTGGGTATTCATATGCAATGAAACACCTTAGCCAATTTTTGGCATGTTGACCACCGTTGGAGGGTAATGAAATTTCTTGTTTTTCATTTCGAAATCAGGCGAAAATTAATGAGCGCGCTGATGTCATCCATAAAAATTACTTGCTGTGGCCTTATTTTTTAGCAAGTACTTAGTTCAATCAATTACTTCTTGAACCTTCAGGTGACTTATACCATTGAGGGAGACTACCTGGTGTCCGTGTTCCCTGATTATAACGGGTCGGGAACTTCCATGCGCCTGAGCCGCCATTTTGTTGATGAAGACACCATCCACACAGTGAGTGTTTTGAAGAGTACGAAAAAATTAGCTTTTCCACAGGTTTACCTGAGGGTTGTCAATTTCCCAAATTTCTATATTTTTAACAAACATTTGGCTTATAGAAATCATTTGTTGAATTCATTTGTTTGCAGGGTGTCAAATTTGGTGACCTCGAGGGTTGGCAGGTCATGAAGCGCTGCTAGACGTCCGAGAGGACGCTGACCCCTGCAGACCAGACAAGCTCCTCTTCAACTTTGCTTTGAGATATTGTAGTGATATTTGGTCTGAAGAAAAGCACGTGTGATGGTATCGCTTGCTGTAAGACGTTAAGTCGGAAATGTAGCGCTGCAGATAATTCTCACATACATCCTAAGTAATCAAAGCGGATCATAAATCGGATCTGTTTACATCCTGCTTTCACTGGTGTATATGCATTAATGATGGTGGTATATACCATGTTTAAACACAAGCTCTCTCGAAGTCTCTTGAATGGACTTTTATATATGTTTTATGTTTCAATGCCTTAGCCAAAGATTTAATAATACTTCGATTCAGCGGAATCTTCCAACAGACAAGATTTTCAATGAATAATGAAGCAATTAGACGGCAATTCACATCATACAATCCGCCCAAAATCTGCACATCTTCTGTTCAGTAGATGTTTGTCTAGGCAAGCAGGTTTGAAAGCCCAAACTTCAGAATTCCGTGTCCTTCTATATTTCACAGTGATCAAAACCTCCATGCATAAAGTCACAAAGAATCCCTTGTGACATTCACAAATCATTTATTCACCGATGTTGATATAAAAACATATTGTCGAGATGTGCAACAGACTAATCTTATTTTAGCCGCATTCTCTTTCCTCCTAGACACCGCCGATCCAATGGTGTTGTCTAAGAAATAAACGACTTCTTTCCTGACGAATCTAGATCTGTCCTTGGTCCGACTCACACTCCAAAATATTAGTAGAACTGTCTAAAGCGTATCTTACACGTTTCGTGTAGTTTACAAATATCTAGACGTATGCCGCGTGCACGGTACACTCAGAAGAAAAAAAAGTCGGACGCCCCTCTTTTGAATCAGCAATAAAATGTAACACGCCCTGCGGTTCCAAGTTACTTTTCTCAAGGTCGCATAACACAGTATTTATCCGCGACCTCCGGGGGTCTATGACGCGTGTACAAAAAGTAGTACGGCCAAAATTCTTGAAGACTGGGTAGTACGCCGCATCCATGTGTAAACTGTGCTGTGTGGTGTAGGAATATGTCGGCTTTTAGACTATAGGATTTGGATTTTGAACCCTTTTCACTTTGTGTATAGATGCGCTTTCTTACGCAACTGCCTCTCGGGGTGAGACGGCTGCAGTTCAGTCACCTCTCGCAGAGCGCTGTTTCAAAGTGGGCGTGAAAAGCCGATAAGCTGACAAATTTTCTTGATTTTTGAATTATTTGTAGGTTGGGCCTCAAACATATTCGTTTTTCGTAGGTTAAGAGTTTCTGTCGGGACTTAAGGGGGTCGTCCACCGTTAATACTTTAAACAGGAAAGAAGACAAGTTTTTGAGCGGTTTTATGTCACAGAGGACTGAGGGTAAAAAGATCTTAAGTGTTTTACTATCACTTTAATACTGATTTAACAAGATTTCCACGACCTCATATCTCCATAAACAATGCTATTCATGCAAAGGACTTACACATTTGCATAATATATGCTTGGTCATAAACACCTTTATCTAACTTACACATGTTGCAATATTGACAGTCCTATAATTTTCCAATTAGATGAATTATGGTGTTTTTGCATTAATTATGCAAATTAGAAATTTATTTGCATAATTGGTATCTGTTGATGCCTCACTTTCTATAAACTACATATGTTACATGTATTTGAGTCTGATAATGGAAAACACTGCAAATATAGATTTTCCTCATTAGCTATGCAAATTAAGTCACAATCAGCATAATTTGCACTTCATTATGTATATCTTTGTCTAAGCTACCTGCATACTAAGTATCATATTGACAGTCCTATAATTTTCCAATTATATGAGATATTGTATTTTGCATTAATCATACAAATTAGGAATTTATTTGCATAATTGGTATCTGTTGATGATCCACTTTCCATAAACTACACACGTTACATATATTAGAGTCTGATAATGGAAAACACTGCAAATATGGATTTTCCTCATTAGCTATGCAAATTAAGTCCCAATTAGCATAATTTGCACTTCATTGGGTATATCTCTATCTAAGCTACCTGCATACTAAATATCATGGAAACGCGTCGTTCCTTTGTTCAGTTATTCTCCTTAGAAGATTTTCACAATAACACCACTGCAGTTCCAGAGAAAGCTGCTAGGGGGCCCAAACCTACACCACAGACAGACACACAGACACACCCAAAACAATATCTCCATTTTTCATACCGTTAGGCAGCTCCGCTTGGTCAGAACTTTAAACCTCTTGCGTTCTTTGTCCAGGTTCACTTTTTATCTCCATGAAAAATGAAGATATTGTTTTGGGTGTGTCTGTGTGTCTATCTGTTTGTTTGTTTGTCTGTCTGTTTGTGTTTCCGGACTACTGTAGTCAGCATAACTCAAGAACCTCTTGATGGATTACGATGATATTTGGTATGTGAGCGGGTGTTGTGAAGCCCAAATTCAAGGTCGATCTTGGGCCCCCTAGTATATGACCTTGGTACTGCAACAGAAATTCCATTTTTGTATCTCTTGACCTGAACGTGCTATGGTCTTGATTTTTTGGTGGCAGATAGCTTGTGGTGTAATGAAGACGTGGTGTGGGTTTGGGCCCCCTAGCAGCTTGCCCTGGAACTGCAGGGGCGTTATCGTGAAAATCTTCTAAGGACAATAACTGAACAAATGAACAACGGATTTCCATGATATTTAGTATCATAGCAATTTGATAAAGGTTAAATATAGAAATTTGATAAAGATTAAATAAAGCTTTGTATGAGAACACTAGTTTAACCATAGTACTGAAGCGCCGACTAGTGGACTGTAACAGTAATACAGGCTAGGAACTGTCGAAAGTTTTATGGTTATGATCGTCTGTCTGCTGTTTGGAGCCTGAAGGACCAGTCGAAAGGGTGGTTTATTGAGAAGATTGCGACCCAGTTTTTACACCTGATTCTCCGCAATGGTCGAGTCAAATTTTAGAACGTTAATTTAGAACCTCGATTATAGTTCTCGGCCAATCAGGTAGCGGGACTTTTTTTTCTAGGTTTTAAAAATGTTTTAGCATGATATCAGATACATCATATCAATAGTCAACAGTCAATAGTCATCTGTAGGACACATTGACTGATTTAACTGCTTGTGGCTTGAGGTGCCACTATGACATTAGCTAACGTTGTACTTCAGAATGTCACTCTTGTGTTGTACTTTATTTTCAATGTTACAAATTTAAACTTATTAGCAAAGTGAATAAAATGTCTAATCAGATTGTACGCTTGGTTATTTGTTTCACTTCATCTTTATTATCATATAGGTAGATATCGTTGACCAATCAGAAGGCTCCATTTGCGGGTCTGTAATCTTCATACAGACCCGAAAAGCAGGTCTGTAAATTTCGTATGGACCCGCGGGTTTGTAAACTTCGTACGGACCCGGTGTTCGAACGTTGCCATTAAATGACAGGGGGTTTCGCTTTTATATTTCATGTTAAGACAAATACTACACAAATCAAATACAACACAAAGTACTACTAACTACTATATGGACAATGGCTATATGATGATAACGTCAATGACCCGCTTTCCGTCGGTCTATACGGTGTGATAAGGCATGGTCGTTTCTATAACCACCTCATAAAGGAACGACCATGCCTTATCACACCGTATAGACCGAAGGAAAGCGGGTCATTAACCCTATATTAGTGATACCAGGGCCACAGCACGTATTTTTTTTATTGATGACATCTGCCCCCATATTGACATTTGCTATGTCCTTCAAAATGTGTGTGACATGGAATAAAATTTATTCTATTCTTATTCAGTTACTGAACCATTTCATCATCACTTTCAACTTACAATACTGCAATATCAAACCTTTATGCCCCATATAATATCGACATACTCATATTTTTTACCAGTTGTAATATACATGTTTTTTGTATATCAACGCACTAGACACAAATACTTGTCCTGGACCACTAAATGAGTTTTAAAGTCTTAGATAAAGGCACTCTTCATAATAAGCCTTGATTATTTGGCAAAGGTAATGTGTTCGTGGTATTCTAGTTGCCTTCACCGTAGGCAGAAGGGTATATTTTTGGTCGGGATTTGTGGAGGGATGGTGTTGGCGATATAACTCTTGATGCCATGGACGGATGTCGGTGATTTTTGGTGGGTAAGTTTCTGTTGGGGAGACGAAGGTCAAGATTGCGCAAGTTGTGTGCAACTTATGAGACATGACACCGGTTAATGTTCTATGCAGTCGCTGGTCTCGCAATTCCGTCGCGACTTCAAAGTACTTTGGCTTGAAGGTCCACTTTTACAGGCTTAAAGGTCCACTTTTGAACGTTCAATATTTTTTTCAAGGCGGACCTATTTGTATCACCAGCAAGGCCACAGAGGCTAGAATCCTAGATAAAAACTGCTCACTTTGTCTCCGATTTTTACTCTGAAATGCTCTCAAAAACACAGGAAATGCCATATCATGCAGAAGGTTCAATTTTTTAAAAAATTTTCCGGGGGGGGGGGTCATACCCCTGGACCCCCCTAGGAAGCTCGCGCCTGCGGCGCTCGTGTCCCGCCTACGGCCCTCACCGGTCCCTCAAACATTAAAAAGACCCCCCCCCCATCAAAATCCTGGCTACGGGCATGGGCCCATACCTTCCTGCTTCTTAACGAGTCAAAGGGCGTCGATGAAGGTTAGACATCCAGGTAATCAGATACGCCAATAAAGCAGTTACTCAAGCAACTGGATATGATCTTGGAAACGGTCAGACGTTTCAAGTAGCATCCACTACTTTTCATCGGTGACTCTGAGCAAGATTGTCGAACAGCAGGTTCGCGACAGGAGTGCAGGATCCCGTGCGTGAACCCACTGATCTCTGCTACGCTACTACTGCGTTTGTCATCAGGCGCTTTCCTGGGCCGAGATGTGCGTGCAAGTCCGACTGGATTTGGACGCGGCCGGCCCGGTTTTGCGCTTGGCACGGCTTGGAAAGCAGCCAGGGGCCCACGTGCCTGCCATTGATGGGCTGTGCATTAAACAGCGCCCATTGGTCAGCCAGAATGATGAGATCAGCAGGGGCGAAGCCGTGTCAAGGTCGGCGCGCCTGATGACCCAACTCAGCGGGCCTGATGACCAACGTAGTATCAACATATATGACGGAGACTGGTGCGCGCACGCATGGAAAGCCTTCTCTTGCCTGCTACTTTCGCCTTTTCTTTCCGTGTTTAAAGCCGCTCTAACCTTTTTCTAGTCGAGCAGACCTTCCGACCGGTGTGGCAACGGTCGACGAACTTGAAAAGTCCGCTTCAATGATCGGGAAAAGTAGAAGCCGCCCGTCGTGTGCGGCCTGATGGCGTTCGGGAACCTGTGCGCCCGCCTCCTGGCGACACGCCCGGTTCCCGAACGCCATTGACGGCCAGAAGCCGGCTGTGCAGTGCTCCGCCACAGCATTTTGTTGTCAAATCACGGAAAGGAACGGACGAACAGCCGACAGGAGGGCAGGATCCCGTGCGTGAACCCACTGACCTCTGCTACGCTACTACTGCGTTTGTCATCAGGCGCTTTCCTGGGCCGAGATGTGCGTGCAAGTCCGACTGGATTTGGACGCGGCCGGCCCGGTTTTGCGCTTGGCACGGCTTGGAAAGCAGCCAGGGACCCACGTGCCTGCCATTGATGGGCGGTGCAGTAAACAGCGCCCATTGGTCAGACAGAATGATGAGACTAGCCGGGGCGAAGCCGTGTCAAGGTCGGCGCGCATGATGACCCAACTCAGCGGGCCTGATGACCCACGTAGTATCAACATATATGACGGAGACTGGTGCGCGCACGCATGGAAAGCCTTCTCTTGCCTGCTACTTTCTCCTTTTCTTTCCGTGTTTAAAGCCGCTCTAACCTTTTTCTAGTCGAGCGGACCTTCCGACCGGTGTGGCAACGGTCGACGAACTTGAAAAGTCCGCTTCAATGATCGGGAAAAGTAGAAGCCGCCCGTCGTGTGCGGCCTGATGGCGTTCGGGAACCTGTGCGCCCGCCTCCTGGCGACACGCCCGGTTCCCGAACGCCATTGACGGCCAGAAGCCGGCTGTGCAGTGCTCCGCCACAGCATTTTGTTGTCAAATCACGGAAAGGAACGGACGAACAGCCGACAGGAGGGCAGGATCCCGTGCGTGAACCCACTGACCTTTGCTACGCTACTACTGCGTTTGTCATCAGGCGCTTTCCTGGGCCGAGATGTGCGTGCAAGTCCGACTGGATTTGAACGCGGCCGGCCCGGTTTTGCGCTTGGCACGGCTTTGAAAGCAGCCAGGGGCCCACGTGCCTGCCATTGATGGGCGGTGCAGTAAACAGCGCCCACTGGTCAGCCAGAATGATGAGATTAGCAGGAGCGAAGCCGTGTCAAGGTCGGCGCGCCTGATGACCCAACTCAGCGGGCCTGATGACCCACGTAGTATCAACATATATGACGGAGACTGGTGCGCGCACGCATGGAAAGCCTTCTCTTGCCTGCTTCTTTCTCCTTTTCTTTCCGTGTTTAAAGCCGCTCTAACCTTTTTCTAGTCGAGCGGACCTTCAGACCGGTGTGGCAACGGTCAAAGAACTTGAAAGTCCGCTTCAATGATCGGGAAAAGTAGAAGCCGCCCGTTGTGTGCGGCCTGATGGCGTTCGGGAAGCTGTGCGCCCGCCTCCTGGCGACACGCCCGGTTCCCGAACGCCATTGACGGGCAGGAGCCGGCTGTGCAGTGCTCCGCCACAGCATTTTGTTGTCAAATCACGGAAAGGAACGGACGAACAGCCGACAGGAGGGCAGGATCCCGTGCGTGAACCCACTGACCTCTGCTACGCTACTACTGCGTGTGTCATCAGGCGCTTTCCTGGGCCGAGATGTGCGTGCAAGTCCGACTGGATTTGGACGCGGCCGGCCCGGTTTTGCGCTTGGCACGGCTTTGAAAGCAGCCAGGGGCCCACGTGCCTGCCATTGATGGGCGGTGCAGTAAACAGCGCCCATTGGTCAGCCAGAATGATGAGATTAGCAGGGGCGAAGCCGTGTCAAGGTCGGCGCGCCTGATGACCCAACTCAGCGGGCCTGATGACCCACGTAGTATCAACATATATGACGGAGACTGGTGCGCGCACGCATGGAAAGCCTTATCTTGCCTGCTACTTTCTCCTTTTCTTTCCGTGTTTAAAGCCGCTCTAACCTTTTTCTAGTCGAACAGACCTTCCGACCGGTGTGGCAACGGTTGACGAACTTGAAAAGTCCGCTTCAATGATCGGGAAAAGTAGAAGCCGCCCGTCGTGTGCGGCCTGATGGCGTTTGGAAACCTGTGCGCCCGCCTCCTGGCCTCACGCCCGGTTCCCAAACACCATCGACGGGCAGGAGCCGGCTGTACAGTGCTCTGCCACAGCATTTTGTTGTCAAATCACGGAAAGGAACGGACGAACAGCCGACAGGAGGGCAGGACCCCGTGCGTGAACCCACTGACCTCTGCTACGCTACTACTGCGTGTGTCATCAGGCGCTTTCCTGGGCCGAGATGTGCGTGCAAGTCCGACTGGATTTGGACGCGGCTGGCCCGGTTTTGCGCTTGGCACGGCTTGGAAAGCAGCCAGGGGCCCACGTGCCTGCCATTGATGGGCGGTGCAGTAAACAGCGCCCATTGGTCAGCCAGAATGATGAGATTAGCAGGGGCGAAGCCGTGTCAAGGTCGGCGCGCCTGATGACCCAACTCAGTGGGCCTGATGACCCACGTAGTATCAACATATATGACGGAGACTGGTGCGCGCACGCATCGAAACCCTTCTCTTGCCTGCTACTTTCTCCTTTTCTTTCCGTGTTTAAAGCCGTTCTAACCTTTTTCTAGTCGAGCGGACCTTCCGACCGGTGTGGCAACGGTTGACGAACTTGAAAAGTCCGCTTCAATGATCGGGAAAAGTAGAAGCCGCCCGTCGTGTGCGGCCTGATGGCGTTCGGGAACCTGTGCGCCCGCCTCCTGGCGACACGCCCGGTTCCCGAACGCCATTGACGGGCAGGAGCCGGCTGTGCAGTGCTCCGCCACAGCATTTTGTTGTCAAATCACGGAAAGAAACGGAAAAAAAGCCGACAGGAGGGCAGGATCCCGTGCGTGAACCCACTGACCTCTGCTACGCTACTACTGCGTGTGTCATCAGGCGCTTTCCTGGGCCGAGATGTGCGTGCAAGTCCGACTGGATTTGGACGCGGCTGGCCCGGTTTTGCGCTTGGCACGGCTTTGAAAGCAGCCAGGGGCCCACGTGCCTGCCATTGATGGGCGGTGCAGTAAACAGCGCCCATTGGTCAGCCAGAATGATGAGATTAGCAGGGGCGAAGCCGTGTCAAGGTCGGCGCGCCTGATGACCCAACTCAGCGGGCCTGATGACCCACGTAGTATCAACATATATGACGGAGACTGGTGCGCGCACGCATGGAAAGCCTTCTCTTGCCTGCTTCTTTCTCCTTTTCTTTCCGTGTTTAAAGCCGCTCTAACCTTTTTCTAATCGAACAGACCTTCCGACCGGTGTTGCAACGGTCGACGAACTTGAAAAGTCCGCTTCAATGATCGGGAAAAGTAGAAGCCGCCCGTCGTGTGCGGCCTGATGGCGTTCGGAAACCTGTGCACCCGCCTACTGGCGACACGCCCGGTTCCCGAACGCCATCGACGGGCAGGAGCCGGCTGTACAGTGCTCTGCCACAGCATTTTGTTGTCAAATCACGGAAAGGAACGGACGAACAGCCGACAGGAGGGCAGGACCCCGTGCGTGAACCCACTGACCTCTGCTACGCTACTACTGCGTGTGTCATCAGGCGCTTTCCTGGGCCGAGATGTGCGTGCAAGTCCGACTGGATTTGGACGCGGCTGGCCCGGTTTTGCGCTTGGCACGGCTTTGAAAGCAGCCAGGGGCCCACGTGCCTGCCATTGATGGGCGGTGCAGTAAACAGCGCCCATTGGTCAGCCAGAATGATGAGATTAGCAGGGGCGAAGCCGTGTCAAGGTCGGCGCGCCTGATGACCCAACTCAGTGGGCCTGATGACCCACGTAGTATCAACATATATGACGGAGACTGGTGCGCGCACGCATGGAAACCCTTCTCTTGCCTGCTACTTTCTCCTTTTCTTTCCGTGTTTAAAGCCGTTCTAACCTTTTTCTAGTCGAGCGGACCTTCCGACCGGTGTGGCAACGGTTGACGAACTTGAAAAGTCCGCTTCAATGATCGGGAAAAGTAGAAGCCGCCCGTCGTGTGCGGCCTGATGGCGTTCGGGAACCTGTGCGCCCGCCTACTGGCGACACGCCCGGTTCCCGAACGCCATCGACGGGAAGGAGCCGGCTGTGCAGTGCTCCGCCACAGTATTTTGTTGTCAAATCACAGAAAGGAAAAGACGAACAGCCGACAGGAGTGCAGGATCCCGTGCGTGAACCCACTGACCTTTGCTACGCTACTACTGCGTGTGTCATCAGGCGCTTTCCTGGGCCGAGATGTGCGTCCAAGTCCGACTGGATTTGGACGCGGCTGGCCCGGTTTTGCGCTTGGCACGGCTTTGAAAGCAGCCAGGGGCCCACGTGCCTGCCATTGATGGGCGGTGCATTAAACAGCGCCCATTGGTCAGCCAGAATGATGAGATCAGCAGGGGCGAAGCCGTGTCAAGGTCGGCGCGCCTGATGACCCAACTCAGCGGGCCTGATGACCCACGTAGTATCAACATATATGACGGAGACTGGTGCGCGCACGCATGGAAAGCCTTATCTTGCCTGCTACTTTCTCCTTTTCTTTCCGTGTTTAAAGCCGCTCTAACCTTTTTCTAGTCGAACAGACCTTCCGACCGGTGTGGCAACGGTTGACGAACTTGAAAAGTCCGCTTCAATGATCGGGAAAATTAGAAGCCGCCCGTCGTGTGCGGCCTGATGGCGTTTGGAAACCTGTGCGCCCGCCTCCTGGCCTCACGCCCGGTTCCCAAACACCATCGACGGGCAGGAGCCGGCTGTACAGTGCTCTGCCACAGCATTTTGTTGTCAAATCACGGAAAGGAACGGACGAACAGCCGACAGGAGGGCAGGACCCCGTGCGTGAACCCACTGACCTCTGCTACGCTACTACTGCGTGTGTCATCAGGCGCTTTCCTGGGCCGAGATGTGCGTGCAAGTCCGACTGGATTTGGACGCGGCTGGCCCGGTTTTGCGCTTGGCACGGCTTTGAAAGCAGCCAGGGGCCCACGTGCCTGCCATTGATGGGCGGTGCAGTAAACAGCGCCCATTGGTCAGCCAGAATGATGAGATTAGAAGGGGCGAAGCCGTGTCAAGGTCGGCGCGCCTGATGACCCAACTCAGCGGGCCTGATGACCCACGTAGTATCAACATATATGACGGAGACTGGTGCGCGCACGCATGGAAAGCCTTATCTTGCCTGCTCCCTTCTTTTTCTTTCCGTGTTTAAAGCCGCTCTAACCTTTTTTTAGTCGAACAGACCTTCCGACCGGTGTGGCAACAGTCGACGAACTTGAAAAGTCCGCTTCAATGATCGGGAAAAGTAGAAGCCCCCCGTCGTGTGCGGCCTGATGGCGTTCGGAAACCTGTGCGCCCGCCTCCTGGCGACACGCCCGGTTCCCGAACGCCATCGACGGGCAGGAGCCGGCTGTACAGTGCTCTGCCACAGCATTTTGTTGTCAAATCACGGAAAGGAACGGACGAACAGCCGACAGGAGGGCAGGACCCCGTGCGTGAACCCACTGACCTCTGCTACGTTACTACTACGTGTGTCATCAGGCGCTTTCCTGGGCCGAGATGTGCGTGCAAGTCCGACTGGATTTGGACGCGGCTGGCCCGGTTTTGCGCTTGGCACGGCTTTGAAAGCAGCCAGGGGCCCACGTGCCTGCCATTGATGGGCGGTGCATTAAACAGCGCCCATTGGTCAGCCAGAATGATGAGATCAGCAGGGGCGAAGCCGTGTCAAGGTCGGCGCGCCTGATGACCCAACTCAGCGGGCCTGATGACCCACGTAGTATCAACATATATGACGGAGACTGGCGCGCGCACGCATGGAAAACCTTCTCTTGCCTGCTACTTTCTCCTTTTCTTTCCGTGTTTAAAGCCGCTCTAACCTTTTTCTAGTCGAGCGGACCTTCAGACCGGTGTGGCAACGGTCGACGAACTTGAAAAGTCCGCTTCAATGATCGGGAAAAGTAGAAGCCGCCCGTCGTGTGCGGCCTGATGGCGTTCGGGAACCTGTGCGCCCGCCTCCTGGCGACACGCCCGGTTCCCGAACGCCATTGACGGGCAGGAGCCGGCTGTACAGTGCTCCGCCACAGCATTTTGTTGTCAAATCACGGAAAGGAACGGACAAAAAGCCGACAGGAGGGCAGGATCCCGTGCGTGAACCCACTGACCTCTGCTACGCTACTACTGCGTGTGTCATCAGGCGCTTTCCTGGGCCGAGATGTGCGTGCAAGTCCGACTGGATTTGGACGCGGCCGGCCCGGTTTTGCGCTTGGCACGGCTTTGAAAGCAGCCAGGGGCCCACGTGCCTGCCATTGATGGGCGGTGCAGTAAACAGCGCCCATGGGTCAGCCAGAATGATGAGATTAGAAGGGGCGAAGCCGTGTCAAGGTCGGCGCGCCTGATGACCCAACTCAGCGGGCCTGATGACCCACGTAGTATCAACATATATGACGGAGACTGGTGCGCGCACGCATGGAAAGCCTTATCTTGCCTGCTCCCTTCTTTTTCTTTCCGTGTTTAAAGCCGCTCTAACCTTTTTTTAGTCGAACAGACCTTCCGACCGGTGTGGCAACAGTCGACGAACTTGAAAAGTCCGCTTCAATGATCGGGAAAAGTAGAAGCCGCCCGTCGTGTGCGGCCTGATGGCGTTCGGAAATCTGTGCGCCCGCCTCCTGGCGACACGCCCGGTTCCCGAACGCCATCGACGGGCAGGAGCCGGCTGTACAGTGCTCTGCCACAGCATTTTGTTGTCAAATCACGGAAAGGAACGGACGAACAGCCGACAGGAGGGCAGGACCCCGTGCGTGAACCCACTGACCTCTGCTACGTTACTACTACGTGTGTCATCAGGCGCTTTCCTGGGCCGAGATGTGCGTGCAAGTCCGACTGGATTTGGACGCGGCTGGCCCGGTTTTGCGCTTGGCACGGCTTTGAAAGCAGCCAGGGGCCCACGTGCCTGCCATTGATGGGCGGTGCATTAAACAGCGCCCATTGGTCAGCCAGAATGATGAGATCAGCAGGGGCGAAGCCGTGTCAAGGTCGGCGCGCCTGATGACCCAACTCAGCGGGCCTGATGACCCACGTAGTATCAACATATATGACGGAGACTGGCGCGCGCACGCATGGAAAACCTTCTCTTGCCTGCTACTTTCTCCTTTTCTTTCCGTGTTTAAAGCCGCTCTAACCTTTTTCTAGTC
The DNA here is from genome assembly GCA_035149815.1 of Branchiostoma lanceolatum. Lineage (NCBI taxonomy): Eukaryota > Metazoa > Chordata > Leptocardii > Amphioxiformes > Branchiostomatidae > Branchiostoma > Branchiostoma lanceolatum. The sequence continues at coordinate 7,153,129 of CM068869.1, read as the reverse complement.
GAGCGGACCTTCAGACCGGTGTGGCAACGGTCGACGAACTTGAAAAGTCCGCTTCAATGATCGGGAAAAGTAGAAGCCGCCCGTCGTGTGCGGCCTGATGGCGTTCGGGAACCTGTGCGCCCGCCTCCTGGCGACACGCCCGGTTCCCGAACGCCATTGACGGGCAGGAGCCGGCTGTACAGTGCTCCGCCACAGCATTTTGTTGTCAAATCACGGAAAGGAACGGACAAAAAGCCGACAGGAGGGCAGGATCCCGTGCGTGAACCCACTGACCTCTGCTACGCTACTACTGCGTGTGTCATCAGGCGCTTTCCTGGGCCGAGATGTGCGTGCAAGTCCGACTGGATTTGGACGCGGCCGGCCCGGTTTTGCGCTTGGCACGGCTTTGAAAGCAGCCAGGGGCCCACGTGCCTGCCATTGATGGGCGGTGCAGTAAACAGCGCCCATTGGTCAGCCAGAATGATGAGATTAGAAGGGGCGAAGCCGTGTCAAGGTCGGCGCGCCTGATGACCCAACTCAGCGGGCCTGATGACCCACGTAGTATCAACATATATGACGGAGACTGGTGCGCGCACGCATGGAAAGCCTTATCTTGCCTGCTACTTTCTCCTTTTCTTTCCGTGTTTAAAGCCGCTCTAACCTTTTTCTAGTCGAACAGACCTTCCGACCGGTGTGGCAACGGTTGACGAACTTGAAAAGTCCGCTTCAATGATCGGGAAAAGTAGAAGCCGCCCGTCGTGTGCGGCCTGATGGCGTTTGGAAACCTGTGCGCCCGCCTCCTGGCCTCACGCCCGGTTCCCAAACACCATCGACGGGCAGGAGCCGGCTGTACAGTGCTCTGCCACAGCATTTTGTTGTCAAATCACGGAAAGGAACGGACGAACAGCCGACAGGAGGGCAGGACCCCGTGCGTGAACCCACTGACCTCTGCTACGCTACTACTGTGTGTGTCATCAGGCGCTTTCCTGGGCCGAGATGTGCGTGCAAGTCCGACTGGATTTGGACGCGGCTGGCCCGGTTTTGCGCTTGGCACGGCTTGGAAAGCAGCCAGGGGCCCACGTGCCTGCCATTGATGGGCGGTGCAGTAAACAGCGCCCATTGGTCAGCCAGAATGATGAGATTAGCAGGGGCGAAGCCGTGTCAAGGTCGGCGCGCCTGATGACCCAACTCAGTGGGCCTGATGACCCACGTAGTATCAACATATATGACGGAGACTGGTGCGCGCACGCATCGAAACCCTTCTCTTGCCTGCTACTTTCTCCTTTTCTTTCCGTGTTTAAAGCCGTTCTAACCTTTTTCTAGTCGAGCGGACCTTCCGACCGGTGTGGCAACGGTTGACGAACTTGAAAAGTCCGCTTCAATGATCGGGAAAAGTAGAAGCCGCCCGTCGTGTGCGGCCTGATGGCGTTCGGGAACCTGTGCGCCCGCCTCCTGGCGACACGCCCGGTTCCCGAACGCCATTGACGGGCAGGAGCCGGCTGTGCAGTGCTCCGCCACAGCATTTTGTTGTCAAATCACGGAAAGAAACGGACAAAAAGCCGACAGGAGGGCAGGATCCCGTGCGTGAACCCACTGACCTCTGCTACGCTACTACTGCGTGTGTCATCAGGCGCTTTCCTGGGCCGAGATGTGCGTGCAAGTCCGACTGGATTTGGACGCGGCTGGCCCGGTTTTGCGCTTGGCACGGCTTTGAAAGCAGCCAGGGGCCCACGTGCCTGCCATTGATGGGCGGTGCAGTAAACAGCGCCCATTGGTCAGCCAGAATGATGAGATTAGCAGGGGCGAAGCCGTGTCAAGGTCGGCGCGCCTGATGACCCAACTCAGCGGGCCTGATGACCCACGTAGTATCAACATATATGACGGAGACTGGTGCGCGCACGCATGGAAAGCCTTCTCTTGCCTGCTTCTTTCTCCTTTTCTTTCCGTGTTTAAAGCCGCTCTAACCTTTTTCTAATCGAACAGACCTTCCGACCGGTGTTGCAACGGTCGACGAACTTGAAAAGTCCGCTTCAATGATCGGGAAAAGTAGAAGCCGCCCGTCGTGTGCGGCCTGATGGCGTTCGGAAACCTGTGCACCCGCCTACTGGCGACACGCCCGGTTCCCGAACGCCATCGACGGGCAGGAGCCGGCTGTACAGTGCTCTGCCACAGCATTTTGTTGTCAAATCACGGAAAGGAACGGACGAACAGCCGACAGGAGGGCAGGACCCCGTGCGTGAACCCACTGACCTCTGCTACGCTACTACTGCGTGTGTCATCAGGCGCTTTCCTGGGCCGAGATGTGCGTGCAAGTCCGACTGGATTTGGACGCGGCTGGCCCGGTTTTGCGCTTGGCACGGCTTTGAAAGCAGCCAGGGGCCCACGTGCCTGCCATTGATGGGCGGTGCAGTAAACAGCGCCCATTGGTCAGCCAGAATGATGAGATTAGCAGGGGCGAAGCCGTGTCAAGGTCGGCGCGCCTGATGACCCAACTCAGTGGGCCTGATGACCCACGTAGTATCAACATATATGACGGAGACTGGTGCGCGCACGCATGGAAACCCTTCTCTTGCCTGCTACTTTCTCCTTTTCTTTCCGTGTTTAAAGCCGTTCTAACCTTTTTCTAGTCGAGCGGACCTTCCGACCGGTGTGGCAACGGTTGACGAACTTGAAAAGTCCGCTTCAATGATCGGGAAAAGTAGAAGCCGCCCGTCGTGTGCGGCCTGATGGCGTTCGGGAACCTGTGCGCCCGCCTACTGGCGACACGCCCGGTTCCCGAACGCCATCGACGGGAAGGAGCCGGCTGTGCAGTGCTCCGCCACAGCATTTTGTTGTCAAATCACAGAAAGGAAAAGACGAACAGCCGACAGGAGTGCAGGATCCCGTGCGTGAACCCACTGACCTTTGCTACGCTACTACTGCGTGTGTCATCAGGCGCTTTCCTGGGCCGAGATGTGCGTCCAAGTCCGACTGGATTTGGACGCGGCTGGCCCGGTTTTGCGCTTGGCACGGCTTTGAAAGCAGCCAGGGGCCCACGTGCCTGCCATTGATGGGCGGTGCATTAAACAGCGCCCATTGGTCAGCCAGAATGATGAGATCAGCAGGGGCGAAGCCGTGTCAAGGTCGGCGCGCCTGATGACCCAACTCAGCGGGCCTGATGACCCACGTAGTATCAACATATATGACGGAGACTGGTGCGCGCACGCATGGAAAGCCTTATCTTGCCTGCTACTTTCTCCTTTTCTTTCCGTGTTTAAAGCCGCTCTAACCTTTTTCTAGTCGAACAGACCTTCCGACCGGTGTGGCAACGGTTGACGAACTTGAAAAGTCCGCTTCAATGATCGGGAAAATTAGAAGCCGCCCGTCGTGTGCGGCCTGATGGCGTTTGGAAACCTGTGCGCCCGCCTCCTGGCCTCACGCCCGGTTCCCAAACACCATCGACGGGCAGGAGCCGGCTGTACAGTGCTCTGCCACAGCATTTTGTTGTCAAATCACGGAAAGGAACGGACGAACAGCCGACAGGAGGGCAGGACCCCGTGCGTGAACCCACTGACCTCTGCTACGCTACTACTGCGTGTGTCATCAGGCGCTTTCCTGGGCCGAGATGTGCGTGCAAGTCCGACTGGATTTGGACGCGGCTGGCCCGGTTTTGCGCTTGGCACGGCTTTGAAAGCAGCCAGGGGCCCACGTGCCTGCCATTGATGGGCGGTGCAGTAAACAGCGCCCATTGGTCAGCCAGAATGATGAGATTAGAAGGGGCGAAGCCGTGTCAAGGTCGGCGCGCCTGATGACCCAACTCAGCGGGCCTGATGACCCACGTAGTATCAACATATATGACGGAGACTGGTGCGCGCACGCATGGAAAGCCTTATCTTGCCTGCTCCCTTCTTTTTCTTTCCGTGTTTAAAGCCGCTCTAACCTTTTTTTAGTCGAACAGACCTTCCGACCGGTGTGGCAACAGTCGACGAACTTGAAAAGTCCGCTTCAATGATCGGGAAAAGTAGAAGCCCCCCGTCGTGTGCGGCCTGATGGCGTTCGGAAACCTGTGCGCCCGCCTCCTGGCGACACGCCCGGTTCCCGAACGCCATCGACGGGCAGGAGCCGGCTGTACAGTGCTCTGCCACAGCATTTTGTTGTCAAATCACGGAAAGGAACGGACGAACAGCCGACAGGAGGGCAGGACCCCGTGCGTGAACCCACTGACCTCTGCTACGTTACTACTACGTGTGTCATCAGGCGCTTTCCTGGGCCGAGATGTGCGTGCAAGTCCGACTGGATTTGGACGCGGCTGGCCCGGTTTTGCGCTTGGCACGGCTTTGAAAGCAGCCAGGGGCCCACGTGCCTGCCATTGATGGGCGGTGCATTAAACAGCGCCCATTGGTCAGCCAGAATGATGAGATCAGCAGGGGCGAAGCCGTGTCAAGGTCGGCGCGCCTGATGACCCAACTCAGCGGGCCTGATGACCCACGTAGTATCAACATATATGACGGAGACTGGCGCGCGCACGCATGGAAAACCTTCTCTTGCCTGCTACTTTCTCCTTTTCTTTCCGTGTTTAAAGCCGCTCTAACCTTTTTCTAGTCGAGCGGACCTTCAGACCGGTGTGGCAACGGTCGACGAACTTGAAAAGTCCGCTTCAATGATCGGGAAAAGTAGAAGCCGCCCGTCGTGTGCGGCCTGATGGCGTTCGGGAACCTGTGCGCCCGCCTCCTGGCGACACGCCCGGTTCCCGAACGCCATTGACGGGCAGGAGCCGGCTGTACAGTGCTCCGCCACAGCATTTTGTTGTCAAATCACGGAAAGGAACGGACAAAAAGCCGACAGGAGGGCAGGATCCCGTGCGTGAACCCACTGACCTCTGCTACGCTACTACTGCGTGTGTCATCAGGCGCTTTCCTGGGCCGAGATGTGCGTGCAAGTCCGACTGGATTTGGACGCAGCCGGCCCGGTTTTGCGCTTGGCACGGCTTTGAAAGCAGCCAGGGGCCCACGTGCCTGCCATTGATGGGCGGTGCAGTAAACAGCGCCCATGGGTCAGCCAGAATGATGAGATTAGAAGGGGCGAAGCCGTGTCAAGGTCGGCGCGCCTGATGACCCAACTCAGCGGGCCTGATGACCCACGTAGTATCAACATATATGACGGAGACTGGTGCGCGCACGCATGGAAAGCCTTATCTTGCCTGCTCCCTTCTTTTTCTTTCCGTGTTTAAAGCCGCTCTAACCTTTTTTTAGTCGAACAGACCTTCCGACCGGTGTGGCAACAGTCGACGAACTTGAAAAGTCCGCTTCAATGATCGGGAAAAGTAGAAGCCCCCCGTCGTGTGCGGCCTGATGGCGTTCGGAAACCTGTGCGCCCGCCTCCTGGCGACACGCCCGGTTCCCGAACGCCATCGACGGGCAGGAGCCGGCTGTACAGTGCTCTGCCACAGCATTTTGTTGTCAAATCACGGAAAGGAACGGACGAACAGCCGACAGGAGGGCAGGACCCCGTGCGTGAACCCACTGACCTCTGCTACGTTACTACTACGTGTGTCATCAGGCGCTTTCCTGGGCCGAGATGTGCGTGCAAGTCCGACTGGATTTGGACGCGGCTGGCCCGGTTTTGCGCTTGGCACGGCTTTGAAAGCAGCCAGGGGCCCACGTGCCTGCCATTGATGGGCGGTGCATTAAACAGCGCCCATTGGTCAGCCAGAATGATGAGATCAGCAGGGGCGAAGCCGTGTCAAGGTCGGCGCGCCTGATGACCCAACTCAGCGGGCCTGATGACCCACGTAGTATCAACATATATGACGGAGACTGGCGCGCGCACGCATGGAAAACCTTATCTTGCCTGCTACTTTCTCCTTTTCTTTCCGTGTTTAAAGCCGCTCTAACCTTTTTCTAGTCGAGCGGACCTTCAGACCGGTGTGGCAACGGTCGACGAACTTGAAAAGTCCGCTTCAATGATCGGGAAAAGTAGAAGCCGCCCGTCGTGTGCGGCCTGATGGCGTTCGGGAACCTGTGCGCCCGCCTCCTGGCGACACGCCCGGTTCCCGAACGCCATTGACGGGCAGGAGCCGGCTGTACAGTGCTCCGCCACAGCATTTTGTTGTCAAATCACGGAAAGGAACGGACAAAAAGCCGACAGGAGGGCAGGATCCCGTGCGTGAACCCACTGACCTCTGCTACGCTACTACTGCGTGTGTCATCAGGCGCTTTCCTGGGCCGAGATGTGCGTGCAAGTCCGACTGGATTTGGACGCGGCCGGCCCGGTTTTGCGCTTGGCACGGCTTTGAAAGCAGCCAGGGGCCCACGTGCCTGCCATTGATGGGCGGTGCAGTAAACAGCGCCCATTGGTCAGCCAGAATGATGAGATTAGAAGGGGCGAAGCCGTGTCAAGGTCGGCGCGCCTGATGACCCAACTCAGCGGGCCTGATGACCCACGTAGTATCAACATATATGACGGAGACTGGTGCGCGCACGCATGGAAAGCCTTATCTTGCCTGCTACTTTCTCCTTTTCTTTCCGTGTTTAAAGATGCTCTAACCTTTTTCTAGTCGAACAGACCTTCCGACCGGTGTGGCAACGGTCGACGAACTTGAAAAGTCCGCTTCAATGATCGGGAAAAGTAGAAGCCGCCCGTCGTGTGCGGCCTGATGGCGTTCGGAAACCTGTGCGCCCGCCTCCTGGCGACACGCCCGGTTCCCGAACGCCATTGACGGGCAGGAGCCGGCTGTACAGTGCTCTGCCACAGCATTTTGTTGTCAAATCACGGAAAGGAACGGACGAACAGCCAACAGGAGGGCAGGACCCCGTGCGTGAACCCACTGACCTCTGCTACGCTACTACTGCGTGTGTCATCAGGCGCTTTCCTGGGCCGAGATGTGCGTGCAAGTCCGACTGGATTTGGACGCGGCTGGCCCGGTTTTGCGCTTGGCACGGCTTTGAAAGCAGCCAGGGGCCCACGTGCCTGCCATTGATGGGCGGTGCAGTAAACAGCGCCCATTGGTCAGCCAGAATGATGAGATTAGCAGGGGCGAAGCCGTGTCAAGGTCGGCGCGCCTGATGACCCAACTCAGCGGGCCTGATGACCCACGTAGTATCAACATATATGACGGAGACTGGTGCGCGCACGCATGGAAACCCTTCTCTTGCCTGCTTCTTTCTCCTTTTCTTTCCGTGTTTAAAGCCGTTCTAACCTTTTTCTAGTCGAGCGGACATTCCGACCGGTGTGGCAACGGTCGACGAACTTGAAAAGTCCGCTTCAATGATCGGGAAAAGTAGAAGCCGCCCGTCGTGTGCGGCCTGATGGCGTTCGGGAACCTGTGCGCCCGCCTCCTGGCGACACGCCCGGTTCCCGAACGCCATTGATGGGCAGGAGCCGGCTGTGCAGTGCTCCGCCACAGCATTTTGTTGTCAAATCACGGAAAGGAACGGACAAAAAGCCGACAGGAGGGCAGGATCCCGTGCGTGAACCCACTGACCTCTGCTACGCTACTACTGCGTGTGTCATCAGGCGCTTTCCTGGGCCGAGATGTGCGTGCAAGTCCGACTGGATTTGGACGCGGCCGGCCCGGTTTTGCGCTTGGCACGGCTTTGAAAGCAGCCAGGGGCCCACGTGCCTGCCATTGATGGGCGGTGCAGTAAACAGCGCCAATTGGTCAGCCAGAATGATGAGATTAGAAGGGGCGAAGCCGTGTCAAGGTCGGGGCGCCTGATGACCCAACTCAGCGGGCCTGATGACCCACGTAGTATCAACATATATGACGGAGACTGGTGCGCGCACGCATGGAAAGCCTTATCTTGCCTGCTACTTTCTCCTTTTCTTTCCGTGTTTAAAGCCGCTCTAACCTTTTTCTAGTCGAACAGACCTTCCGACCGGTGTGGCAACGGTCGACGAACTTGAAAAGTCCGCTTCAATGATCGGGAAAAGTAGAAGCCGCCCATCGTGTGCGGCCTGATGGCGTTCGGGAACCTGTGCGCCCGCCTCCTGGCGACACGCCCGGTTCCCGAACGCCATCGACGCGAAGGAGCCGGCTGTGCAGTGCTCCGCCACAGTATTTTGTTGTCAAATCACAGAAAGGAACAGACGAACAGCCGACAGGAGTGCAGGATCCCGTGCGTGAACCCACTGACCTTTGCTACGCTACTACTGCGTGTGTCATCAGGCGCTATCCTGGGCCGAGATGTGCGTCCAAGTCCGACTGGATTTGGACGCGGCTGGCCCGGTTTTGCGCTTGGCACTGCTTTGAAAGCAGCCAGGGGCCCACGTGCCTGCCATTGATGGGCGGTGCAGTAAACAGCACCCATTGGTCAGCTTAGATTAGCAGGGGTGAAGCCGTGACAAGGTCGGCGCACCTGATGACCCAACTCATTGAGCCTGATGACCCACGTAGTATCAACATATATGCCGGAGACTGGTGCGTGCACGCATGGAAAGCCTCCTCTTGCCTGATGCTTTCTCCTTTTCTTTCCGTGTTTAAAGTCGTTCTAACCTTTTTCTAGTCGAGCGGACCTTCCGACCGGTGTGGCAACGGTCGGCGAACTTGAAAAGTCCGCTTCAATGATCGGGAAAAGTAGAAGCCGCCCATCGTGTGCGGCCTGATGGCGTTCGGGAACCTGTGCGCCCGCCTCCTGGCGACACGCCCGGTTCCCGAACGCCATTGACGGGCAGGAGCCGGCCGTGCAGTGCTCCGCCACAGCATTTTGTTGTCAAATCACGGAAAGAAACGGACGAACAGCCGACAGGAGGGCAGGATCCCGTGCGTGAACCCACTGACCTCTGCTACGCAACTACTGCGTGTGTCATCAGGCGCTTTCCTGGGCCGAGATGTGCGTGCAAGTCCGACTGGATTTGGACGCGGCTGGCCCGGTTTTGCGCTTGGCACGGCTTTGAAAGCAGCCAGGGGCCCACGTGCCTGCCATTGATGGGCGGTGCAGTAAACAGCGCCGATTGGTCAGCCAGAATGATGAAATTAGCAGGGGCGAAGCCGTGTCAAGGTCGGCGCGCCTGATGACCCAACTCAGCGGGCCTGATGACCCACGTACTATCAACATATATGACGGAGACTGGTGCGCGCACGCATGGAAAGCCTTTTCTGACCCTTAACCTTCTCTTGCCTGCTACTTTCTCTTTTTCTTTCCGTGTTTAAAGCCGCTCTAACCTTTTTCTAGTCGAGCGGACCTTCCGACCGGTGTGGCAACGGTCGACGAACTTGAAAAGTCCGCTTCAATGATCGGGAAAAGTAGAAGCCGCCCGTCGTGTGCGGCCTGATGGCGTTCGGGAACCTGTGCGCCCGCCTCCTGGCGACACGCCCGGTTCCCGAACGCCATTGACGGGCAGGAGCCGGCTGTACAGTGCTCTGCCACAGCATTTTGTTGTCAAATCACGGAAAGGAACGGACGAACAGCCGACAGGAGGGCAGGACCCCGTGCGTGAACCCACTGACCTCTGCTACGCTACTACTGCGTGTGTCATCAGGCGCTTTCCTGGGCCGAGATGTGCGTGCAAGTCCGACTGGATTTGGACGCGGCCGGCCCGGTTTTGCGCTTGGCACGGCTTTGAAAGCAGCCAGGGGCCCACGTGCCTGCCATTGATGGGCGGTGCAGTAAACAGCGCCCATTGGTCAGCCAGAATGATGAGATTAGAAGGGGCGAAGCCGTGTCAAGGTCGGGGCGCCTGATGACCCAACTCAGCGGGCCTGATGACCCACGTAGTATCAACATATATGACGGAGACTGGTGCGCGCACGCATGGAAAGCCTTATCTTGCCTGCTACTTTCTCCTTTTCTTTCCGTGTTTAAAGCCGCTCTAACCTTTTTCTAGTCGAACAGACCTTCCGACCGGTGTGGCAACGGTCGACGAACTTGAAAAGTCCGCTTCAATGATCGGGAAAAGTAGAAGCCGCCCATCGTGTGCGGCCTGATGGCGTTCGGAAACCTGTGCGCCCGCCTCCTGGCGACACGCCCGGTTCCCGAACGCCATTGACGGGCAGGAGCCGGCTGTACAGTGCTCTGCCACAGCATTTTGTTGTCAAATCACGGAAAGGAACGGACGAACAGCCGACAGGAGGGCAGGACCCCGTGCGTGAACCCACTGACCTCTGCTACGCTACTACTGCGTGTGTCATCAGGCGCTTTCCTGGGCCGAGATGTGCGTGCAAGTCCGACTGGATTTGGACGCGGCTGGCCCGGTTTTGCGCTTGGCACGGCTTTGAAAGCAGCCAGGGGCCCACGTGCCTGCCATTGATGGGCGGTGCAGTAAACAGCGCCCATTGGTCAGCCAGAATGATGAGATTAGCAGGGGCGAAGCCGTGTCAAGGTCGGCGCGCCTGATGACCCAACTCAGCGGGCCTGATGACCCACGTAGTATCAACATATATGACGGAGACTTGTGCGCGCACGCATGGAAACCCTTCTCTTGCCTGCTTCTTTCTCCTTTTCTTTCCGTGTTTAAAGCCGTTCTAACCTTTTTCTAGTCGAGCGGACCTTCCGACCGGTGTGGCAACGGTTGACGAACTTGAAAAGTCCGCTTCAATGATCGGGAAAAGTAGAAGCCGCCCGTCGTGTGCGGCCTGATGGCGTTCGGGAACCTGTGCGCCCGCCTCCTGGCGACACGCCCGGTTCCCGAACGCCATCGACGCGAAGGAGCCGGCTGTGCAGTGCTCCGCCACAGTATTTTGTTGTCAAATCACAGAAAGGAACAGACGAACAGCCGACAGGAGTGCAGGATCCCGTGCGTGAACCCACTGACCTTTGCTACGCTACTACTGCGTGTGTCATCAGGCGCTATCCTGGGCCGAGATGTGCGTCCAAGTCCGACTGGATTTGGACGCGGCTGGCCCGGTTTTGCGCTTGGCACTGCTTTGAAAGCAGCCAGGGGCCCACGTGCCTGCCATTGATGGGCGGTGCAGTAAACAGCGCCCATTGGTCAGCTTAGATTAGCAGGGGTGAAGCCGTGACAAGGTCGGCGCACCTGATGACCCAACTCATTGAGCCTGATGACCCACGTAGTATCAACATATATGCCGGAGACTGGTGCGTGCACGCATGGAAAGCCTCCTCTTGCCTGATGCTTTCTCCTTTTCTTTCCGTGTTTAAAGTCGTTCTAACCTTTTTCTAGTCGAGCGGACCTTCCGACCGGTGTGGCAACGGTCGGCGAACTTGAAAAGTCCGCTTCAATGATCGGGAAAAGTAGAAGCCGCCCATCGTGTGCGGCCTGATGGCGTTCGGGAACCTGTGCGCCCGCCTCCTGGCGACACGCCCGGTTCCCGAACGCCATTGACGGGCAGGAGCCGGCCGTGCAGTGCTCCGCCACAGCATTTTGTTGTCAAATCACGGAAAGAAACGGACGAACAGCCGACAGGAGGGCAGGATCCCGTGCGTGAACCCACTGACCTCTGCTACGCAACTACTGCGTGTGTCATCAGGCGCTTTCCTGGGCCGAGATGTGCGTGCAAGTCCGACTGGATTTGGACGCGGCTGGCCCGGTTTTGCGCTTGGCACGGCTTTGAAAGCAGCCAGGGGCCCACGTGCCTGCCATTGATGGGCGGTGCAGTAAACAGCGCCGATTGGTCAGCCAGAATGATGAAATTAGCAGGGGCGAAGCCGTGTCAAGGTCGGCGCGCCTGATGACCCAACTCAGCGGGCCTGATGACCCACGTACTATCAACATATATGACGGAGACTGGTGCGCGCACGCATGGAAAGCCTTTTCTGACCCTTAACCTTCTCTTGCCTGCTACTTTCTCTTTTTCTTTCCGTGTTTAAAGCCGCTCTAACCTTTTTCTAGTCGAGCGGACCTTCCGACCGGTGTGGCAACGGTCGACGAACTTGAAAAGTCCGCTTCAATGATCGGGAAAAGTAGAAGCCGCCCGTCGTGTGCGGCCTGATGGCGTTCGGGAACCTGTGCGCCCGCCTCCTGGCGACACGCCCGGTTCCCGAACGCCATTGACGGGCAGGAGCCGGCTGTACAGTGCTCTGCCACAGCATTTTGTTGTCAAATCACGGAAAGGAACGGACGAACAGCCGACAGGAGGGCAGGACCCCGTGCGTGAACCCACTGACCTCTGCTACGCTACTACTGCGTGTGTCATCAGGCGCTTTCCTGGGCCGAGATGTGCGTGCAAGTCCGACTGGATTTGGACGCGGCTGGCCCGGTTTTGCGCTTGGCACGGCTTTGAAAGCAGCCAGGGGCCCACGTGCCTGCCATTGATGGGCGGTGCAGTAAACAGCGCCCATTGGTCAGCCAGAATGATGAGATTAGCAGGGGCGAAGCCGTGTCAAGGTCGGCGCGCCTGATGACCCAACTCAGCGGGCCTGATGACCCACGTAGTATCAACATATATGACGGAGACTGGTGCGCGCACGCATGGAAACCCTTCTCTTGCCTGCTTCTTTCTCCTTTTCTTTCCGTGTTTAAAGCCGTTCTAACCTTTTTCTAGTCGAGCGGACCTTCCGACCGGTGTGGCAACGGTTGACGAACTTGAAAAGTCCGCTTCAATGATCGGGAAAAGTAGAAGCCGCCCGTCGTGTGCGGCCTGATGGCGTTCGGGAACCTGTGCGCCCGCCTCCTGGCGACACGCCCGGTTCCCGAACGCCATCGACGGGAATGAGCCGGCTGTGCAGTGCTCCGCCACAGTATTTTGTTGTCAAATCACAGAAAGGAACAGACGAACAGCCGACAGGAGTGCAGGATCCCGTGCGTGAACCCACTGACCTTTGCTACGCTACTACTGCGTGTGTCATCAGGCGCTATCCTGGGCCGAGATGTGCGTCCAAGTCCGACTGGATTTGGACGCGGCTGGCCCGGTTTTGCGCTTGGCACTGCTTTGAAAGCAGCCAGGGGCCCACGTGCCTGCCATTGATGGGCGGTGCAGTAAACAGCGCCCATTGGTCAGCTTAGATTAGCAGGGGTGAAGCCGTGACAAGGTCGGCGCACCTGATGACCCAACTCATTGAGCCTGATGACCCACGTAGTATCAACATATATGACGGAGACTGGTGCGTGCACGCATGGAAAGCCTCCTCTTGCCTGATGCTTTCTCCTTTTCTTTCCGTGTTTAAAGTCGTTCTAACCTTTTTCTAGTCGAGCGGACCTTCCGACCGGTGTGGCAACGGTCGGCGAACTTGAAAAGTCCGCTTCAATGATCGGGAAAAGTAGAAGCCGCCCGTCGTGTGCGGCCTGATGGCGTTCGGGAACCTGTGCGCCCGCCTACTGGCGACACGCCCGGTTCCCGAACGCCATTGACGGGCAGGAGCCGGCCGTGCAGTGCTCCGCCACAGCATTTGGTTGTCAAATCACGGAAAGGAACGGACGAACAGCCGACAGGAGGGCAGGATCCCGTGCGTGAACCCACTGACCTCTGCTACGCAACTACTGCGTGTGTCATCAGGCGCTTTCCTGGGCCGAGATGTGCGTGCAAGTCCGACTGGATTTGGACGCGGCTGGCCCGGTTTTGCGCTTGGCACGGCTTTGAAAGCAGCCAGGGGCCCACGTGCCTGCCATTGATGGGCGGTGCAGTAAACAGCGCCCATTGGTCAGCCAGGATGATGAAATTAGCAGGGGCGAAGCCGTGTCAAGGTCGGCGCGCCTGATGACCCAACTCAGCGGGCCTGATGACCCACGTACTATCAACATATATGACGGAGACTGGTGCGCGCACGCATGGAAAGCCTTTTCTGACCCTTAACCTTCTCTTGCCTGCTACTTTCTCCTTTTCTTTCCGTGTTTAAAGCCGCTCTAACCTTTTTCTAGTCGAGCGGACCTTCCGACCGGTGTGGCAACGGTCGACGAACTTGAAAAGTCCGCTTCAATGATCGGGAAAAGTAGAAGCCGCCCATCGTGTGCGGCCTGATGGCGTTCGGGAACCTGTGCGCCCGCCTCCTGGCGACACGCCCGGTTCCCGAACGCCATTGACGGGCAGGAGCCGGCTGTGCAGTGCTCCGCCACAGCATTTTGTTGTCAAATCACGGAAAGGAACGGACAAAAAGCCGACAGGAGGGCAGGATCCCGTGCGTGAACCCACTGACCTCTGCTACGCTACTACTGCGTGTGTCATCAGGCGCTTTCCTGGGCCGAGATGTGCGTGCAAGTCCGACTGGATTTGGACGCGGCTGGCCCGGTTTTGCGCTTGGCACGGCTTTGAAAGCAGCCAGGGGCCCACGTGCCTGCCATTGATGGGCGGTGCAGTAAACAGCGCCCATTGGTCAGCCAGAATGATGAGATTAGCAGGGGCGAAGCCGTGTCAAGGTCGGCGCGCCTGATGACCCAACTCAGCGGGCCTGATGACCCACGTAGTATCAACATATATGACGGAGACTGGTGCGCGCACGCATGGAAACCCTTCTCTTGCCTGCTTCTTTCTCCTTTTCTTTCCGTGTTTAAAGCCGTTCTAACCTTTTTCTAGTCGAGCGGACCTTCCGACCGGTGTGGCAACGGTTGATGAACTTGAAAAGTCCGCTTCAATGATCGGGAAAAGTAGAAGCCGCCCGTCGTGTGCGGCCTGATGGCGTTCGGGAACCTGTGCGCCCGCCTCCTGGCGACACGCCCGGTTCCCGAACGCCATCGACGGGAAGGAGCCGGCTGTGCAGTGCTCCGCCACAGTATTTTGTTGTCAAATCACAGAAAGGAACAGACGAACAGCCGACAGGAGTGCAGGATCCCGTGCGTGAACCCACTGACCTTTGCTACGCTACTACTGCGTGTGTCATCAGGCGCTATCATGGGCCGAGATGTGCGTCCAAGTCCGACTGGATTTGGACGCGGCTGGCCCGGTTTTGCGCTTGGCACTGCTTTGAAAGCAGCCAGGGGCCCACGTGCCTGCCATTGATGGGCGGTGCAGTAAACAGCGCCCATTGGTCAGCTTAGATTAGCAGGGGTGAAGCCGTGACAAGGTCGGCGCACCTGATGACCCAACTCATTGAGCCTGATGACCCACGTAGTATCAACATATATGCCGGAGACTGGTGCGTGCACGCATGGAAAGCCTCCTCTTGCCTGATGCTTTCTCCTTTTCTTTCCGTGTTTAAAGTCGTTCTAACCTTTTTCTAGTCGAGCGGACCTTCCGACCGGTGTGGCAACGGTCGGCGAACTTGAAAAGTCCGCTTCAATGATCGGGAAAAGTAGAAGCCGCCCATCGTGTGCGGCCTGATGGCGTTCGGGAACCTGTGCGCCCGCCTCCTGGCGACACGCCCGGTTCCCGAACGCCATTGACGGGCAGGAGCCGGCTGTGCAGTGCTCCGCCACAGCATTTTGTTGTCAAATCACGGAAAGGAACGGACAAAAAGCCGACAGGAGGGCAGGATCCCGTGCGTGAACCCACTGACCTCTGCTACGCTACTACTGCGTGTGTCATCAGGCGCTTTCCTGGGCCGAGATGTGCGTGCAAGTCCGACTGGATTTGGACGCGGCCGGCCCGGTTTTGCGCTTGGCACGGCTTTGAAAGCAGCCAGGGGCCCACGTGCCTGCCATTGATGGGCGGTGCAGTAAACAGCGCCCATTGGTCAGCCAGAATGATGAGATTAGAAGGGGCGAAGCCGTGTCAAGGTCGGCGCGCCTGATGACCCAACTCAGCGGGCCTGATGACCCACGTAGTATCAACATAAATGACGGAGACTGGTGCGCGCACGCATGGAAAGCCTCCTCTTGCCTGCTACTTTCTCCTTTTCTTTCCGTGTTTAAAGCCGCTCTAACCTTTTTCTAGTTGAACAGACCTTCCGACCGGTGTGGCAACGGTCGACGAACTTGAAAAGTCCGCTTCAATGATCGGGAAAAGTAGAAGCCGCCCGTCGTGTGCGGCCTGATGGCGTTCGGAAACCTGTGCGCCCGCCTCCTGGCGACACGCCCGGTTCCCGAACGCCATTGACGGGCAGGAGCCGGCTGTGCAGTGCTCCGCCACAGCATTTTGTTGTCAAATCACGGAAAGGAACGGACAAAAAGCCGACAGGAGGGCAGGATCCCGTGCGTGAACCCACTGACCTCTGCTACGCTACTACTGCGTGTGTCATCAGGCGCTTTCCTGGGCCGAGATGTGCGTGCAAGTCCGACTGGATTTGGACGCGGCCGGCCCGGTTTTGCGCTTGGCACGGCTTTGAAAGCAGCCAGGGGCCCACGTGCCTGCCATTGATGGGCGGTGCAGTAAACAGCGCCCATTGGTCAGCCAGAATGATGAGATTAGAAGGGGCGAAGCCGTGTCAAGGTCGGCGCGCCTGATGACCCAACTCAGCGGGCCTGATGACCCACGTAGTATCAACATAAATGACGGAGACTGGTGCGCGCACGCATGGAAAGCCTTATCTTGCCTGCTACTTTCTCCTTTTCTTTCCGTGTTTAAAGCCGCTCTAACCTTTTTCTAGTCGAACAGACCTTCCGACCGGTGTGGCAACGGTCGACGAACTTGAAAAGTCCGCTTCAATGATCGGGAAAAGTAGAAGCCGCCCGTCGTGTGCGGCCTGATGGCGTTCGGAAACCTGTGCGCCCGCCTCCTGGCGACACGCCCGGTTCCCGAACGCCATTGACGGGCAGGAGCCGGCTGTACAGTGCTCTGCCACAGCATTTTGTTGTCAAATCACGGAAAGGAACGGACGAACAGCCGACAGGAGGGCAGGATCCCGTGCGTGAACCCACTGACCTCTGCTACGCTACTACTGCGTGTGTCATCAGGCGCTTTCCTGGGCCGAGATGTGCGTGCAAGTCCGACTGGATTTGGACGCGGCTGGCCCGGTTTTGCGCTTGGCACGGCTTTGAAAGCAGCCAGGGGCCCACGTGCCTGCCATTGATGGGCGGTGCAGTAAACAGCGCCCATTGGTCAGCCAGAATGATGAGATTAGAAGGGGCGAAGCCGTGTCAAGGTCGGCGCGCCTGATGACCCAACTCAGCGGGCCTGATGACCCACGTAGTATCAACATATATGACGGAGACTGGTGCGCGCACGCATGGAAACCCTTCTCTTGCCTGCTTCTTTCTCCTTTTCTTTCCGTGTTTAAAGCCGTTCTAACCTTTTTCTAGTCGAGCGGACCTTCCGACCGGTGTGGCAACGGTTGACGAACTTGAAAAGTCCGCTTCAATGATCGGGAAAAGTAGAAGCCGCCCGTCGTGTGCGGCCTGATGGCGTTCGGGAACCTGTGCGCCCGCCTCCTGGCGACACGCCCGGTTCCCGAACGCCATCGACGGGAAGGAGCCGGCTGTGCAGTGCTCCGCCACAGTATTTTGTTGTCAAATCACAGAAAGGAACAGACGAACAGCCGACAGGAGTGGAGGATCCCGTGCGTGAACCCACTGACCTTTGCTACGCTACTACTGCGTGTGTCATCAGGCGCTATCCTGGGCCGAGATGTGCGTCCAAGTCCGACTGGATTTGGACGCGGCTGGCCCGGTTTTGCGCTTGGCACTGCTTTGAAAGCAGCCAGGGGCCCACGTGCCTGCCATTGATGGGCGGTGCAGTAAACAGCGCCCATTGGTCAGCTTAGATTAGCAGGGGTGAAGCCGTGACAAGGTCGGCGCACCTGATGACCCAACTCATTGAGCCTGATGACCCACGTAGTATCAACATATATGCCGGAGACTGGTGCGTGCACGCATGGAAAGCCTCCTCTTGCCTGATGCTTTCTCCTTTTCTTTCCGTGTTTAAAGTCGTTCTAACCTTTTTCTAGTCGAGCGGACCTTCCGACCGGTGTGGCAACGGTCGGCGAACTTGAAAAGTCCGCTTCAATGATCGGGAAAAGTAGAAGCCGCCCGTCGTGTGCGGCCTGATGGCGTTCGGGAACCTGTGCGCCCGCCTACTGGCGACACGCCCGGTTCCCGAACGCCATTGACGGGCAGGAGCCGGCCGTGCAGTGCTCCGCCACAGCATTTGGTTGTCAAATCACGGAAAGGAACGGACGAACAGCCGACAGGAGGGCAGGATCCCGTGCGTGAACCCACTGACCTCTGCTACGCAACTACTGCGTGTGTCATCAGGCGCTTTCCTGGGCCGAGATGTGCGTGCAAGTCCGACTGGATTTGGACGCGGCTGGCCCGGTTTTGCGCTTGGCACGGCTTTGAAAGCAGCCAGGGGCCCACGTGCCTGCCATTGATGGGCGGTGCAGTAAACAGCGCCCATTGGTCAGCCAGGACGATGAAATTAGCAGGGGCGAAGCCGTGTCAAGGTCGGCGCGCCTGATGACCCAACTCAGCGGGCCTGATGACCCACGTACTATCAACATATATGACGGAGACTGGTGCGCGCACGCATGGAAAGCCTTTTCTGACCCTTAACCTTCTCTTGCCTGCTACTTTCTCCTTTTCTTTCCGTGTTTAAAGCCGCTCTAACCTTTTTCTAGTCGAGCGGACCTTCCGACCGGTGTGGCAACGGTCGACGAACTTGAAAAGTCCGCTTCAATGATCGGGAAAAGTAGAAGCCGCCCATCGTGTGCGGCCTGATGGCGTTCGGGAACCTGTGCGCCCGCCTCCTGGCGACACGCCCGGTTCCCGAACGCCATTGACGGGCAGGAGCCGGCTGTGCAGTGCTCCGCCACAGCATTTTGTTGTCAAATCACGGAAAGGAACGGACAAAAAGCCGACAGGAGGGCAGGATCCCGTGCGTGAACCCACTGACCTCTGCTACGCTACTACTGCGTGTGTCATCAGGCGCTTTCCTGGGCCGAGATGTGCGTGCAAGTCCGACTGGATTTGGACGCGGCTGGCCCGGTTTTGCGCTTGGCACGGCTTTGAAAGCAGCCAGGGGCCCACGTGCCTGCCATTGATGGGCGGTGCAGTAAACAGCGCCCATTGGTCAGCCAGAATGATGAGATTAGCAGGGGCGAAGCCGTGTCAAGGTCGGCGCGCCTAATGACCCAACTCAGCGGGCCTGATGACCCACGTAGTATCAACATATATGACGGAGACTGGTGCGCGCACGCATGGAAACCCTTCTCTTGCCTGCTTCTTTCTCCTTTTCTTTCCGTGTTTAAAGCCGTTCTAACCTTTTTATAGTCGAGCGGACCTTCCGACCGGTGTGGCAACGGTTGATGAACTTGAAAAGTCCGCTTCAATGATCGGGAAAAGTAGAAGCCGCCCGTCGTGTGCGGCCTGATGGCGTTCGGGAACCTGTGCGCCCGCCTCCTGGCGACACGCCCGGTTCCCGAACGCCATCGACGGGAAGGAGCCGGCTGTGCAGTGCTCCGCCACAGTATTTTGTTGTCAAATCACAGAAAGGAACAGACGAACAGCCGACAGGAGTGCAGGATCCCGTGCGTGAACCCACTGACCTTTGCTACGCTACTACTGCGTGTGTCATCAGGCGCTATCATGGGCCGAGATGTGCGTCCAAGTCCGACTGGATTTGGACGCGGCTGGCCCGGTTTTGCGCTTGGCACTGCTTTGAAAGCAGCCAGGGGCCCACGTGCCTGCCATTGATGGGCGGTGCAGTAAACAGCGCCCATTGGTCAGCTTAGATTAGCAGGGGTGAAGCCGTGACAAGGTCGGCGCACCTGATGACCCAACTCATTGAGCCTGATGACCCACGTAGTATCAACATATATGCCGGAGACTGGTGCGTGCACGCATGGAAAGCCTCCTCTTGCCTGATGCTTTCTCCTTTTCTTTCCGTGTTTAAAGTCGTTCTAACCTTTTTCTAGTCGAGCGGACCTTCCGACCGGTGTGGCAACGGTCGGCGAACTTGAAAAGTCCGCTTCAATGATCGGGAAAAGTAGAAGCCGCCCATCGTGTGCGGCCTGATGGCGTTCGGGAACCTGTGCGCCCGCCTACTGGCGACACGCCCGGTTCCCGAACGCCATTGACGGGCAGGAGCCGGCTGTGCAGTGCTCCGCCACAGCATTTTGTTGTCAAATCACGGAAAGGAACGGACAAAAAGCCGACAGGAGGGCAGGATCCCGTGCGTGAACCCACTGACCTCTGCTACGCTACTACTGCGTGTGTCATCAGGCGCTTTCCTGGGCCGAGATGTGCGTGCAAGTCCGACTGGATTTGGACGCGGCCGGCCCGGTTTTGCGCTTGGCACGGCTTTGAAAGCAGCCAGGGGCCCACGTGCCTGCCATTGATGGGCGGTGCAGTAAACAGCGCCCATTGGTCAGCCAGAATGATGAGATTAGAAGGGGCGAAGCCGTGTCAAGGTCGGCGCGCCTGATGACCCAACTCAGCGGGCCTGATGACCCACGTAGTATCAACATAAATGACGGAGACTGGTGCGCGCACGCATGGAAAGCCTTATCTTGCCTGCTACTTTCTCCTTTTCTTTCCGTGTTTAAAGCCGCTCTAACCTTTTTCTAGTCGAACAGACCTTCCGACCGGTGTGGCAACGGTCGACGAACTTGAAAAGTCCGCTTCAATGATCGGGAAAAGTAGAAGCCGCCCGTCGTGTGCGGCCTGATGGCGTTCGGAAACCTGTGCGCCCGCCTCCTGGCGACACGCCCGGTTCCCGAACGCCATTGACGGGCAGGAGCCGGCTGTGCAGTGCTCCGCCACAGCATTTTGTTGTCAAATCACGGAAAGGAACGGACAAAAAGCCGACAGGAGGGCAGGATCCCGTGCGTGAACCCACTGACCTCTGCTACGCTACTACTGCGTGTGTCATCAGGCGCTTTCCTGGGCCGAGATGTGCGTGCAAGTCCGACTGGATTTGGACGCGGCCGGCCCGGTTTTGCGCTTGGCACGGCTTTGAAAGCAGCCAGGGGCCCACGTGCCTGCCATTGATGGGCGGTGCAGTAAACAGCGCCCATTGGTCAGCCAGAATGATGAGATTAGAAGGGGCGAAGCCGTGTCAAGGTCGGCGCGCCTGATGACCCAACTCAGCGGGCCTGATGACCCACGTAGTATCAACATAAATGACGGAGACTGGTGCGCGCACGCATGGAAAGCCTTATCTTGCCTGCTACTTTCTCCTTTTCTTTCCGTGTTTAAAGCCGCTCTAACCTTTTTCTAGTCGAACAGACCTTCCGACCGGTGTGGCAACGGTCGACGAACTTGAAAAGTCCGCTTCAATGATCGGGAAAAGTAGAAGCCGCCCGTCGTGTGCGGCCTGATGGCGTTCGGAAACCTGTGCGCCCGCCTCCTGGCGACACGCCCGGTTCCCGAACGCCATTGACGGGCAGGAGCCGGCTGTACAGTGCTCTGCCACAGCATTTTGTTGTCAAATCACGGAAAGGAACGGACGAACAGCCGACAGGAGGGCAGGACCCCGTGCGTGAACCCACTGACCTCTGCTACGCTACTACTGCGTGTGTCATCAGGCGCTTTCCTGGGCCGAGATGTGCGTGCAAGTCCGACTGGATTTGGACGCGGCTGGCCCGGTTTTGCGCTTGGCACGGCTTTGAAAGCAGCCAGGGGCCCACGTGCCTGCCATTGATGGGCGGTGCAGTAAACAGCGCCCATTGGTCAGCCAGAATGATGAGATTAGCAGGGGCGAAGCCGTGTCAAGGTCGGCGCGCCTGATGACCCAACTCAGCGGGCCTGATGACCCACGTAGTATCAACATATATGACGGAGACTGGTGCGCGCACGCATGGAAACCCTTCTCTTGCCTGCTTCTTTCTCCTTTTCTTTCCGTGTTTAAAGCCGTTCTAACCTTTTTCTAGTCGAGCGGACCTTCCGACCGGTGTGGCAACGGTTGACGAACTTGAAAAGTCCGCTTCAATGATCGGGAAAAGTAGAAGCCGCCCGTCGTGTGCGGCCTGATGGCGTTCGGGAACCTGTGCGCCCGCCTCCTGGCGACACGCCCGGTTCCCGAACGCCATCGACGGGAAGGAGCCGGCTGTGCAGTGCTCCGCCACAGTATTTTGTTGTCAAATCACAGAAAGGAACAGACGAACAGCCGACAGGAGTGCAGGATCCCGTGCGTGAACCCACTGACCTTTGCTACGCTACTACTGCGTGTGTCATCAGGCGCTATCCTGGGCCGAGATGTGCGTCCAAGTCCGACTGGATTTGGACGCGGCTGGCCCGGTTTTGCGCTTGGCACTGCTTTGAAAGCAGCCAGGGGCCCACGTGCCTGCCATTGATGGGCGGTGCAGTAAACAGCGCCCATTGGTCAGCTTAGATTAGCAGGGGTGAAGCCGTGACAAGGTCGGCGCACCTGATGACCCAACTCATTGAGCCTGATGACCCACGTAGTATCAACATATATGCCGGAGACTGGTGCGTGCACGCATGGAAAGCCTCCTCTTGCCTGATGCTTTCTCCTTTTCTTTCCGTGTTTAAAGTCGTTCTAACCTTTTTCTAGTCGAGCGGACCTTCCGACCGTTGTGGCAACGGTCGGCGAACTTGAAAAGTCCGCTTCAATGATCGGGAAAAGTAGAAGCCGCCCATCGTGTGCGGCCTGATGGCGTTCGGGAACCTGTGCGCCCGCCTACTGGCGACACGCCCGGTTCCCGAACGCCATTGACGGGCAGGAGCCGGCCGTGCAGTGCTCCGCCACAGCATTTTGTTGTCAAATCACGGAAAGGAACGGACGAACAGCCGACAGGAGGGCAGGATCCCGTGCGTGAACCCACTGACCTCTGCTACGCTACTACTGCGTGTGTCATCAGGCGCTTTCCTGGGCCGAGATGTGCGTGCAAGTCCGACTGGATTTGGACGCGGCTGGCCCGGTTTTGCGCTTGGCACGGCTTTGAAAGCAGCCAGGGGCCCACGTGCCTGCCATTGATGGGCGGTGCAGTAAACAGCGCCCATTGGTCAGCCAGAATGATGAAATTAGCAGGGGCGAAGCCGTGTCAAGGTCGGCGCGCCTGATGACCCAACTCAGCGGGCCTGATGACCCACGTACTATCAACATATATGACGGAGACTGGTGCGCGCACGCATGGAAAGCCTTTTCTGACCCTTAACCTTCTCTTGCCTGCTACTTTCTCCTTTTCTTTCCGTGTTTAAAGCCGCTCTAACCTTTTTCTAGTCGAGCGGACCTTCCGACCGGTGTGGCAACGGTCGACGAACTTGAAAAGTCCGCTTCAATGATCGGGAAAAGTAGAAGCCGCCCGTCGTGTGCGGCCTGATGGCGTTCGGGAACCTGTGCGCCCGCCTCCTGGCGACACGCCCGGTTCCCGAACGCCATTGACGGGCAGGAGCCGGCTGTGTAGTGCTCTGCCACAGCATTTTGTTGTCAAATCACGGAAAGGAACGGACAAAAAGCCGACAGGAGGGCAGGATCCCGTGCGTGAACCCACTGACCTCTGCTACGCTACTACTGCGTGTGTCATCAGGCGCTTTCCTGGGCCGAGATGTGCGTGCAAGTCCGACTGGATTTGGACGCGGCCGGCCCGGTTTTGCGCTTGGCACGGCTTTGAAAGCAGCCAGGGGCCCACGTGCCTGCCATTGATGGGCGGTGCAGTAAACAGCGCCCATTGGTCAGCCAGAATGATGAGATTAGAAGGGGCGAAGCCGTGTCAAGGTCGGCGCGCCTGATGACCCAACTCAGCGGGCCTGATGACCCACGTAGTATCAACATATATGACGGAGACTGGTGCGCGCACGCATGGAAAGCCTTATCTTGCCTGCTACTTTCTCCTTTTCTTTCCGTGTTTAAAGCCGCTCTAACCTTTTTCTAGTCGAACAGACCTTCCGACCGGTGTGGCAACGGTCGACGAACTTGAAAAGTCCGCTTCAATGATCGGGAAAAGTAGAAGCCGCCCGTCGTGTGCGGCCTGATGGCGTTCGGAAACCTGTGCGCCCGCCTCCTGGCGACACGCCCGGTTCCCGAACGCCATTGACGGGCAGGAGCCGGCTGTACAGTGCTCTGCCACAGCATTTTGTTGTCAAATCACGGAAAGGAACGGACGAACAGCCGACAGGAGTGCAGGATCCCGTGCGTGAACCCACTGACCTCTGCTACGCTACTACTTTGTGTGTCATCAGGCGCTTTCCTGGGCCGAGATGTGCGTGCAAGTCCGACTGGATTTGGACGCGGCTGGCCCGGTTTTGCGCTTGGCACGGCTTTGAAAGCAGCCAGGGGCCCACGTGCCTGCCATTGATGGGCGGTGCAGTAAACAGCGCCCATTGGTCAGCCAGAATGATGAGATTAGCAGGGGCGAAGCCGTGTCAAGGTCGGCGCGCCTGATGACCCAACTCAGCGGGCCTGATGACCCACGTAGTATCAACATATATGACGGAGACTGGTGCGCGCACGCATGGAAACCCTTCTCTTGCCTGCTTCTTTCTCCTTTTCTTTCCGTGTTTAAAGCCGTTCTAACCTTTTTCTAGTCGAGCGGACCTTCCGACCGGTGTGGCAACGGTTGACGAACTTGAAAAGTCCGCTTCAATGATCGGGAAAAGTAGAAGCCGCCCGTCGTGTGCGGCCTGATGGCGTTCGGGAACCTGTGCGCCCGCCTCCTGGCGACACGCCCGGTTCCCGAACGCCATCGACGGGCAGGAGCCGGCTGTGCAGTGCTCCGCCACAGTATTTTGTTGTCAAATCACAGAAAGGAACAGACGAACAGCCGACAGGAGTGCAGGATCCCGTGCGTGAACCCACTGACCTTTGCTACGCTACTACTGCGTGTGTCATCAGGCGCTATCCTGGGCCGAGATGTGCGTCCAAGTCCGACTGGATTTGGACGCGGCTGGCCCGGTTTTGCGCTTGGCACTGCTTTGAAAGCAGCCAGGGGCCCACGTGCCTGCCATTGATGGGCGGTGCAGTTAACAGCGCCCATTGGTCAGCTTAGATTAGCAGGGGTGAAGCCGTGACAAGGTCGGCGCACCTGATGACCCAACTCATTGAGCCTGATGACCCACGTAGTATCAACATATATGCCGGAGACTGGTGCGTGCACGCATGGAAAGCCTCCTCTTGCCTGATGCTTTCTTCTTTTCTTTCCGTGTTTAAAGTCGTTCTAACCTTTTTCTAGTCGAGCGGACCTTCCGACCGGTGTGGCAACGGTCGGCGAACTTGAAAAGTCCGCTTCAATGATCGGGAAAAGTAGAAGCCGCCCATCGTGTGCGGCCTGATGGCGTTCGGGAACCTGTGCGCCCGCCTACTGGCGACACGCCCGGTTCCCGAACGCCATTGACGGGCAGGAGCCGGCCGTGCAGTGCTCCGCCACAGCATTTTGTTGTCAAATCACGGAAAGGAACGGACGAACAGCCGACAGGAGGGCAGGATCCCGTGCGTGAACCCACTGACCTCTGCTACGCTACTACTGCGTGTGTCATCAGGCGCTTTCCTGGGCCGAGATGTGCGTGCAAGTCCGACTGGATTTGGACGCGGCCGGCCCGGTTTTGCGCTTGGCACGGCTTTGAAAGCAGCCAGGGGCCCACGTGCCTGCCATTGATGGGCGGTGCAGTAAACAGCGCCCATTGGTCAGCCAGAATGATGAGATTAGAAGGGGCGAAGCCGTGTCAAGGTCGGCGCGCCTGATGACCCAACTCAGCGGGCCTGATGACCCACGTAGTATCAACATATATGACGGAGACTGGTGCGCGCACGCATGGAAAGCCTTATCTTGCCTGCTACTTTCTCCTTTTCTTTCCGTGTTTAAAGCCGCTCTAACCTTTTTCTAGTCGAACAGACCTTCCGACCGGTGTGGCAACGGTCGACGAACTTGAAAAGTCCGCTTCAATGATCGGGAAAAGTAGAAGCCGCCCGTCGTGTGCGGCCTGATGGCGTTCGGAAACCTGTGCGCCCGCCTCCTGGCGACACGCCCGGTTCCCGAACGCCATTGACGGGCAGGAGCCGGCTGTACAGTGCTCTGCCACAGCATTTTGTTGTCAAATCACGGAAAGGAACGGACGAACAGCCGACAGGAGGGCAGGACCCCATGCGTGAACCCACTGACCTCTGCTACGCTACTACTTTGTGTGTCATCAGGCGCTTTCCTGGGCCGAGATGTGCGTGCAAGTCCGACTGGATTTGGACGCGGCTGGCCCGGTTTTGCGCTTGGCACGGCTTTGAAAGCAGCCAGGGGCCCACGTGCCTGCCATTGATGGGCGGTGCAGTAAACAGCGCCCATTGGTCAGCCAGAATGATGAGATTAGCAGGGGCGAAGCCGTGTCAAGGTCGGCGCGCCTGATGACCCAACTCAGCGGGCCTGATGACCCACGTAGTATCAACATATATGACGGAGACTGGTGCGCGCACGCATGGAAACCCTTCTCTTGCCTGCTTCTTTCTCCTTTTCTTTCCGTGTTTAAAGCCGTTCTAACCTTTTTCTAGTCGAGCGGACCTTCCGACCGGTGTGGCAACGGTTGACGAACTTGAAAAGTCCGCTTCAATGATCGGGAAAAGTAGAAGCCGCCCGTCGTGTGCGGCCTGATGGCGTTCGGGAACCTGTGCGCCCGCCTCCTGGCGACACGCCCGGTTCCCGAACGCCATCGACGGGCAGGAGCCGGCTGTGCAGTGCTCCGCCACAGTATTTTGTTGTCAAATCACAGAAAGGAACAGACGAACAGCCGACAGGAGTGCAGGATCCCGTGCGTGAACCCACTGACCTTTGCTACGCTACTACTGCGTGTGTCATCAGGCGCTATCCTGGGCCGAGATGTGCGTCCAAGTCCGACTGGATTTGGACGCGGCTGGCCCGGTTTTGCGCTTGGCACTGCTTTGAAAGCAGCCAGGGGCCCACGTGCCTGCCATTGATGGGCGGTGCAGTTAACAGCGCCCATTGGTCAGCTTAGATTAGCAGGGGTGAAGCCGTGACAAGGTCGGCGCACCTGATGACCCAACTCATTGAGCCTGATGACCCACGTAGTATCAACATATATGCCGGAGACTGGTGCGTGCACGCATGGAAAGCCTCCTCTTGCCTGATGCTTTCTTCTTTTCTTTCCGTGTTTAAAGTCGTTCTAACCTTTTTCTAGTCGAGCGGACCTTCCGACCGGTGTGGCAACGGTCGGCGAACTTGAAAAGTCCGCTTCAATGATCGGGAAAAGTAGAAGCCGCCCATCGTGTGCGGCCTGATGGCGTTCGGGAACCTGTGCGCCCGCCTACTGGCGACACGCCCGGTTCCCGAACGCCATTGACGGGCAGGAGCCGGCCGTGCAGTGCTCCGCCACAGCATTTTGTTGTCAAATCACGGAAAGGAACGGACGAACAGCCGACAGGAGGGCAGGATCCCGTGCGTGAACCCACTGACCTCTGCTACGCTACTACTGCGTGTGTCATCAGGCGCTTTCCTGGGCCGAGATGTGCGTGCAAGTCCGACTGGATTTGGACGCGGCTGGCCCGGTTTTGCGCTTGGCACGGCTTTGAAAGCAGCCAGGGGCCCACGTGCCTGCCATTGATGGGCGGTGCAGTAAACAGCGCCCATTGGTCAGCCAGAATGATGAAATTAGCAGGGGCGAAGCCGTGTCAAGGTCGGCGCGCCTGATGACCCAACTCAGCGGGCCTGATGACCCACGTACTATCAACATATATGACGGAGACTGGTGCGCGCACGCATTGAAAGCCTTTTCTGACCCTTAACCTTCTCTTGCCTGCTACTTTCTCCTTTTCTTTCCGTGTTTAAAGCCTCTCTAACCTTTTTCTAGTCGAGCGGACCTTCCGACCGGTGTGGCAACGGTCGACGAACTTGAAAAGTCCGCTTCAATGATCGGGAAAAGTAGAAGCCGCCCGTCGTGTGCGGCCTGATGGCGTTCGGGAACCTGTGCGCCCGCCTACTGGCGACACGCCCGGTTCCCGAACGCCATTGACGGGCAGGAGCCGGCTGTGCAGTGCTCTGCCACAGCATTTTGTTGTCAAATCACGGAAAGGAACGGACAAAAAGCCGACAGGAGGGCAGGATCCCGTGCGTGAACCCACTGACCTCTGCTACGCTACTACTGCGTGTGTCATCAGGCGCTTTCCTGGGCCGAGATGTGCGTGCAAGTCCGACTGGATTTGGACGCGGCCGGCCCGGTTTTGCGCTTGGCACGGCTTTGAAAGCAGCCAGGGGCCCACGTGCCTGCCATTGATGGGCGGTGCAGTAAACAGCGCCCATTGGTCAGCCAGAATGATGAGATTAGAAGGGGCGAAGCCGTGTCAAGGTCGGCGCGCCTGATGACCCAACTCAGCGGGCCTGATGACCCACGTAGTATCAACATATATGACGGAGACTGGTGCGCGCACGCATTGAAAGCCTTATCTTGCCTGCTACTTTCTCCTTTTCTTTCCGTGTTTAAAGCCGCTCTAACCTTTTTCTAGTCGAACAGACCTTCCGACCGGTGTGGCAACGGTCGACGAACTTGAAAAGTCCGCTTCAATGATCGGGAAAAGTAGAAGCCACCCGTCGTGTGCGGCCTGATGGCGTTCGGAAACCTGTGCGCCCGCCTCCTGGCGACACGCCCGGTTCCCGAACGCGATTGACGGGCAGGAGCCGGCTGTACAGTGCTCTGCCACAGCATTTTGTTGTCAAATCACGGAAAGGAACGGACGAACAGCCGACAGGAGGGCAGGACCCCGTGCGTGAACCCACTGACCTCTGCTACGCTACTACTGCGTGTGTCATCAGGCGCTTTCCTGGGCCGAGATGTGCGTGCAAGTCCGACTGGATTTGGACGCGGCCGGCCCGGTTTTGCGCTTGGCACGGCTTTGAAAGCAGCCAGGGGCCCACGTGCCTACCATTGATGGGCGGTGCAGTAAACAGCGCCCATTGGTCAGCCAGAATGATGAGATTAGAAGGGGCGAAGCCGTGTCAAGGTCGGCGCGCCTGATGACCCAACTCAGCGGGCCTGATGACCCACGTAGTATTAACATATATGACGGAGACTGGTGCGCGCACGCATGGAAAGCCTTATCTTGCCTGCTACTTTCTCCTTTTCTTTCCGTGTTTAAAGCCGCTCTAACCTTTTTCTAGTCGAACAGACCTTCCGACCGGTGTGGCAACGGTCGACGAACTTGAAAAGTCCGCTTCAATGATCGGGAAAAGTAGAAGCCGCCCGTCGTGTGCGGCCTGATGGCGTTCGGAAACCTGTGCGCCCGCCTCCTGGCGACACGCCCGGTTCCCGAACGCCATTGACGGGCAGGAGCCGGCTGTACAGTGCTCTGCCACAGCATTTTGTTGTCAAATCACGGAAAGGAACGGACGAACAGCCGACAGGAGGGCAGGACCCCGTGCGTGAACCCACTGACCTCTGCTACGCTACTACTGCGTGTGTCATCAGGCGCTTTCCTGGGCCGAGATGTGCGTGCAAGTCCGACTGGATTTGGACGCGGCTGGCCCGGTTTTGCGCTTGGCACGGCTTTGAAAGCAGCCAGGGGCCCACGTGCCTGCCATTGATGGGCGGTGCAGTAAACAGCGCCCATTGGTCAGCCAGAATGATGAGATTAGCAGGGGCGAAGCCGTGTCAAGGTCGGCGCGCCTGATGACCCAACTCAGCGGGCCTGATGACCCACGTAGTATCAACATATATGACGGAGACTGGTGCGCGCACGCATGGAAACCCTTCTCTTGCGTGCTTCTTTCTCCTTTTCTTTCCGTGTTTAAAGCCGTTCTAACCTTTTTCTAGTCGAGCGGACCTTCCGACCGGTGTGGCAACGGTTGACGAACTTGAAAAGTCGGCTTCAATGATCGGGAAAAGTAGAAGCCGCCCGTCGTGTGCGGCCTGATGGCGTTCGGGAACCTGTGCGCCCGCCTACTGGCGACACGCCCGGTTCCCGAACGCCATCGACGGGAAGGAGCCGGCTGTGCAGTGCTCCGCCACAGTATTTTGTTGTCAAATCACAGACAGGAACAGACGAACAGCCGACAGGAGTGCAGGATCCCGTGCGTGAACCCACTGACCTTTGCTACGCTACTACTGCGTGTGTCATCAGGCGCTTTCCTGGGCCGAGATGTGCGTGCAAGTCCGACTGGATTTGGACGCGGCTGGCCCGGTTTTGCGCTTGGCACGGCTTTGAAAGCAGCCAGGGGCCCACGTGCCTGCCATTGATGGGCGGTGCAGTAAACAGCGCCCATTGGTCAGCCAGAATGATGAAATTAGCAGGGGCGAAGCCGTGTCAAGGTCGGCGCGCCTGATGACCCAACTCAGCGGGCCTGATGACCCACGTACTATCAACATATATGACGGAGACTGGTGCGCGCACGCATGGAAAGCCTTTTCTGACCCTTAACCTTCTCTTGCCTGCTACTTTCTCCTTTTCTTTCCGTGTTTAAAGCCGCTCTAACCTTTTTCTAGTCGAGCGGACCTTCCGACCGGTGTGGCAACGGTCGACGAACTTGAAAAGTCCGCTTCAATGATCGGGAAAAGTAGAAGCCGCCCGTCGTGTGCGGCCTGATGGCGTTCGGGAACCTGTGCGCCCGCCTCCTGGCGACACGCCCGGTTCCCGAACGCCATTGACGGGCAGGAGCCGGCTGTGCAGTGCTCCGCCACAGCATTTTGTTGTCAAATCACGGAAAGGAACGGACAAAAAGCCGACAGGAGGGCAGGATCTCGTGCGTGAACCCACTGACCTCTGCTACGCTACTACTGCGTGTGTCATCAGGCGCTTTCCTGGGCCGAGATGTGCGTGCAAGTCCGACTGGATTTGGACGCGGCCGGCCCGGTTTTGCGCTTGGCACGGCTTTGAAAGCAGCCAGGGGCCCACGTGCCTGCCATTGATGGGCGGTGCAGTAAACAGCGCCCATTGGTCAGCCAGAATGATGAGATTAGAAGGGGCGAAGCCGTGTCAAGGTCGGCGCGCCTGATGACCCAACTCAGCGGGCCTGATGACCCACGTAGTATCAACATATATGACGGAGACTGGTGCGCGCACGCATTGAAAGCCTTATCTTGCCTGCTACTTTCTCCTTTTCTTTCCGTGTTTAAAGCCGCTCTAACCTTTTTCTAGTCGAACAGACCTTCCGACCGGTGTGGCAACGGTCGACGAACTTGAAAAGTCCGCTTCAATGATCGGGAAAAGTAGAAGCCACCCGTCGTGTGCGGCCTGATGGCGTTCGGAAACCTGTGCGCCCGCCTCCTGGCGACACGCCCGGTTCCCGAACGCGATTGACGGGCAGGAGCCGGCTGTACAGTGCTCTGCCACAGCATTTTGTTGTCAAATCACGGAAAGGAACGGACGAACAGCCGACAGGAGGGCAGGACCCCGTGCGTGAACCCACTGACCTCTGCTACGCTACTACTGCGTGTGTCATCAGGCGCTTTCCTGGGCCGAGATGTGCGTGCAAGTCCGACTGGATTTGGACGCGGCTGGCCCGGTTTTGCGCTTGGCACGGCTTTGAAAGCAGCCAGGGGCCCACGTGCCTGCCATTGATGGGCGGTGCAGTAAACAGCGCCCATTGGTCAGCCAGAATGATGAGATTAGCAGGGGCGAAGCCGTGTCAAGGTCGGCGCGCCTGATGACCCAACTCAGCGGGCCTGATGACCCACGTAGTATCAACATATATGACGGAGACTGGTGCGCGCACGCATGGAAACCCTTCTCTTGCCTGCTTCTTTCTCCTTTTCTTTCCGTGTTTAAAGCCGTTCTAACCTTTTTCTAGTCGAGCGGACCTTCCGACCGGTGTGGCAACGGTTGACGAACTTGAAAAGTCCGCTTCAATGATCGGGAAAAGTAGAAGCCGCCCGTCGTGTGCGGCCTGATGGCGTTCGGGAACCTGTGCGCCCGCCTACTGGCGACACGCCCGGTTCCCGAACGCCATCGACGGGAAGGAGCCGGCTGTGCAGTGCTCCGCCACAGTATTTTGTTGTCAAATCACAGAAAGGAACAGACGAACAGCCGACAGGAGTGCAGGATCCCGTGCGTGAACCCACTGACCTTTGCTACGCTACTACTGCGTGTGTCATCAGGCGCTATCCTGGGCCGAGATGTGCGTCCAAGTCCGACTGGATTTGGACGCGGCTGGCCCGGTTTTGCGCTTGGCACTGCTTTGAAAGCAGCCAGGGGCCCACGTGCCTGCCATTGATGGGCGGTGCAGTAAACAGCGCCCATTGGTCAGCTTAGATTAGCAGGGGTGAAGCCGTGACAAGGTCGGCGCCCCTGATGACCCAACTCATTGAGCCTGATGACCCACGTAGTATCAACATATATGCCGGAGACTGGTGCGTGCACGCATGGAAAGCCTCCTCTTGCCTGATGCTTTCTCCTTTTCTTTCCGTGTTTAAAGTCGTTCTAACCTTTTTCTAGTCGAGCGGACCTTCCGACCGGTGTGGCAACGGTCGGCGAACTTGAAAAGTCCGCTTCAATGATCGGGAAAAGTAGAAGCCGCCCATCGTGTGCGGCCTGATGGCGTTCGGGAACCTGTGCGCCCGCCTCCTGGCGACACGCCCGGTTCCCGAACGCCATTGACGGGCAGGAGCCGGCCGTGCAGTGCTCCGCCACAGCATTTTGTTGTCAAATCACGGAAAGGAACGGACGAACAGCCGACAGGAGGGCAGGATCCCGTGCGTGAACCCACTGACCTCTGCTACGCTACTACTGCGTGTGTCATCAGGCGCTTTCCTGGGCCGAGATGTGCGTGCAAGTCCGACTGGATTTGGACGCGGCTGGCCCGGTTTTGCGCTTGGCACGGCTTTGAAAGCAGCCAGGGGCCCACGTGCCTGCCATTGATGGGCGGTGCAGTAAACAGCGCCCATTGGTCAGCCAGAATGATGAAATTAGCAGGGGCGAAGCCGTGTCAAGGTCGGCGCGCCTGATGACCCAACTCAGCGGGCCTGATGACCCACGTACTATCAACATATATGACGGAGACTGGTGCGCGCACGCATGGAAAGCCTTTTCTGACCCTTAACCTTCTCTTGCCTGCTACTTTCTCCTTTTCTTTCCGTGTTTAAAGCCGCTCTAACCTTTTTCTAGTCGAGCGGACCTTCCGACCGGTGTGGCAACGGTTGACGAACTTGAAAAGTCCGCTTCAATGATCGGGAAAAGTAGAAGCCGCCCGTCGTGTGCGGCCTGATGGCGTTCGGGAACCTGTGCGCCCGCCTACTGGCGACATGCCCGGTTCCCGAACGCCATCGACGGGAAGGAGCCGGCTGTGCAGTGCTCCGCCACAGTATTTTGTTGTCAAATCACAGAAAGGAACAGACGAACAGCCGACAGGAGTGCAGGATCCCGTGCGTGAACCCACTGACCTTTGCTACGCTACTACTGCGTGTGTCATCAGGCGCTTTCCTGGGCCGAGATGTGCGTGCAAGTCCGACTGGATTTGGACGCGGCTGGCCCGGTTTTGCGCTTGGCACGGCTTTGAAAGCAGCCAGGGGCCCACGTGCCTGCCATTGATGGGCGGTGCAGTAAACAGCGCCCATTGGTCAGCCAGAATGATGAAATTAGCAGGGGCGAAGCCGTGTCAAGGTCGGCGCGCCTGATGACCCAACTCAGCAGGCCTGATGACCCACGTACTATCAACATATATGACGGAGACTGGTGCGCGCACGCATGGAAAGCCTTTTCTGACCCTTAACCTTCTCTTGCCTGCTACTTTCTCCTTTTCTTTCCGTGTTTAAAGCCGCTCTAACCTTTTTCTAGTCGAGCGGACCTTCCGACCGGTGTGGCAACGGTCGACGAACTTGAAAAGTCCGCTTCAATGATCGGGAAAAGTAGAAGCCGCCCGTCGTGTGCGGCCTGATGGCGTTCGGGAACCTGTGCGCCCGCCTCCTGGCGACACGCCCGGTTCCCGAACGCCATTGACGGGCAGGAGCCGGCTGTGCAGTGCTCCGCCACAGCATTTTGTTGTCAAATCACGGAAAGGAACGGACAAAAAGCCGACAGGAGGGCAGGATCTCGTGCGTGAACCCACTGACCTCTGCTACGCTACTACTGCGTGTGTCATCAGGCGCTTTCCTGGGCCGAGATGTGCGTGCAAGTCCGACTGGATTTGGACGCGGCCGGCCCGGTTTTGCGCTTGGCACGGCTTTGAAAGCAGCCAGGGGCCCACGTGCCTGCCATTGATGGGCGGTGCAGTAAACAGCGCCCATTGGTCAGCCAGAATGATGAGATTAGAAGGGGCGAAGCCGTGTCAAGGTCGGCGCGCCTGATGACCCAACTCAGCGGGCCTGATGACCCACGTAGTATCAACATATATGACGGAGACTGGTGCGCGCACGCATTGAAATCCTTATCTTGCCTGCTACTTTCTCCTTTTCTTTCCGTGTTTAAAGCCGCTCTAACCTTTTTCTAGTCGAACAGACCTTCCGACCGGTGTGGCAACGGTCGACGAACTTGAAAAATCCGCTTCAATGATCGGGAAAAGTAGAAGCCGCCCGTCGTGTGCGGCCTGATGGCGTTCGGGAACCTGTGCGCCCGCCTCCTGGCGACACGCCCGGTTCCCGAACGCCATTGACGGGCAGGAGCCGGCTGTTCAGTGCTCTGCCACAGCATTTTGTTGTCAAATCACGGAAAGGAACGGACGAACAGCCGACAGGAGGGCAGGACCCCGTGCGTGAACCCACTGACCTCTGCTACGCTACTACTGCGTGTGTCATCAGGCGCTTTCCTGGGCCGAGATGTGCGTGCAAGTCCGACTGGATTTGGACGCGGCTGGCCCGGTTTTGCGCTTGGCACGGCTTTGAAAGCAGCCAGGGGCCCACGTGCCTGCCATTGATGGGCGGTGCAGTAAACAGCGCCCATTGGTCAGCCAGAATGATGAGATTAGCAGGGGCGAAGCCGTGTCAAGGTCGGCGCGCCTGATGACCCAACTCAGCGGGCCTGATGACCCACGTAGTATCAACATATATGACGGAGACTGGTGCGCGCACGCATGGAAACCCTTCTCTTGCCTGCTTCTTTCTCCTTTTCTTTCCGTGTTTAAAGCCGTTCTAACCTTTTTCTAGTCGAGCGGACCTTCCGACCGGTGTGGCAACGGTTGACGAACTTGAAAAGTCGGCTTCAATGATCGGGAAAAGTAGAAGCCGCCCGTCGTGTGCGGCCTGATGGCGTTCGGGAACCTGTGCGCCCGCCTACTGGCGACACGCCCGGTTCCCGAACGCCATCGACGGGAAGGAGCCGGCTGTGCAGTGCTCCGCCACAGTATTTTGTTGTCAAATCACAGAAAGGAACAGACGAACAGCCGACAGGAGTGCAGGATCCCGTGCGTGAACCCACTGACCTTTGCTACGCTACTACTGCGTGTGTCATCAGGCGCTATCCTGGGCCGAGATGTGCGTCCAAGTCCGACTGGATTTGGACGCGGCTGGCCCGGTTTTGCGCTTGGCACTGCTTTGAAAGCAGCCAGGGGCCCACGTGCCTGCCATTGATGGGCGGTGCAGTAAACAGCGCCCATTGGTCAGCTTAGATTAGCAGGGGTGAAGCCGTGACAAGGTCGGCGCACCTGATGACCCAACTCATTGAGCCTGATGACCCACGTAGTATCAACATATATGATGAAGACTGGTGCGTGCACGCATGGAAAGCCTCCTCTTGCCTGATGCTTTCTCCTTTTCTTTCCGTGTTTAAAGTCGTTCTAACCTTTTTCTAGTCGAGCGGACCTTCAGACCGGTGTGGCAACGGTCGGCGAACTTGAAAAGTCCGCTTCAATGATCGGGAAAAGTAGAAGCCGCCCATCGTGTGCGGCCTGATGGCGTTCGGGAACCTGTGCGCCCGCCTCCTGGCGACACGCCCGGTTCCCGAACGCCATTGACGGGCAGGAGCCGGCCGTGCAGTGCTCCGCCACAGCATTTTGTTGTCAAATCACGGAAAGGAACGGACGAACAGCCAACAGGAGGGCAGGATCCCGTGCGTGAACCCACTGACCTCTGCTACGCTACTACTTTGTGTGTCATCAGGCGCTTTCCAGGCCGAGATGTGCGTGCAAGTCCGACTGGATTTGGACGCGGCCGGCCCGGTTTTGCGCTTGGCACGGTTTTGAAAGCAGCCAGGGGCCCACGTGCCTGCCATTGATGGGCGGTGTAGTAAACAGCGCCCATTGGTCAGTCAGAATGATGAGATTAGCAGGGGTGAAGCCGTGTCAAGGTCGGCGCGCCTGATGACCCAACTCAGCGAGCCTGATGACCCACGTAGTATCAACATATATGATGAAGACTGGTGCGCGCACGCATGGACCGCATCCTCTTGCTAGCATCTCTGGGACTACAAAGGTGTATTTTATTGTGTGCGTATGATGTATATTTATAGCATGTGTCCTTATCACAATAGACTAACCCTTGTGTGCACAGAAAGGAGAAACTCGGACATTTTTGGACTGTCGACCTTCTATTTTGTCTTCAAAGGCGCAACTGTTCATAGGCGTGGCGACTCAGAGTGGACGTATTTGCATCTATATTACATAGAAGGGTCATAGAATAGTCCTTCAGAAAAATTTGCTAACAAATTAGTCCCCCCCCCCCCGAGTCGCCACGGTTACACAGTTCCTAGTCTCTACCAGGCCCCGCAGATGGCTGGAAAAATAGTAGAAATTGGCAAAATAGAGCGAATAGTATGCTAACGGAGTCGGCTACGGAGAAAGGGTCCAATATGCCATCTAGAGGTCGCAAACGGTAACTTCTACTGCGGACTATCTTCTCTGGCATGTTATCTGTCTATATGGCTAATTTCTACAACTTTTCCAGCCTCTTGGAGCCTGGTAGAGGCTACACAGATCCGTTCTTCAGTCAGGGAGATCCATGCGCCCCTTGTGGAGGGTGAAACGGTTTTTTTTATGGGCAGGGAACTTTGTAGTATTTGGGCACATCGAACACGCTTGCTCGAATACGGGTCCGAGTATTTGCCATATTTCCAAATGACTCTTGACACTCCTGCCAACTCGACCTCTATGAAAATCGGCCTGATAGCCGATAAGAGCGATTTTTAATATGCGTATGTACCCCGACTTGTAGCGTATGTACCCCGACTTGAAGAGTCTGTACTCTGACTTGTAACGTATGTACCCCGACTTCTAGCGTATGTACCCCGACTTGTATTGTATGTACCCCTACTTGTAGCGTATGTACCCCGACTTGTAGCGTATGTACCCCGACCTGTAACGTATGTACCCTGACTTGTAGCACATGTAAGCCGACTTGTAGCGTCTGTACCCCGACTTCTAGCGTATGTACCCCGACTTGTAGCGTCTGTACCCCGACTTGTATTGTATGTACCCCGACTTGTAGCGTCTGTACCCCGACTTGTAGCGTATGTACCCCTACTTGTAACGTATGTTCCCCGACTTGTAGCGTGTGTAGTCCGACCTGTAGCGTATGTACCCCGACCTGTAACGTATGTACCCCGACCTGTAACGTATATACCACGACTTGTAGCGTATGTATCCCGACTTGTAGCGTGTTTTCATTTCACGAAAATGAATTTATGCCTACCTTCTCGGCCGTTATTGTGATTAATTAAGAACCCATAATCACTCTACACATAGTATTTCTTGGTGGGAATACCAGCAAGTTTTAATGACTGGGAAAATACAACAACTAGAGTTTGACGACCTCATACCTTCGCCAAATGATTTTAACCTTTATGACTGACGTATTTAGGAGTGTTTCTCATCAATCATAAATCATACCAGTTGATCGTCTTCACCCAAATAACAGAAGTTGTCCAAAGTATGAGCTTATCAAAGAATGTTATGCTAACATTTATAATCAATTATGCAAATTGGGTCCTTATTAGCATAATTTGATTCAACGATGTTCACATTCACATAACTTCCAAATGCCACAAGTATGAAATTGCCATCATTTACCTGTATGTTATTATGGTAGTTTCTCATTGATTATGCAAATTAAGCCTACAATTGCATATTTTCTATCTATTAACATTCCTCTCTTCCTCTGTTACAAATGTCACGTATTTGAATAGTCATATCATGGAACACAGCGGGTTTTTAAAATTGTCTCATTAGTTATGCAAATTAGAATCTGATTTGCATAATTATATCCAATCTCGCAAAGCATCACGTAAGCTATGTACATACCAGAAATCATGACCATCCATCAAGCCCATCTTGATTCATAGTATTTTCTCATTAATTATGCAAATGAGGTCTTCATTTGCATAGTTAATATCAATTAATATTTCTCTCCTCCTCAGTTACATATGTCACATATTTGAGAGTCCTATCATGGAATTGGGCGGATGTATAAACTTTCCTCATTAATTATGCAAATTAGATACTGATTTGCATAATAAGTATCTAATCATGTACATCATCACTCAAGCTATCTACTTACCAAAAATTATGACCATCCATCAGGCCCTTCTTGAGTTATTCCCTTTCAAAGTCTAAAGTAACACTTGCTCCTGCAGTTCCAAAAAAGCCACTAGGGGTCCAAACCCTATACAACTTACTCTCTCTCCAAAGAGCTATCTACCACTAAAAAATCAGGACCATAGCATGTCCAGAACACGAGATATCAAAACAGGGAGTTCCACTGCAGTACCGTAACAAGCTGCTAGGGGACCCAAAATCTAATCATTTCCATGTCTCATCAAGACCTACCCACCTACCAAATATCAAGACAATCCATCCAAGCCTTCTCTAGTTATGTTGTACGTTACAAACAAACAAACATACATACATACACACATACAAACGCTACCCTATGCATAACCTTCTCGGCGAAGGTAACAAGGCGAGACCATACTCGTCTATATAAATGAGTTCGAAACAGCACGTCTGAGAAATACAATCAGCACACTTCTTCTGTCTCTCAAGAAATGATTACAAACCTTGTAACATTTCTAACCAAAGTCTCGTTCAAAATATTTTCACCAGCCTGCACAAGAGAAACGTAAGCAGTTATAATGCTTTAATAACCAGAACATACTCCAGAAAAACACTGGTGCCTAACCCTAATATGGAAGTAATTAGGGGTGGCTCCCCATATGCATGTGATACGATGATTCATACGATGATGCATACTGAAAACCAAGGGGGGCACTTGCCACACTCCAACGTATAAAATGTGTAACGGTAACTTTTATGTAAGTATACAATTGGTTGTATCTCACTGGAGTAAATCCGGGAGAATGATGATGATAATGATGATGAAAGGTGGGAATCTATAAAGATATTTGACCATATCACGGGCACTTGCCGCACTATCGACTTATAACTTTTATATAAGTATACAATTGATTGTATCTCAACGGAGTAAATCCGGGAGAATGATGATGATAATGATGATAAAAGGTGTGATCTATAAAGGTAGTTGACCATATTTCGGGCACTTGCCACACTATCGACTTATAACTTTCATATAAGTATACAATGATTTTATCTCACCGGAGTAAATCCGGGAAAATGATGATGATAATAATGATAAAAAGTGTTATCTATAAAGGTAGTTGACCACATGTCGGGCACTTGCCGCACTATCGACATATAACTTTTATATAAGTATACAATGATTGCATCTCACCGGAGTAAATCCGGGAGAATGATGATGATAATGATGACGAAAGGTGTGAATCTATAAAGGTAGTTGACCATATTTCAGGCACTTGCCGCACTATCGACTTATAACTTTTATGTAAGTATACAAATATATTGTATGGGTTGATGATCTCTCGTAAGCTGAATCTGATCCTGTGTCATTGGAATGACACACCCTACGGATAGCTGAATCCGACCCTGTGTCATTGGAATGACACACCCTACGGGTAGCTGAATCTGACCCTATGTCATTGGAATGGCACACCCTACGGGTAGCTGAATCTGACCCTATGTCATGGGAATGATACAGCCTACGGATAACTGAATTTGACCCCGTGTCATTGGAATGATACACCCTACTGATAACTGAATTTGACCCTGTGTCATTGGAATGACACACCCTACTGATAACTGAATCTGACCCTGTGTCATTGGAATGATAGACCCTACGAATAGCTGAATCTGACCCTGTCTCACTGGAATGACACACCCTATGGATAGCTGAATCTGACCCTGTGTCATTGAAATGACACACCCTACTGATAACTGAATCTGACCCTGTGTCATTGGAATGATACACCCTACGAATAGCTGAATCTCACCCCGTGTCACTGGAATGACACACCCTATGGATAGCTGAATCTGACCCTGTGTCATTGGAATGACACGCCCTGTGGATAGCTGAATCTGACCCTGTGTCATTGGAATAACACACCTTATGGATAGCTGAACCTGACCCTTTGTCATTGGAATAACACACCCTATGGATAGCTGAACCTGACCCTTTGTCCTTGGAATGATACACCCTACGAATAGCTGAACCTGACCCCGTGTCACTTCAATGACACACCCTATGGAATACTGAATCTGACCCTGTGTCATTGGAATGATACACCCTATGGATAGCTGAATCTGACCCTGTGTCATTGGAATGACACACCCTACGGGTAGCTGAATCTGACCCTATGTCATTGGAATGGCACACCCTACGGGTAGCTGAATCTGACCCTATGTCATGGGAATGATACACCCTACGGATAACTGAATTTGACCCTGTGTCATTGGAATGATACACCCTACTGATAACTGAATTTGACCCTGTGTCATTGGAATGACACACCCTACTGATAACTGAATCTGACCCTGTCATTGGAATGATACACCCTACGAATAGCTGAATCTGACCCTGTGTCACTGGAATGACACCCTATGGATAACTGAATCTGACCCTGTGTCATTGAAATGACAAACCCTACTGATAACTGAATCTGACCCCGTGACACCGGAATGACACACCCTATGGATAGCTGAACCTGACCCTGTGTCATTGGAATAACACACCCTATGGATAGCTGAACCTGACCCTTTGTGATTGGAATGACACACCCTATGGATAGCTGAATCTGACCCTTTGTCATTGGAATGACACGCCCTGTGGATAGCTGAATCTGACTCTGTGTCATTGGAATGACACACCCTATGGATAGCTGAACCTGACCCTTTGTCATTGGAATGACACGCCCTGTGGATAGCTGAATCTGACCCTGTGTCACTGGAATGACACACCCTATGGAATACTGAATCGGACCCTGTGTCATTGGAATGATACACCCTACGAATAGCTGAATCTGACCCCGTGTCACCGGAATGACACACCCTATGGATAGCTGAACCTGACCCTTTGTCCTTGGAATGATACACCCTACGAATAGCTGAATCTGACCCCGTGTCACTTGAATGACACACCCTACTGATAACTGAATCTGACCCTGTGTCATTGGAATGATACACCCTACTGATAACTGAATTTGACCCTGTGTCATTGGAATGACACACCCTACTGATAACTGAATCTGAC
This sequence comes from Branchiostoma lanceolatum, assembly GCA_035149815.1. Lineage (NCBI taxonomy): Eukaryota > Metazoa > Chordata > Leptocardii > Amphioxiformes > Branchiostomatidae > Branchiostoma > Branchiostoma lanceolatum. The sequence continues at coordinate 7,112,101 of CM068869.1, read as the reverse complement.
CCTGTGTCATTGGAATGATACACCCTACGAATAGCTGAATCTGACCCTGTGTCACTGGAATGACACACCCTATGGATAACTGAATCTGACCCTGTGTCATTGAAATGACACACCCTACTGATAACTGAATCTGACCCCGTGTCACCGGAATGACACACCCTATGGATAGCTGAACCTGACCCTGTGTCATTGGAATAACACACCCTATGGATAGCTGAACCTGACCCTTTGTGATTGGAATGACACACCCTATGGATAGCTGAATCTGACCCTTTTTCATTGGAATGACACGCCCTGTGGATAGCTGAATCTGACTCTGTGTCATTGGAATAACACACCCTATGGATAGCTGAACCTGACCCTTTGTCATTGGAATAACACACCCTATGGATAGCTGAACCTGACCCTTTGTGATTGGAATGACACACCCTATGGATAGCTGAATCTGACCCCGTGTCACCGGAATGACACACCCTATGGATAGCTGAACCTGACCCTTTATCCTTGGAATGATACACCCTACGAATAGCTGAATCTGACCCCGTGTCACTTGAATGACACACCCTATGGAATACTGAATCTGACCCTGTGTCATTGGCATGACACACCCTATGGATAGCTGAATCGGACCCTGTGTCATTGGAATGACAACCTAAGGATAGAACCTGGGTGTCTTGTAAAAACACAGTACGAAAGTTTGTTATCTTATTTATTCACATATTTTTCAAGATTATTTGGCTGATATCAGTGATTTCTTGACAAGACCCTTCTCTTGAATACAACAATAAAAACAACAGTAATGATTATAAATAACACAATGGCGTGAGGAAAGAATAAAGCAATAACAATAGTGAAACATACAGCTAGTGTACAAACTTATGTTAAACAACTTGAGCACCAAGGACAGGTGAGGTTGTATGTTTGACAGGTGTGGTGTTGAGCACCAAGGACAAGTTTGGTTGTATGTCGGACATTTGCGGTGTTCAGCACCAAGGACAGGTGTGATTGTACGTCTGACAGATGTAGTGGTTAGCACCAAGGACAGGTGTAGTTGTATGTCTGACGGGTGTGGTGTTCAGCACTGAGGACAAGTGTGGTTGTATGTCTGACAGATGTAGTGGTCAGCACCAAGGACAGGTGTGGTTGTATGTCTGCCAAGTGTGGTGTTTAGCACCAAGGACAAGTTTGATTGTATATCTGACAGGTGTGGTGTTCAGCACCAAGGACAGGTGTGGTTTTATGTCTGACAGGTGTGGTATTCAGCACTGAGGGAAGGTTTGGTTGTATGCCTGACAGATGTAGTTGTCAGCACCAAGGACAGGTGTGGTTGTATGTCTGACAGGTGTGGTGTTCAGCACTGAAGTCAGGTGTGGTTGTATGTCTGACAGATGTAGTGGTCAGCACCAAGGACAGGTGTGGTTGTATGTCTGACAGGTGTGGTGTTCAGCATCAGTGACAGGTATGTCAGTGTGTGGATAGTATTTCGACACCAAGGATAGGTATGGTTGTACATATGAGATATTTGGTGTTGAGCATCACAATCTCCACCAGAACTGTTTCATGGTGACGTGGCTGTGGATGCATGTGGGTTCGATGTAATCAGGATAACCCAACAAGCTGTGGATAGATGTTTTGTAGTTAGGTAGATTTTGGTAAGACAAAGGTTAACCTTGATAATGGACTTCCTCGCGGCATCTTACAGTAATGCAGCAGAACGTGTATGTCCTCATTATATATTCAATAGAAGGGTAGGTGTTGAAAAACAAAAGTTAAGTTCGATAATGGGATTCCAAGCAACTTCCTACGGTACTGCAGCGGAACTTCAAAATGCTAGAGTCCTGGTTTTTAAGTGGTAGATAGCTCTTGGAGCAAGGAGTGAGCTTCAACTCCCTAGCAGCTGGTATGGAATTGCAGTGGGTCTTTTTGTTGGAAACTTTCGAAGAGGATAACTCAAGAAGGGATTGCTGGCTTTTCATTATTTTTTCATACATTGGTATCTTGGATGTTGATTAACATAATGAGACCTATGTTGTGGAAATAAGAACCTATTCTACATAATTACTTAGGTAAAATTGGAAATGTGCAACGTTTACTATCATAACAGCAGCGGTCTTGGAATTTAGGACAATAGGTCAACATACATCTTGCAGTGCTAGTGGGCCATCGCAAAACAAATCTCGTTTCAGTTGTGTTTGGCATGTACATCACTGAAGTGATGATTAACACAGGAAGATGCTAATTGTTCAAATTAGAAGCTAATCTGCAAAATCAATGAGGAAATTTCATCGATTCCCCACGTACCATGATAGGATTTTCAAGCAACAAGCATATACAGCTGAAAAAGAGAGGAATATTGATAGGTATAAATTATGCAAATTTTGTTGACAAAAAATTAGAATACATGTACCTTAGCAGCAAATGATGGTAGTTTGATACTTCCATCTGTCGTATGGATAGGGGGCAAGAAGAAGTCCTGACAATTAAACTTTATCTTATGAACATGAAATGTCTGACGTCTTTCAGGTGTTAGGCAATAGCGGTGAAACTGGTCCCTTGTTAGCATTGCCTCCCATCTTAGGCGAGACCAATGCCGTCGTAGGAAACCAGCCGGTATGCCGGGAGAGTCTATGTAAGCCTTGTAGCTTATTTTGCACATACCATGCTTCGCTCTCTACTTTTCAAGACACCCGTCATATAAAGTATGGATTATAGGGGCCAGAAGAAGCCCCGACAATTTGACATGCCATGTCTGGCGTCTTTCAGGTGTTAGGCAATAGCGGTGAAACTGGTCCCTTGTTAACAATGCCTCCCATCTTAGGCGAGACCAATGTCGTCGTAGGAAACCAGCCGGTATGCCTGGAGAGTCTATGTAAGCCTTGTAGCTTATTTTTTACATACCATGCTTCACTCTCTACTTTTCAAGACACCCGTCATATGAAGTATGGATAGGGGCCAGAAGAAGCCCCGACCATTTGACATGCTATGTCTGATGTCTTTTAGGTGTCAGGCAGTAGCGGTGAAACTGGTCCCTTGTTAGCAATGCCTCCCATCTTAGGCGAGACCAATGCCGTCGTAGGAAACCAGCCGGTATGCCGGGAGAGTCTATGTAAGCCTTGTAGCTTACTTTGCACATACCATGCTTCGTTCTCTACTTTTCAAGACACCTGTCATATGAAGTATGGATAGGGACGAGAAGAAGCCCCGACAAATTGACTTTATCTCATGAAAATGTCACTTGTGACGTCTTTCAGGTGTTGGGTTCAACTTAACAATTGATTATTCTACGGTTTTCTTATTAATGATAATAAGGTCCTCATTTGCATAGATTACATCAATTAATGATCCTCTGTAGCCAAACTATGTGAAAGTCATACAATAGCAAAGAAGGCTATCTTATAATCTTTTCATTGATTATGCAAATGATGCCCTTATTTGCTTGATACATGTCTAATGATGTTCATCTTTACTTTGTACTTCCCAATACTGATGGAATCATTCCTGCTATATGGTATCATGGTATTTTACATTTATTATGTAAATCAAGTTTTGCATGATTGGCATGTTCCTTTCAATTTGACTAGCCATTTTTGACGTCTTTCAGGTGTTCGGCAATAGCGGTGAAACTGGCCCCTTGTTAGCAATGTCTCCCATCTTAGGCGAGACCAATGCCGTCGTAGGAAACCAGCCGGTATGCCTGGAGAGTCTACGTAAGCCTTGTAGCTTACTTTGCACGTACCATGCTTCGCTCTCTATTTTTCAAGACACCCGTCATATGAAGTATGGCTAGGGGCGAGAAGAAGCCCTGACAATTTGACATGCCATGTCTGACGTCTTTCAGGTGTTAGGCAATAGCGGTGAAAGTGGCCTCTTGTTAGCAATGCCTCCCATCTTAGGCGAGACCAATGCCGTCTTAGGAAACCAGCCGGTATGCCTGGAGAGTCTATGTAAGCCTTGTAGCTTAAAATGCACGTACCATGCTTCGCTCTCTATTTTTCAAGACACCAGTCATATGAAGTATGGCTAGGGGCGAGAAGAAGCCCTGACAATTTGACATGCCATGTCTGACGTCTTTCAGGTGTTAGGCAATAGCGGTGAAACTGGTCCCTTGTTAGCAATGCCTCCCATCTTAGGCGAGACCAATGCCGTCTTAGGAAACCAGCCGGTATGCCTTGAGAGTCTATGTAAGCCTTGTTGCTTATTTTGCACGTACCATGCTTCGCTCTCTGTTTTTCAAGACACCCGTCACATGAAGTATATAATGGCTAGGGGCGAGAAGAAGCCCTGACAAATTGACTTCAAATTATCTCATGACGTCTTTCTGGTGTTTGGATAACCTTCAGTTGACGTATTTTTTCTCATTATGTGAATAAGGTCCTCATTGGCATGTACTACATCAGTCAATGATCCTCTTTACCCAAATAAGTGTCCAAAGTATGCAAGTTATATCTTTGCAAAAACTATTTTAGCCTCTTTTCATTAAATATGCAAATGGGCCCTGATGTGCTTTATACATGTATAATGATGTTCATCTTTACTTTGTACTTCCAAATGCTGATGGAATCTTTCCCAACATGAAATGTTGACATTTTACACTTATTATTTAAATGAGATTTTCATTTGCATGGTGTACATGTTCCTCTCTTTTTGATGTCCCTCTTTTTTTTAGTTTTTAGGTGGAAGTACCATTGTCCCTTATTCACAAGCCCAATTGCCTACCTCTGAAAAATCATGACCATAATGTCCAGAACACGGGATATGAAAACTGGAATTTCTACTGCAGTACCATGGGAAGCTGGTAGGGGCCCATAATCTAATCTCTTCCTTCCACAGCTACCAACATGCCCAATATGATAAAGATTAATATACATTCATGACTTCTAGAGTTATCCTGCTAACAGACATGTACAAAAAACTCTGAAAACATAACCTTCTTGATGGTCTCCTATACTACTGAAGCCTCCAAGGGTATCATACTATGAGGGGCACTGGCGACTGTACGTCATTGAGGTTATTGTTAAGGTGCAGGCTTCCATAGGAATATAAACATTTCTAATAAGATATTATTTATAAGATAAGATATTATAAGATATATGCATGGTTGCCCCCCCCCCAAAAAAAAACATTTAGTTTCAAACAGTATTGATCTGTTTCACAATTTAGTTACTGTCTTGTTTGCACTTTCCATGTAGGGGTTAATAAATCCACTGCATACTAGTATCATACCTGGTTGTGATCAGTTGTAGTTGATTGTGGTGTTTAGCAATACCTGTATGATGTTCACTACAAAAGGTTCCAATCCAGAACCATTCATACTCAGAGCATTAAGACCATCATGTACTATAAATTCATCTGTTGATTCAACAGGAGAATCCATCATCAATTTACCATCATGCAAGTACATCGTATTGAAAGACTTTTCCCAAACCCTCTCCCTGAAGTATGTGTGTTACCACTCGCTTGGATGCTGTTCTTGAAGGGCGTCAGATGTACTGGTAGAAAATAAAGTTGCTGTATGTTTCCCTCAGCACATTTGTCTTCTACATGGGAAAAGAGAGGTACATGTTAGAGGATGGATGAAGATTGATATATGTAACTAACTGCACCTACAAATATGTGGCCTACTCTATGCAAATGTGTAATGACGTATTGTATATTAATTTTAATGTAAAAAAAAAAAGTGAACAACATGCAAGTCGTGTTTGGCCGTAGGCAGCTGTTTGAGTCGGGAATGGCTGTCCAAATTTCCTGCAAGTCGTGAACTGGGATGTAAGCTAGTCGTCGATTCTGCCCTTTCAAACCGAATCATGACCATATTCATACCTATTCTACTTCACGACGCCACCGCGCTTCACCAACTAAAAAGTCTGCATCAGGTTGTGTTTTTTCCACACTCTGGCATAAAATACCAAGTCCTGTGGTTGAGGAGAGGGGCACCACTAGCAGGTAAAAGAATACACCACACCAGACCATCCTGATGTGAGCGGATCTAATAAATCTGTCCAGATATTCAGCTTGTACTCGTCAGTACAAACCAGGTGTGTTATGCCATTACTTAAAGGCATTTTATACCAGATAGTAGTAGTAGTAGTACGTGCACAGGCCAGAACTGGCCCCTTGCGTAGGATTATACCGCCCCTTTACGGGGTGTCATACGTTGGCAGTCGTACAAGACGGTGATGCGCCAGATCTCCCGCCCGGGTGAATGATGTAAATCACACGGTGTGGCTAATACGAGACGGAGGTTCGCCAGGCCTCCATCCGGGTGATTTGTAGTGAATCACCAACTCCAGACAGAAGGATTTGGACCATCGCACACCGGGGCATGCCCCTACTCTTTTTCGAAAGGTGTGGTGGGTTCTTTTACGTGCGCGGGGTGTGGCTCTCCCCAAACACGGGACCCCCTGTCCTATCCGAGGGACGTCCCTAACCCTAGAAGAGCTAGGTACTCATTTACACCAGATATGTAACAAACAAATAACAGCTGCATGTAAAGTGTGCAATGTACCATTGTTCTCCATGTCAGCAGTTGTTTTCTTTGCCTCCTCACAGGCCTGAAGCATTGACTGCTCCACCATCTGAGCATCAATGGCTCTGTAGACCTTCTTTGCGTACACTATACAGAGTAAAAATACACTAAATCAACATCATTCCCTGTACTGTAAATGCAGAAATATTTGTGGTTTTATGGTCATGACTTTCATCGAGTAACTCTTCACCACAACCTTAAAAACATGCGAAAAGCCGTTCCATTGTGACTGTAGCACTATTATTGTTTAAACGTGATCTCAAAACCACCGCAACAATCCATTTTCTCCTTACCGCGAAATTAAACCTCGCTAACATTTCTGCATTTACAGTATCTTATTATGCAACATAACTGCAATATCAACTTAGATGTCATACATCCTATTCATCTGCTTTCTGACTCATTGATAATGTTAGGAAGCATTTCTGGAAAGCACCTGACAATGATGTACTTATGGATGCTTCTAGAGCAAAATTATGATTATAAAATTAAATAAATTATTTTTATGATGACAACATTATGAAAATCAATATTGACAGATTGTGCAAGAGTAGATTACAAAAAATTGCATAGGAATGCATACATCATAGGATCATCCTGTCAATAGTGCAAAACTCTTTTATTTGACAAGATGATCATGTCAATAGCCACTACTAGTAATCCTTTTGTCGGGAAGCACCCTTCAACCGACTAAATCCCGACCAAATTCCCCGAGAGACGACGATTTTCCGACCAATTCTCAAATAACATTACCGACGTATTCCCGACCAATTACAGACCGCACCATTCACTGTGTCAATTATTACATCAACGTTATACTAGTATATCCTTTCACTCAAAGCGTAAATCAACAAGTTAACCATGAAATCCTTTTACATTTTTAGTGAATCGCAGCTTTGTAGCTTACTTCTTCAGGTTTGTGAACAAATTAGAAACTTTACAGTATGCTGTATCTGTTCAAGATCTGTTCTTGTGTTGTTGCGCGCTCAAAAAACTTGGACCTTATTTTTCTCACAAATAATTTTTTGTCACAGAAGATACACAGAAACTTTACACAGCCATTCAGAATATTTATGTGCGAAGCATATTCTGAACTTTTCTGAGGGACTGGAAGTTTTCATTGAGAATTTCTCTCAGAAATGACGAAAATGTTTTCAAAAGATCTTACCTGTCATGACGTCATAGGTGCTTGATTTTGTTGACTGCATCGACTCCAAATCTTGCTGCATTCCTCCCCAAATCCTGAGTTTTGCCTATCAATTTTCGTCCATACAGTTTCACAGCCCTTTCGCTTCCCTTTCTGTGGAAAATTTCCCGCAATGACGCTACATTTGAAGACATTTTGACATGAACGATAAAAGAAGAACGACCACAACGTTGTCCGGGTTCTTGTGGTGAAATGTTGAATCTTGCATCTTGTACAGCCGCTTGTCGCCCCGTTTCTGCTCACTTTGTGCTTTGTCCTTTCTTCTTTTTCGGTGAAAATTGTCCTAAAATCCTTCCTTCCCGATGTATATAGTTCGAAAATTTGTCGTTGTAGGTTCAAGTTGATAAAACAGGTCTTCCCGGTAATAAGAAGAAGAAGATCTGTCGCTAATTTCCGTGACGTCATGCCATTTCAGTCTCAAACCGAAGTTTATCCGCGATACGAAGTAATCCCAGAAAATAAGGCGCGAATAATGCGTTTTCTCCTCGGTTTTCAGCTCCATATTTTTGGATATCACTAACTATAGCTAAAAATCGTATCTTTTTATTTCCCGAATATAAACGTTCATGTTACTATTTTTTGTTGTTTTTGTTGTGCCGAAGTGTTGTCTTCTACCGGATAGCTAGTGTAGTCGTGTATTGGTACGCGGTAGCTCATTGTCGCCTGATTGCCCAGATAGTGTGCTTTATGTTCGCTTAGAATGGTAGATGTCTAGTCTTGGCGAAACGTTTGTTAACTGGTGTCGCCGGTTTGCAAAATGCGTGGAAATGTTTCATACACGATCTTGAGACTTGTCTAGTCTAAGCAAATTTCCGAAGAAGAATTATAATTTCAAAACATTGCCATGGACCTTTGGGTACAAGTGCCGTTAATATGTGCATAGATTATTGCAGTTGATCATCGGAATAACACTATTTCTATGTCTAATGATAGTGACATTAACTTAAATATTTCTAATGATGCAAGTATGAGTGTGTGTGTGTGCGTGCGTGTGTGTGTGTGTGTGTGTGTTTGTGTGTGCTAACTGTGTGATGAAACAGTGTTCAGCACCAAGGACAGTTGGCTTGCTTGTACTTGTGAACGGTTTAATGGAATAGTAGCTAGTATTTTTGGTCGACATCTGTGGAAGGTAACAAACACGCACTGTACAGCTTTTGTCATGAATAAAAGAAATGTCTGTTGCTTTAGCACCTGTTCATGGATCAAAAGTGCCACCAGCAATTATTTCAAGAACTTCGATGCGTGATGGAACCTACATTCTTATGGTTCAACAGCGTCACCTAGCAATGTTTTCTAGAACTGCAATAGTTAAAAAGCAATTAGATTATTTGTTTAACACATAAGTGAAAGGTCATCTGTTAGATAGAAAGCATTTTTATGTTCATGGATCAAAAGCGTCACCTAGCACTGTTTACGAAAACTGCAAGAGTTCGTAGTCACGGTTTATTCTGTTATGTACGTTGATGAAAGTTAGACATCCAGGTAGTAAGATACGCCAAAAATAATTACTCAAGCAACTGGATAAAATTTTGAAACAGTCTGTCTTTCGTCAGTGACTAAGCATCCACTGTCTTTCGTCAGTGACTAACGATAGGACTGAGAACACCAGGTTTTATACCAAAACTCTGAATAGGTATGTTAATGAGGTTAAGACAATTTAGGATGTCTTGAAGTAGTCTTTAAAAGAAGATTAATTCAAGACAAAGTTTTGTGCCAATAGTTCAATTAGCTACTGTTGCTTTTAGTACAGTAACTAAATGTTGTTGCTCATTCAATCTCGAATCCATGGACATCCTAGATCGTGAAGAACGCTGGTTCGAACGGGGAATTAGAGAAGCAATATATGAGAGGATGTACAACCCCGCCCTCGACAGGAAAGGGGGTCTACGCGTTGAACTTTAAGGCACTTGGGATAATGTACTGCCCACCACCCGGGACCCCAGAAGGGTAGCGCGAAGGAAACTTTTAGTTGTGACCACGACAGCCGGTGCCCCCAGACGTCAGAGCCAAGCCGGGGCTACATCCCCGATGTGATCGTAGCATTAGGCCACAGCAAGTAATTTTTATGGATGACATCAGCGCGCTCATTAATTTTCGCCTGATTTCGAAATAAAAAACAAGAAATTTCATTGCCCTCCGACGGTGGTCAACATGCAAATAATTGGCAAATATGTCGTAAATGGTGACAGTCTAAGGTGTTTAATTGCATATATTCATATTTCATTCATTCATAACCCAGTGTACTTCCCGCCCATGATGGTATAATAACAAATTGTTTTCTGCATTTGTTCTAGCAAGGACATTATATGAATAATTGGGGGGGGGGGGGTTCTAGTTAATTGAGCTGTATACACAAGGTGTTTCATCGCATATGAATACCCAGTGTAGTTGCTTCAGATGATGGTACAACAAGCTCTTTTCTGCATTTCTTGTAGTTAGTCTATTGAGATGTATACACATCTACAAGGACCTGTTTACTGTTGAATCAAGGAGGTTTTATATTATATATGAATGAATACAGGACTTATACATCGGTTGAATACAGGACTAAACGGCCTGTTGGTCATGATATCATATTTCGTCGCCTCAATTCTTGTTTAACAAGAATTATGATATCAAAATTTGAAAATATAGGAATCTTGTTTTTTTTGGCCTGCCTTGTTTTTTTTTCGCCCTATCTCATTAATTTTGGAGTCTGCGGAGGATGTCATCCATAAAATTTACTTGCTGTGGCCTTAGTAACACTAACAACTCGACCAGTTTGGAAAGTCGGATCTATAGTCTCTACAAGGATTAGAGCGCATGCGCGGCGGGAGACGGTTGTGTTTTCGAAGCTCCGTCTTAACAGGGGAAAATTTTGTCCTTTACATCTAAACTAAGGGCTAATTTTTGTCCTGGACGGGCATTACTAGCAGCCGTAGTGTTCAAGGCCACCCTGGAACAACAGGAGTACTTGGTAGGACGTCGGTGGTCCCATTTTCGAGCCTTGTCGCGGCGCGTTGTGTCGGGACAAGTCCGGGCGGCGCCATCTTGAATCCTCACATGTGGTACAAGGAGGTTAGTGGTAGCGTTGCGAATGGCGCGGTGGCGCTGTAACTTTGCATCCCTAAACTTTCGCTGCCCACACGAGCAATGATGTGTGTACTTTTAGTTCCTCCATTCGACAGAATAAGCTCCATGTTATGTAGAAAATATGCATTAACTCATCCTGTGTCAAAACAAAAATTGGTACTCCTGTATCTGGCTATTCTTCTTATTAGCAATTCATACTCACCGGAGCCAAACCCTGGCCCAGAAATGGACCACCCTCACCATTCTCAAGTCAATTCCACCTCTCATTCCCATTCCTCTTGGATCTGTGGAACATGTGACCTCCAGGTATCCTGGAACGATCGTGGTATGGAATGTGAGAGTTGTGGTCAGTGGTTTCATGGCCACTGTCAGAGTGTTGATACACAACATTATGAGCACTTAGCAGATTCCAACATCCACTGGTACTGTGCTATTTGTGGAAGTCCAAATAGTAGAACAGTCTTTGACTTACATGGAGTGGATTCTTCAGTGTCAGCACTCCATGACTCATCCCTGATGTCCTATACTTCTCCCACAGATTTACAGTTCAAACCCCAGCACGCATCCACTCCAACAAGGAGCAGCCAGCAAGATAAGTGGTCAGAAAGACCACTACGGATATTGAACATTAACTTCCAATCTGCCAGTGCAAAAAGAGCAGAACTACCATACCTCTTGGAGAGCCTGAAACCTGACATTATTATAGGAACAGAAACATGGCTAGACCCAACTATTGCAACCGCAGAAATATTTCCAGACATATTTAAGGTACATAGGAGAGACAGGGGCGGTCGCGGGGGAGGGGTCTTAGTCGCCGTCCGCAGTAATCTTGATAGTTTTACAGCCCCGGAACTGGAAGTGGATGAATGCGAGCTCCTCTGGGTACGCGTCAAACTGAGAGGCAGGCGGTCCCTATACGTGGCTGCCTTCTACAGACCTGACGTCGGAGATGAACCTAGCCTGGTACGACTCGGTACATCGCTTCAGAGAGCATCCCGACTACAGAATGCCGCCTTACTCATAGGAGGTGACTTCAACCTTCCAGGCTGGGACTGGTCCACAACCACTCTGAAACCAAGGTCACCGTACCCTCACCTTCACCAAAACTTTCTTAGCTTATTGTATGATAACGGGTTGGAGCAACTGGTTAAACAACCAACTAGAGATACCAACACGTTAGATTTATTCCTTACAAACTTCCCGGACATGGTACCCCGGGTGGAAGTTATCCCAGGCCTCTCTGACCATTGTATCCCGTACTGTGAGATCAATACAAGTGTCAGAAGGAAGAAACAACCACAACGCCAGATCCCTCTCTATGCCAGGGCAGACTGGGATGGCTTGAGGGAAGCAGCTAAGTCACTTAGTGCAGAAGTTCAGGACTTGTGCAACAACAGCTCAACGGAAGATCTTTGGCACGTCTTTAAGGATACCCTTCTGACAGCCTTTAAGAAATTTGTTCCACATAAGATGTCAAGACCTAAGTCTAGTCAACCGTGGATCACACCGAGCATTCGCAGGCTCATTCGCAGGAGAGATAGAAAATATCGCCTGATGAAGAAAAGCGGCGTACCCGGTCTGAGAAAAGAGATTAAGGGTTTGCGACGTAAAATCCAACGGCTGATAAGACATAGTTATTGGAACTATCTTAACTCTATTTTCACTGATGAGGCAACTGACTACAAAACAGGAAATAAGAAGTTCTGGGCGTTTATAAAAAACAAACGTTCCAGTAATGTCGGCATCGCCCCGCTTAAGAAAGACGGTCGGCTTACAACTGACCCCCAGGAACAGGCGGCGTTACTGAACAATCACTTCCAATCGGTTTTCGGAGATGGGAAGCAATACACACATGAGGACTTTGTGAACAAGACAGGCATGTCCACTGAAGCCATACCTGAAATGAATTCCATTAACATCACACGAGAGGGGGTCACAGAGTTACTGAGGAGGCTCAACCCGCACAAAGCACCGGGTCCAGACGGCATAAGTTCCAGATTACTGCGGGAACTCGCGGAGGAGCTGGCACCCGCGTTAACCGTCATCTTTCAGTCATCACTGACATCTGGTGTTGTCCCACATGACTGGAGGACTGCGTATGTTACTCCAATTTTCAAGAAGGGCGAACAGTACAATCCCGCCAATTATAGGCCGGTTTCGCTTACTTGTATTAGTTGTAAAATCTTGGAACATATAGTTGTCAGCTCTATGATGCAGCACTTTGAGTCTCATAAAATTCTCAACGACAATCAACATGGTTTTCGACGAGGGAGATCCTGCGAGAGCCAACTACTAGAGCTTGCAGAGGAACTGACGTCCAACCTAGAGGGGGGAAAGCAGACAGATATCCTAATATTGGATTTCGCGAAAGCTTTCGACCGGGTAAACCACAGCTTACTGTTACACAAACTTCAGTGCTATGGCATCAAAGGCCTGCCCCTTACATGGATTACCAGTTTCCTCAATGATCGCCGTCAAGCCGTAGTAGTTGATGGCTGTCACTCTCCTTTCGTCGGTGTCCAGTCAGGCGTACCCCAGGGCTCTGTGTTAGGTCCATGCTTGTTCCTGGCCTACATTAATGATTTACCAGACAAGCTAACAGCGACGTCACGGTTGTTCGCAGACGACACTGGAGTGTACAAAGTCACAGCTAACGCCGAACAACAAGAAGAACTCCAGCAAGACCTCCAACGCCTGTCCGAGTGGGAAAGTCAATGGAATATGCAGTTCCATCCTTCCAAATGCGTGTCGATGTCAGTAACAAGGAGTAGGAATCCTCTTGTGAGCTCCTACGTCCTACATGGACATACTTTGGACACAGTTAGTAAAGTTAACTACTTGGGTGTTACATTGAGCCGGGACATGGCCTGGGACACACACATCAATAACGTCACCAACAAGGCTAATAGAGTCCTTGGCTTCCTAAGGCGCAACCTCAAGATAAGCTCGTCAAGCATAAAGGAGAAGGCATATAAGTCATTTGTGAGGCCCCTCCTTGATTACTCAGCCAAAGTATGGGACCCCCACACCAGGAAGAACATCGTCAAGCTAGAAGCCGTACAGAGACGGGCAGCGAGGTACGTACTCGGCCGCTACCACAACACATCTAGTGTGAGTAGTATGTTAAGTTCACTAGGGTGGAAGTCGTTAGAGGAACGTAGAAGGTCAGCACGCTTAACAGCACTGTATAAGATCCAACATGACATGTTGAGATGCCCCATCATTAAGAGTAAATTGGTTACACTGCCACCGCGTCCGCGCCGTACCCACAACCAACAGCTTCAGCTTATCATTACCAGAACCCAATACAGATCAGAATCCTACCTTCCCAAAACAATCAGGGACTGGAATGGTCTTCCCAGTGGGGTGGTAGAGGCAGACACACTTGACACCTTCGTGTCATGTGCCTCTGCCACCCACTGATAACTCTTTATGCCGACTGACCATGTTGACGACCATGTTTGGTGACCATGGCACGGAAAACGGATTATGAGTTTGGATCATGGACTATTATGTATGACATTTACTTTTAATGTAGATAGATAGATACAATTAAGGATGTTTAGAGGGGTTCGGAACACAACCTGAGTCATTATGCGCTGCGCTCTCGAAACATCATAATATATGCTATAATAGTCAACAAATTTGACTGTGAGCATCAACAAGAAGAAGAAGAAGAAGACATGGAAATAGGAAGCTAACATGTTGTTGCCTAGGTCACCACAAGACCTGGCCCGCTTGACGTCATACATGACCCCATGATCGCCGCCTTCCTAACGTTTATCAAATAAACAAAATGCTCTCTAAACAGCATCTTGTGAAATAGAGTCCCGAATACTTTATTAGGTAATGAATACGAACCTTCTTTTTCTGCTCGCGATTTTCTAACTTTCGCTCCTCTGATGCTGACCTTGACCTCTTCTTTGTTCCCATGTTGTCGCGACTATCGATAAGAGGTTAAAAATATCTAAAATCGCTCAGAAATTTGCTGTTTTCTGACACAAAGAACTTCTCACAAATGTAGCTATAATCCTTCTGGATCCTTCTGGGTCTCGGACAGACGGTCATGTAAATGATAACCCCGCAGGTGGTGCCTGGAAAAGTGATTAATGGCCACCAGAGTCGGGGAAACAGGCTTTGCCAGTGAGAGCAAGGCATCCGTGATTAATCACCGCCAAGCCGAATAAGCCAGGTCGTACAGCAAGAAGCTTACGCCCATTGTAGAAATTTCCTTATAAATTATGTTAATGAGGCCTTGTCCTGCATGATTTCTGTCTGATATTGTTCACCTTTACTTAGCTTCCTAATGATACAAGAATGAAATTCCAATCATTTACTATTGTGGTATTTTCAATAAGTATTTTCTTATTAATTATGCAAAATAGGTAGCTATTAGCATCATTGGTATCTATCGATACCTCTCTCTTTTTCAGCTATATATGTCACATGTTTGAGAGTCCTATTTTGAAAGGCAGCAGATTTATAAACTTTCCTTGCTAATTATGCAAACTAGCTCCTGATTGGCATAACGAGTATTCGATTATGTAAAGCATTAATCAAGCTATATACATAGCATAAATCAAGACGATTCGTTAATCAAGTTATTCATGTCCAAAGTTCAAAACAAATAAATTAAAAACACCCACTGCAGCTCCAAACAAGCCGCTAGAGGGCCCAAACGTACACAAATTACTTCATGTGGCATGGACTATCTACCACACAAAAAACATGACCGTAGCACTTGCAGAAAATTTGACCTCAAACTTTGGAGCTCTGCTGCAGTACCTTAGGTGCCCGCTAGGAGACCCATCATTGAACTTGACCTTCTCCTTTAATAAACTTACCTATTCACTAAATATCGTGCACAGCCAACAACAGCTTCTCGAGTTATCCTGTCAACAAGCAAATACGCATACATGTACATAAGCAGCCCGCTGCAGTACCGCAGGAACATGCCAGGTGATCCATTTTTGAACTTGACCTCTGTTTCCACAATCTCTACGTACCCACCAAAAATCATGCAGGTCCATCAACAATACATCGAGTTATGTTGTCTACATACAAACACACTAATATAAAAAGTCCACTGGAGCACTTTAGGAAAACGCCTGGTTAACCATTTTCGAACTTGACCTTTGTTTCTACAACCGCCACTAGCTTACATACCAAAAATCAGCAAGATCCGTCAAAGTTTTCTCGACTTATGATCTCGACATACATACGGACCCACTCCACAGCTGGCGTAACCGATAACATAACCTTCCCGCGAAGGCATATCTTCCCGGCGAAGGTAATGATTGTATCTCACCGGAGTAAATCCGGGAGAATGATGATGATAATGATGATAAAAGGTGTGATCTATAAAGGTAGTTGACCATATTTCGGGCACTTGCCGCACTATCGACTTATAACTTTTATATAAGTATGTAAATGGCAACCTCTCGTTATATCTTTATTCGTATTCTGATACATAGTACAGATACATAGTACAGATACATAGTACAGATACAAATGCAGATCGAGTATGGTGACCGTGTCAATTCCTTCATCGCCGTGAGGAGGGTTGACATGGTAGCCTTCGCGTGGATTTGTTTAAGGTGGATGACAGGTTGCGAATCTGAAACCCACACACTTTGGGCATCCGCCTTCCCCAGCGGCACCACTTCGAGGGAGACGTGCTGGTTCTGGTCGGGATGCTTGCAGCGAGCTGCCGGATGACTCTTACACTCGAGGTCCACCTTGATAACGTCAGCCCGCCTGGCGCTGCTCTCGTCCGCCAGTTGAAGACAGCTGCCGTTATATAAGTATACAATGATTGTATCTCACCGGAGTAAATCCGGGAAAATGACGATGATAATGATGATAAACGGTGTGATCTATAAAGATAGTTGACCATATGTCGGGCACTTGCCACACTATCGACTTATAACTTTTATATAAGTATACAATGATTGTATCTCACCGGAGTAAATCCGGGAGAATGATGATGATAATGATGATAAAAGGTGTGACTCTATAAAGGTAGTTGACCATATAACGGGTACTTATTGCATTATCAACTTATAAAGAACAATGATATGAAGGAGGTATATGAAACACTAATCGAGTCATGAACATCACCTGCATTAAATGCTATACCATGACCTTCTTAATCAATCTTCGTTAGTAAGAACAACTGCTATCTACCCTGTCCCTGTATTACAGTGCTGAGTAGCGTACCAAACAATTAGCATAAAGTAACTATATACACATTGATCGAGTCATGTACTTCACCTGTAATAAAATGCTAATACCATAACCTTCTTTATGGGGCTAACTTAATAGGCTTCTAAAGTACAATCAGGCAACTGGATAGAATACACCAAAGGTAACAACATACCTATGTGACGACATGCATTGTTATACGCAAATAAAGTATATTGCAACTGTATGAAGCACGTTGGTACTGGATACAGATCGACCCAGGGCAGCTTACCTCTGCGTCGGCCTGGTCTTAAAATAGTCTACTCTATGATTAGCCCTACATATGCCATGTTCGTCTAGCCAATCTGAAACTCGTACTTTACATCGAGTGTCCGAAGTAGTTTTCTTCCTTCACAAACAATGCTGTCAATGGATCACGTCGGCCGCTTGGTCCTGTTGAATATTTCAGGTCACCCGGCCGAATCCACGAGACGTTGGGCAGGTATCCTTATCACAGGGGACCCATAGATTGCAGGTGCTGGGTATTGAGATCAGGTGGACTGAAGATCCCCAGGCCGCAGCATCAGTATCATGTCAGCACAACCAGAGCTCAGAAAGGGATAAAAAGAATTAAGTGTGTGGGAAGGAATTAAATTCTATTGGAAGGGTGATTTTATTTTATCTATTTTTTAAATATTTGATCACATGTCAATACAATAATCATACTTGTATACAGAAATGTGCATGTAAGAATACATTCTTACAAGTCCTACTTGATATTTCAGACAGCCTAGTCATAGTAAGTGTCCATATATGTGTACCCATTTATATCTCATAGTACGCGAAACCCAAACAATTATCGTTTACGAACTTTGATCTGCAAATCTATCGCTCACTATTGTTATGTATGAATAGCCTTGATCTGTGAGTCAAAGGTCACACAGATCCTACATGGCCAATGCTTGTGAGTCATACGGTCGCACAAGGCACAATATATACAGACAAGATCTGTGAGTCAACGGTCGCACAGATCATACATGGACAACGCCTGTGAGTCAACGGTCGCTCAAGGCACAATATATATAAAAAATGGTGAATCAACGGTCGCACGGATCCTACATGGCCAACGCCTGTGAGTCAACGGTCGCACAAGGCACAATATATATAAAAATGGCGAATCAACGGTCGCACGGATCCTACATGGCCAATGCTTGTGAGTCAACGGTCGCACAAGGCACAAAATATATAAAAATGGCGAGTCAACGGTCGCACGGATCCTACATGGCCAACGCCTGTGAGTCAACGGTCGCACAAGGCACAATATATAAAAACATGATCTGTGAGTCAACGGTCGCACAGATCATACATGGCCAATGCCTGTGAGTCATATGGTCGCACAAGGCACAATATAAATATAGACATGATCTGTGAGTCAACGGTCGCGCAGATCAGACATAAACCATGATCTGTGAGTCATACGGTACACACAAGGCATAACTATAAACACAGCTTGAGAGTCAAACAGCCACACGAAGGCGTTAGTAATTCATAGAGCCTGTGGGTCAAGCAGTCACACGAAACCGAATATAGATTCGGTCTGTGTGCCACACGGTCACACCAGGCATAAAACTTATTGTTTTTCACTGAAGTGGCTGTCTTCCAAAAGACGGTTAGTTTAAATACCAGAAAACCCTTTTGAAGTAGTTACTTCCTCTTGTTACTTAGGTATTATTGTCCACTCTGCCGGCACATTCTATGCGAATCACAAACATGTCCACAGGAAAAATCTAAAAGATTGTTCAACATCAACCAATTTCTAGACAATGCCGACACCCCTATTTCTGTGAGAATTAAATTCTTAGATACGTGCGTCCAACCCATTATTCTCTACGGCTCTGAGCTATAAGGTTCGTTCAAAAGTTCAAATTCCTGTCCAATCAGTTCATTTGAAATTCTGCGAACAATCATTCCGTGTACCTAGGTCTGCTTGCAGCCTAGCTGCAAGGGCGGAATTATGAAGATACCCCATACGAGTGGGGGCTTTGCTAAATGCCGTCAAATATTTCCGTAGAATTCGTTAGAATGTGCCAGCCGACAGTTTTTTAAGCAGACGCTTTTTACTGCCAGTTAGATCTAGACAACTCTGGTGTTAATTGTTTGGCGACAGGAATACGTAAGTCTTTAAAAGAGAGCAGGTTTGCTTTCTTATGTCATGTTCCATTTCCATACAATACAAAAACGTTACAAATTGTTTGTTCCATTGGCCAGCGGATAAAGAAAACATTTACTTCCAGACGTTTCTAAAAGAAATACATAACGACAGCAAATGAAATGTTAAAGCTTGTAGTAAACCTTTTTCCCTACTTCACACATTTAAGTACTTTACAAAGATTTATATCCCTATTGCGACTAGACAGACCTCCAATAACTATAACCACAAAGCGAGGCGAAGTAGAATTTATCTGAAGATAGTCATATTCTTCTTGTATCCGTTAACAGTATTTACTGTTTTGTTTTGTTGTGACCTGTACTTGGCCAAGTGTGGCCGACATGTGCAATAAATACGGTCTGTGATTCCACGGTCACACCAGACATAATTAGTAAATACGGCCCGTGAGTCAACGGTCACACAAGCCATCAATATAAGACGTTCTGTGAGTCATACAGACACACAAACAGATACCTCAATCAATGAGTCGATTCCACATATACACATGTATGTGCAGGGCACATGCCCGCGGCTTCGAGCACCTACCAAATTAACCAATGTAACCTAAAAATAGACGATTAGTGGTTCGTAACCGTGGGTAAACTTGCGAATTGTATCTGGCAATATAAAAGTTCAAGATATATCTCAACACCTACTGTGAAAACGTCACAAAGTTATGTCCCCATGTGATTCCTCCGTTATATCACACCTTGGGTGCCACTAGGGCGGGTTTGGTGGGAACGAAAAACTACGAAAAGTTGTCAGAATCCTGACAAACGAGATATAGATATATCGAGAATTTGAAATAGCGACCCGCTAACAGAACGTAACCGCTGGTCTGCACGCACATGTGCCTTGCTGGATGCTGATTGGTTGGTTCGAGAACTTGATCCCGGCCAAGCCAAATTATACCAGCCGCCTCGTCCGGCCTAAATTTCTATTTTCATTTCATGAAAATGAATTTATGCCTACCTTCTCGGCCGTTATCGTGATCAATAAAGAACCCATAATCACTCTACGCAGAATATTTCTTGGTGGGAACACCAGCAAGTTTTACTGACTGGCATGTAAACAGAGAAAATACAACAACAAGGCGAGACCAAACTCGTCTCTATAAGCGAGTTCGAAACAGCACGTCTGAGAAATACAGTCAGCACACTTATTCTGTCTCTCAAGAAATGATTACAAACCTTGTAACATTTCTAACCAAAGGCTCGTTCAAAATATTTTCACCCGCCAATGGGAACGCACTGCGCGAAAGGGGTCCATTTCCGGACAAATCCGAAATTGACACATCACTGGGCATGTCACATATTCGGACTGTTTCCAAGTACTCAAATCGATACCTAACATATCCGGGGATATTTTGATTCAAGAAATTTTTCCAAGCAAATCCGGAAAAATACAACGTTTTAGTTTTCCGGATACTCTTCATGGTCGTATCGTAACTCCGGATACGTGTTTTTATATGTATACGGAGATATCCGTTGTTAAGATATTTTGGCTATCCATACTGTATCCTGATTATGTCGTGCCACAGGGAATATATTGACTCCGGAAATGTTGTGATCTGTATACGGAGATATCCGTTGTTAAGATACTCCGGCTATCCATATTGTATCCTGATTATGTCGTGCCACAGGGAATATATTGACTCCGGAAATGTTGTGATCTGTATACGGAGATATCCGTTGTTAAGATACTCCGGCTATCCATACTGTATCCTGATTATGTCGTGCCACAGGGAATATATTGACTCCGGAAATGTTGTGATCTGTATACGGAGATATCCGTTGTTAAGATACTCCGGCTATCCATACTGTATCCTGATTATGTCGTGCCACAGGGAATATATTGACTCCGGAAATGTTGTGATCTGTATACGGAGATATCCGTTGTTAAGATACTCCGGCTATCCATACTGTATCCTGATTATGTCGTGCCACAGGGAATATATTGACTCCGGAAATGTTGTGATCTGTATACGGAGATATCCGTTGTTAAGATACTCCGGCTATCCATACTGTATCCTGATTATGTCGTGCCACAGGGAATATATTGACTCCGGAAATGTTGTGATCTGTATACGGAGATATCCGTTGTTAAGATACTCCGGCTATCCATACTGTATCCTGATTATGTCGTGCCACAGGGAATATATTGACTCCGGAAATGTTGTGATCTGTATACGGAGATATCCGTTGTTAAGATACTCCGGCTATCCATACTGTATCCTGATTATGTCGTGCCACAGGGACTATATTGACTCCGGAAATGTTGTGATCTGTATACGGAGATATCCGTTGTTAAAATACTCCGGCTATCCATACTGTATCCTGATCATGTCGTGACAGGGAATATATTGACTCCGGAAATGTTGTGATCCATTTCCGGACAAATCCCAAGTTTGACACATCACTTGGCATGTCAAATTTTCGGACTATTTCTAAGCACTCTTTTCGACACCTAACATATCCGGAAATATTTTATTCAAGATGTGTTTGATAGCAAATCCGGACAAATATGACTTTTTTTTATTTTCCGGATTTTTTACCAGTTCGTATCGCAACTCCGGATACGTGTTTCTATATGTATACGGAGATATCCGTTGTTAAGATAATCCGGCTATCCATACTGTATCCTGATCATGTCGTGACAGGGAATATATTGACTCCGGAAATGTTGTGATCCATTTCCGGACAAATCCCAAGTTTGACACATCACTGGGCATGTCAAATTTTCGGACTATTTCCAAGCACTCTTTTCGACACCTAACATATCCGGAAATATTTTATTCAAGATGTGTTTGATAGCAAATCCGGACAAATATGACTTTTTTTGATTTTCCGGATTCTTTACCAGTTCGTATCGCAACTCCGGATACGTGTTTCTATATGTATACGGAGATATCCGTTGTTAAGATAATCCGGCTATCCATACTGTATCCTGATTATGTCGTGACAGGGAATATATTGACTCCGGAAATGTTGTAATCCATTTCCGGACAAATCCCAAGTTTGACACATCACTGGGCATGTCAAATTTTTGGACTATTTCCAAGCACTCTTTTCGACACCTAACATATCCGGAAATATTTTATTCAAGATGTGTTTGATAGCAAATCCGGACAAATATGACTTTTTTTGATTTTCCGGATTCTTTACCAGTTCGTATCGGTTGTTAAGATACTCCGGCTATCCATACTGTATCCTGATTATGCCGTGACAGGGAAGGGGAATATATTGACTCCGGAAATGTTCAACGGTGATCCATTTCCCATATAGAATCCTGAAATGCAACATATTTGTTGACTTAATTACCTTGATATCTATAATAAGCAAGGCAACCTGTATTTATCATGATTGCCTCTATAAATGGGGCAGCAACCCACATCCATCATTATATCATCATATCGGGCAGCTTGCCCGCACTAGGGTTGCTCTTTCCCTCCAGGCAACACGGTCCGCCATAAGTTGGTGTAGATGTTCAGACCTACATCCATACATGGACATAATTATAACTTCGAATTCTGATCATCATTATGCTCAAGTCACATGCGTTTCCCAAGGACATTATATAACGTCCTTGCGTTTCCGTACACTGCGCGAAAGGGTGTCCATTTCCGGACAAATCCGAAATTGACACATCACTGGGCTTGTCACATATTTGGACCGTTTCCAAGTACTCAAATCGATACCTAACATATTCGGAAATATTTTGATTAAATATATTTTCCAAGCAAATCCGGAAAAATACAACATTTTATTTTTCCGGATACTGTTTAGGGTCGTATCCTAACTCCAGATTATGTGTTTCTGTATGTATACGGAGATATTCATTGTTACGATACTCCGGCAATCTATGTTGTATTCTGACTCTGTCGTGAAAGGTCAGATATCCGTGAATATATTGACTCCGAAAATGTTGTTATCCATTTAAATAGTATTTCCGGACAAATCCAAAGTTTGACACATCACTGGGCATGTCAAATATACAAACCATTTGCAAGTACTTTTTCGACCACTTACATATTCGGACATATTTTTTGTCAAGAAATGTTTCCTAGCAAATCCGGATGAATATGACTTTTCCGAATTCTTTGGATACATGTATACGGAGACATCTGTTGTTAAGCGCGAAAGGGGTCTATTTCCGGACAAATCATGAGTTTGACACATTATTGGACATGCCACGTAGTAGGCTGAGCGTTTCCGGACATTTTGTCGATACATAACATTTACGGAAATAATTTCAATCAGGAATTGTTTGATTGCGTATGCAGAAAAATACGACATATGATATTTGCGGATACTGTGCATGGGCGTTTTGTAACTCCGGATACGTGTTCTTTACACATACGGAGATATCTGTTAAGATACTTCAGCAATCCATGCTGTGTCATGACTATGTCAAAACACGCTACATATCCGAGAATATATTGACTCCGAAAAAGTTGCTATCTTTGTTAAAGCAAAGCAAGTGCTCCTGATTCTTCCGAATACGTGCCATGTGCGTTTGCGGGAAATATCTGAAATCCGTATACGTAGCATATTTTCTGAAGGCGTTCCGGACTCCGAAATTGAACAGAATCAATTGTCCGGAAATAAGTCGGAAATGACAATTCATAGCAGAGGTGAATTGTGGGCCACTTAGATTTCCGGACGTGTTCGTACGTATCATGATCAGGATACGGTTGGTACAATAATATCTTATGCCTCTAGGAGGAGCTTTTTTGCCTCTATGCATATCAACCAAAACAATCAGAAAATATACAATTTTGGGTTTTTGGTAGTTTTTAAAATCTTAGAAAATATTACAAGAGTGTATTATGCTAAACTTGAAAATTGAAATACAACATATACCTGCAATATTCAAATATTGCTACTGCATGATGTGAATTCAATGGTAATGCTTGTATACGTGTCTACAAGCATGTAGCCTGCCCTAGAAATATATAACGGCACCCTTCCAGCACAGTTCTGTGTTAATACCGGCTTGCCTGTCTTAAAGATTGAACATTGTGCCAAGAAACGCTCTGGTATGTGTACATCCGGGCCACCAGATGGACCCTAGCATGCCTGATTTCTGATTGGTCCGTTTATATAGTAGTGTATGTCTACCACGCATGCCTGGAATGTGAGCGCGGAACTTAACGGTTAGAGGAAACCGGGGTGTGCCGATGCTCGGTATCTGCCGGAGCTCAAGTCCTCATATTCTCGATATGATCTGACGGATTACACCGTAAGATTCTTCTTTTCTGAACTGGGATGACGAGAAATGACCTGCATGAACTCGGGAGTCAGGACCGAAGTGGATGGAGCGAGGACGGGGTCAGGGTGCAAATTGACCTCAGACGATGGACAAGCATGGACAAGCCGAGGACACGGTAACTTCGAATTCCATTATCCACTGTTTGGTGACGTGTTAAACTAATACCTACATCAGAAATTAGTTATTTCTCCCTAGTGTGTCAATTTGAAGCTAGGAGAGTTTCACAGACATTGTTTTTAAGCTCCAAGTTTTGTGCAACACAACAGGCCACCCACAGGCAGGCTTCGAATTCCTATCTGTCCGTAACAGAAAACATGTGTGCCACGTGATAAGGCAGGTATACGGAAATATCAGTGATCATAATTTTCCCGGATACTATATATGGCCATTTCTTTACTCCGAATACGTGTTTCTTTCTGTGTACGGAGATATCATGGGTTGAAATACAACAGAAATCCATGCTGTAACGTGAATACAGAAAAGTACCTGACAAAATGATTAGAATATTCCGAATATACTGATACTCAGCCCTAGGCAAATGCAGTACACCTGATTCTTCCGTATACGTGTCATGTACCTTTACGTATACGAAGTTTATTTATTTGGTTCTCTCTACTTGCCCTCATATCCGGAAATACCAGTATGCCGTGTATGTAACATATTCGTTCACTGTACGTGAAGGGTAGATTTCCAGACAAATCTGAAGGTTACACATGTCGCGTATCTGGACCGTTTCCAAACAAGAATTTCGACACAGCATTTTCTGAAATATTTCGACACATCATTTGCTTGCCCGGAAAATTATCTTAGAATAGTTGTTGTCCGTTAATATTACATTTTTTCTGATGATATTCCGAAATCCATGGGTAGGCGTTCCTATCACCGAACACCTTTTTTTCATATTCAAAGTTTAACGGATTCTCTGAGCGGGTTGAAATACTCCAGCAATGCATGCGTACTGTCCATAAATAAGTCCGTTGTACTTGTGTTTTATCCATATGTCCCTTGTTGTTTCAGTGTTTCTTTACTCAATTGATCGCAAAGTTTATCGATTTTGTGTTTCACGAGCAGTCGACCAAAAGAAAAAGTTAGAGTTAGCAGGTTTTGGGAGGGTTGAAACACACATCTTTTTCTTGGCCTGACTTTGTTCACTTTACCTTTTGCTATAGTTATTTGATTTGATACCCTTCACTGTGTGATTTTTTTTAGGAGGGTGCTTATTTCAGGTAGTAGATCTAGCTCCGTCTCTACATTTAACTTATTCTAGTCGCGATTATTTTTCAGCATCTTCCGCTGAGTATATCGGGGTTTATAAAGACAGTTCCAGTGCAGCAACACCTGTGCAGCGAATCAACCTGTGTGACTTCCGCACCCCCAATTTGGAATATAGATATGTCTGTTAGTTACACCGGTATGTTTGAGAATCAGTACTATTTGTATGAGAACCTTCCTTTACGTGTCACGGATATCATGTTAGACCTGGTGCCTAACGAAGTTAATAATTCCGTACCGTACTACTGTTGCGGGTGTGCCGTAAAACACCCAGAACGAGTAGAATGATACGAAAACACATTGTAAATGTTCATATATATACTACGTATACATCCCTTTACAGAATTTGTATGATTCATACTCTGATGTAATTATAAAAGTTACAGAAGAAGCTATAATTATTATAAGATAACTTTGCGTACATTCTATATTCATTGAATCTACGGAGTAAGAGATTGGTATGATTCCTTTTCAACTTTAACTCATTCAGAATATTGACCTCATATGTACGTACATGTATATATTATATCATTTATTTGTGTATTGACCTTACTTGTATATATTCTTAACTTTTACCTTGATTCCCAGGTCTTATAACAGCAATGTTGTGTACATGTATTGAGCAATCAAGAATGTTCAAGAGGTGTTTTTCTGTGCAGTAAGTTATAGATCTATTTCTGCTGTTGAATATCTGCCGATACCAAAATTTATGTGCCCAACTTGAACCATGAAACAGTCCAGAAATGTTGTATATAGGAGTTAAACAATTACAGAGTTTGTCATTTAAGTATTCTTGTTACTGTTCTTTTCTTTGTCATGTATATAACGTTATGTTCTATTCATATATGATTTCAGGAGCGCAATAACTCCAAATGCCTTCTGGTTACATTGCGGACGCAGAACTGCCTGAAATGTAGCTTGTGACGTGCCGCATTTCAGGGTAATATTCGGAACCTAAACTGTAGCATATCTGAGTCCGGATACGCCGAGTGGAAATTTGTTCCCGTTTCCAATCATAGATATTTATCCGTACACACTAGCTGTCCGTCGTAAAACAACTCCGTATACGTTGCGGAAAACTCGGAATAGTAGGGTAATATTCGGAAACTAAAGTGTTGAATATCCGAATTCGGATACGCCGAGTGCAAATTTGTTCCCGTTTCCAATCATAGAAATGTATCCGTATATACAGGCTGTCCGTAGCAGAAAAAATCCGTATGTGCTACCGGAAACTCGGTATTTTCGGAAAATATTCAGGAAATAAAACGTTGAATATCCCGGACTGGATACGCCGAGTGCAATTTTGTTCCCGTTTCCAATCATAGATATTTCTCCGTATATACAGGCTGTCCGTAGCAGAAAAAATCCGTATGTGCTACCGGAAACTCGGTATTTTCGGAAAATATTCAGGAAATAAAACGTTGCATATCCCGGACTGGATACGCCGAGTGCAATTTTGTTCCCGTTTCCAATCATAGATATTTCTCCGTATATACAGGCTGTCCGTAACAGAAAAAATCCGTATGTGCTACCGGAAACTCGGTATTTTCGGAAAATATTCAGGAAATAAAACGTTGCATATCCCGGACTGGATACGCCGAGTGCAATTTTGTTCCCGTTTCCAATCATAGATATTTCTCCGTATATACAGGCTGTCCGTAGCAGAAAAAATCCGTATGTGCTACCGGAAACTCGGTATTTTCGGAAAATATTCAGGAAATAAAACGTTGCATATCCCGGACTGGATACGCCGAGTGCAATTTTGTTCCCGTTTCCAATCATAGATATTTCTCCGTATATACAGGCTGTCCGTAGCAGACAAAATCCGTATGTGCTACCGGAAACTCGGTATTTTCGGAAAATATTCAGGAAATAAAACGTTGCATATCCCGGACTGGATACGCCGAGTGCAATTTTGTTCCCGTTTCCAATCATAGAAATTTATCCGTATATACAGGCTGTCCGTAGCAGAATAAAACCGTATGTGCTACCGGAAACTCGGTATTTTCGGAAAATATTCAGGAAATAAAACGTTGCATATCCCGGACTGGATACGCCGAGTGCAATTTTGTTCCCGTTTCCAATCATAGATATTTCTCCGTATACATAGCATATCTATATCAGGAATTTTCTTGATATTGTCGGAAACGTGATGATTTCGGGAATTTTCATAGTATTGAAACGCCCGGAAATGACCCCCTTTCGCGCAGTGACGAATAGTGACAAACCGGCCCAGAGAAGCCGAAAGACGACAACAAAGGCAGATGGGGAAGGCGTGTGTTGTACGGAATACGTAGCTAACATATTCTGACCCCTCAAGACAACGTTAATAATGAATGCCCAGAATTATTATGAATGAACAAGGGGGTTATTAGATTTAACAAACAAAAAAAAAGAATTCATAGGATCTTGTTCAACTGTCATTACAACCCAATAGACCCCTTTCCAAATACCGCGGCCATTTTGAATCTAGCGCGAGCGCGCGTGGTTCGAGCTCGGGAAAGCGCGGGAAAAGTACACACCCGGTAAGTCCGAGCCAGCGGTAATGGCGTCCTCAATAGAAAGCAGCGTTGAGTGATCTTCGGCGGCGAGATGTTCTCCTCCGCGGTGAAATCCATCGATATATTTGCATTGCACAAGTAGATGATATTGTTGTGGACACTTGGACTCGATATCGGCCAGTAAAATTGTGAATTTCTGCTACTTTTCCACAGTTCCTACCGGGATGTTGAGCGCGCGCTACAGTTATAGAATGCTAATATGTTTACACCGCGTGTTTGTAGTTTCCCTAGTAATGTTAGCTTAAGTCGAGAAAAATCCCACAAAACATACACTTTTTGGGCTGGGATCCTTATAGCTACTTAGATAGAAATATACAGAATTTTACCGGTCGTGACCGTAATTTTGGACGATGCCAACTTCGCCTGGGAAAACGCGCGTTGAGAGGGGGTCGTGTGTTCAGTCTAGCCTTTCTTATTTTTCTGTCTAGCTTTTCCTTTCTTTCTTGTTACATCTCTCCGCATGGCGATATTTGACATTTCCGCTGAATGCAATCCAACAAAAAAAGACGTGAAAATGTTGGCTTGAGCTTAAGGTCAGTTTGGTTAGGAATTTAGCAGAATTTCGGCGGCTTCTTTTGACGAGTTTTCTGAAATATCAAAACCTTAAGTACGTGAGTGAAGATGGAGTGTTTTCACTTTGCGCCGTAATATCTTAATTTCCGTCGGATGATATTACAGAAATGTGAAAATATGGGCTTGAGGGCTTTGCGAGTATAGAAATTTGACGGAACTTCGGTGGCTCCTTTGACTTTGACAATATTTTAGTGCCAAGATTAGCTTGATGAAGTTCGTGAGTGAAAGCAGGGGGCGTGTTTCATTACATCACTTTTCGCGTAAATATTTTAGATTTCCACAGGATGAAACCCCACAAAAAAAAGAAAAATATCGGCATGAGGTCCTTCAGTCCTCAAGTCAATACTATTTAACGTTTTTCGGGTTCCATCCGGGCAACAGATATCTGAAATATTGCCGCGCAAAATGATTTAAAGAAACGTCAGATACAGTGGAAAACACACCTTCACTCGCGTACTTAGAGTCCTCAAGACTAAATTCTTGGCATCCTAAAAGATCGTCAAAAAGCCGCCGGAATGCTGCCAAATTTGTACCCAAAAGGACATTGAACTCAAGCCTATATTTTAACGTTTTGCAGGATTTCATTAGGCGGGAATATAAGATATTGCTGAGCGAAGTCGATGTAACGCTGCACAGAAAACACGCCCCTCCCTCAAACTAACGTAATTTCAAGATGATGTTGGCATTGTCACGACAGCCAAAAGGCTCAAGAGTTATATTCATACCTAAACGTAGCTATAAGGATCCCAGCCCGAAAAGTGTATGTTTTGTGGGATTTTTCTCGACTTAAGCTAACATTACTAGGGAAACTACAAGCACGCGGTGTAAACATATTAGCATTCTATAACTGTAGCGCGCGCTCAACATCCCGGTAGGAACTGTGGAAAAGTAGCAGAAATTCACAATTTTACTGGCCGATATCGAGTCCAAGTGTCCACAACAATATCATCTACTTGTGCCATGCAAATATATCGATGGATTTCACCGAGGAGGAGAACATCTCGCCGCCGAAGATGACTCAACGCTGCTTTCTATTGAGGACGCCATTACCGCTGGCTCGCACTTACCGGGTGTGTACTTTTTCCGCGCTTTCCCGCGCTCGAACCACGCGCTCTCGCGCTAGATTCAAAATGGCCGCGGTATTTTGAAAGGCGTCTATTCCATAATGATCAGGTCTGCTTGAGTACGGAATACGTAGCTAACATATTCTGACCCCTCAAAATAACGTTAATAATGAATGCCCAGGATTATTATGAATGAACAAGGGGGTTATTAGATAAACAAAAATGATTCATAGGATCTTGTTCAACTGTCGTTACAACCCAATTCCATAATGATCAGGTCTCCTTGCGGGAGGCGGTCATCAACATGTCCCTCCGAGAATCCTATCCAAACAACGCACTATGCGAAAGGGGCTGATTTCCGGAAAAATTCGGAGTTGATATATTCCAAGACATGCTTGATATTTGGAATGTGTCCGGGCAAGATGTCTGATATTTACCATATCCTGGACTATCCTGAGTCCGGACATGTTTTGTTGCGAATCCGGACGAATAAGACTTTCCTATATTTCAAGATACGCGCCATTGACGTTTCTTGCTTCCGAATACATAACACGCTTCATATTCTGAACATATCCAAGGTTATTATATTCCAGGAATTAATTTTGGACATATTAGGAGTTGACACGTAGCATGATATGCTTCATTTCTGGACCATTTTCGGACGACATTCAATATTTACTATATCCGCAAATATCATGATTCGGAAATTGTTCCGAAGCATATCCGGACGGGTAAAAGCTTCCTGTTTTTTCCGAATACGTGCCATCGGCGTTTCTTGTTCCGTACTCATGTTCAATTCACGACACAGATACAAGAGCTAGAGAGCTAGAGATATACCAAGAATCAGTGACAGTGTTCTGACATATTTGGAGTAACATGACATGCCACATATTCTGACCGTTTCCGGGCAAGGTTTTGGGGGTTCATTTCTGTTGCGTGTCCGGACAAATAAGACGTCTTTTTTTTCAAGATACGCGTCATTGGCGATTCTTGCTGTGATACGGTTCATATATTGTATGTAGGTTTCATTACAATTGATCAAGGATTATGTCGCCCTTGAGATGATATATTTTGGAAATAAATTTAGACAAATTAGGAGTTGACACGATATCATATGAAGCACATACTCCATCGAAATACTATAGATCTATACTAATGATAGCGGTGCATTATAAGAAAGTTACATATGCGGAAATATCATGCTCAAAATTCACTCAAAATACTCCATAGACGCGTTGCAGTATGGGAAAGCTCCATATACGGACAATATCATGCTCCAAATTTACTCATAATACTCCATGGAAGCGTTGCAGCATGGGAAAGTCCCATTTTCGGACAAAAACAGGAGGCATTCATGGTCAGAATATGCAATATGCAGTATTACTGTTCGCCGTACAGTGGCGTTGCAACTTTATCATGGTGGCAGCATTCTAGGCAACTTGATGATCCTGTCACAAAGGAGTATCAGGAAGCCAAATTCAACCGAGAATAAAATGCATACAGTAGTAGTAAGTAGACGTAAGCCTTTATTTTTTTCTTGGAAGGCCCTGTCGGCCAGTACATATACATAATATTATACAGGTGGTGCAGTTTGGGAAAGTCAGGTCATTGGAACCAGATTTTTTTTAGAAAGGATCGGAGCTGAGGCACATAATATATGTGTGTTGGAACATAATATCTGTGTGTTATTTTTGTGCGGATGTAAAGAGTGAGGTGTTGTCAGCGAAACGTCAACCATGCGACAGTTTGACCTTATGGGACCGTACCACGCGTGTTTGGAGCAGTCAAAGCCCGACAAACAACGGTCTATACCGCGCCACCACGATGTTTGCGAATGTGTACAACTTGCAAGGTTTGAACTGGTAAGTACACAATGGATTTGTTTACAAAAAAAAAAGCTTTTATCGCATGTAACCTGACACCGTTAGCTCAATTGCATCTTTCATGTTGCGTCATACCTTGCATCTTTCATCCTAAAAGCGCTGACGGGAGACAGTAGAAAAATCTGCACTGCTGACAGGATGATCCTGTCAGCAGTAGAAAAATCTGCACTGCTGACAGGATGATCCTGTCAGCTGTAACAGATAGAATAGACGACATAATGTATCTTATACAAAGGTTCCTCAGTAGCTAGGCAGTAAATAAGCTATATTTATGACTAAGACACGTGACCAGGCCGTATTCGGAAGCTCATCTGAATAGATTAGCGTTGACCAATAGCAAGGCTAGCTATTGAGAGCAGCTAGCTCGTTAGCATAAGCCCGCCGATTTGAACTCAGAAGCTGTCCTGTGAGGCTGTGACTAAGGTTAGTGATCACACGTAGATTAGCTTTCTGTATTTAGTTCGTAAAAATACTAGATGGCTGTAGAATATCCCACATTTCCATCTGTAACTCAACCTTCCGTAATCGTAACGCTCTAGATTATTGTGTATCCTCCTGTAGGCCTTAGTAGATTTCGCTTGTATAGTACAACATATAACACAGAATAAACGCGTGTTAGCTTGTTTTCGGCCCGTTTCTTTGCGTAGCTAGTTAACTTTTCCCGGCTGATTTTGTGCCGTACGAGTGTTGTTGCTTTTCCTGTACTACCAAATTCTTTGTCCTGCTGTTTTGCCCGCAGTTTTCTGCATATTTTCCGTTTTCCAGCTGTGGTGCTAGTATAGCATGGGGTTCGCGTCCGTTTTTTCACACCGCATAATTGATTGGACCTCGCCGACATCGCGGTCGACGATCCGTCTCCGTCCCCTAGTGTCCCGCTGTGCGCCTTTCGGGCCATTGTTTTTTTAAAGAAGACCGCTCTCTCGGACGCCTTGACTTGCAAATTGAATATACCATTGTTGTCAGTTTTCTGTGCCCCACTCCATATTCTTTCACTATCGTTAGCTCAAAATCTCGTTTGTGTTTTAGACCTATTCTGTTTTGGACTGTTTTGGCTCCCCGTTTTGTAGTTCCCATTTCTGTTCGGCTCTTTATTTTTTGTACAATCATGGCGGCCGCCAAAACCAAGGAGGTTTTAAAAATTATTTTTAACCTCCTTGCCAAAACTAATGTCCTGGAGATTGATTTCCGTAATTTTGATAATAATAGAGGCTGCATTGTCCTTCTAGCCTCTACCAGGCTCTGTCCTATCGTTGGGAAAATAGTAGAAATCAGCCGAGGTACTCCGCTATACAGGGTAGGTCCGCTAAACAGTCAAGTTCCATTTCGATGGAACTCTATTTCTTTTAATTAGAATGGTAAAGTAGTATGTATCTTGGTTTCTTTGCACTAGAGGATCAATAGACCAATTTTAATGACACAAACATTCCGTCATGGGGGGGGGGGGGTAAACACAAAATTCCAGGACATCGTGCACCTATGATGAAATTGGTTTGTGTCGTTCAAAATCGTTTATTGCAGTGTAGCCCTGTCCAGGTGCCCGCCATGCTTAATAATACGATTTTTTTTTGTACCCACTCTGCTGTTCAAGTCCCGAGTTCGGGTGGCAGGGGACGTCTTGGACAGAGAAGAATATGACTACCTGAAGTCATCCGGACATCTTTACATGTCCGATGAAGTCAGCGATGAGGATGGCAAGTCATCGGTGTGGGTCCAGCCACCCTCCTGGCGGGCGGACAAGTTAACGGACATAACGCGAAGTTTCCAGGCGGTCCTAGACCAGAATAGGAGAGACAGGCGCCTGCCCTTCTCCAACAAAGAGAGAAAGCAAGGGGAGGAGTTTGCAGACAGATGTCCACCATCCAGCAGGGCTGCACAGCCATACCTCAAGGCTGTGGCCTTCCAGGAAGAGGAAGGCGCGGAGGGAGAGGAAGGCGCGGAGGGAGAGGAACGCGTAGAGGGAGAAGAACGCGCAGAGGGAGAGGAAGACACGGAGGAAGAGGAAGACAGCGACTGAAGCTAGGAGTTGTGGTGATGAATGATGACTGGTTAATACAACTTATAAAACACACCACATGGCAGCCCTAAGGCTGAATTGTTAGGCTTGTTGACAACAATAAAAGAAGCACATACTTCATCATCAAAACGTCACATTCCACTATTTACTATCGCTGCTTAGCAAGTTGACCATATAGTACGTAGATATGACTTTTTGTATATCTCACAGTGTTGGCTTTAAAAGTTTGTTGTAGACGGTTTTTACTATCGTAGTTTAGCAAGTTGACCCGTAGTACGTAGATAAGACTTTTTGTATATCTCACAGTGTTGGCATTAAATGTTTGTTGTAGTCGGTTACTCGAGTGAGTCTTTCTGCCGGAGATCATCTCACGGCACAGTGGGAACCAGTCCCTGAAGGTCGGGGATCTCAGTAGAGAGTGTGCAAAGTTTCTGCATAGTTCCTCACGTTTTTGTGATAGTGGTGTTAGTGAGAGTTCTCCAATACAACTTGCATTTGATGATACTTCTGTTTTACACTCGTGTATTGATTTGCCTATGTCTTTGGTGTGGTACTTCTGTTATACTTAGTTCGTGCAGTATATTATTCTATGTGTAAAGAGTTAGGAATTCAAAACGTATTATAATGTATGAGGATTATTTTCTCTCCCAAATAGTCCGAAAATGTAACGCCTGCTAGAGTTTCTGAAAGGAGTAGTGTTACGGTCCGATTCTTGGTTCCGAATATCCTCAGTTATATGTAAACCTTCCGGAGCGTAACAGCTCCGAACGCGCGGTCAGAAGCTATGGCATATTCCGAACGTATTTTGTCTTAAATGAGTCCGAAACTGGAAGTCCGGATATTATGAGGAGTATTGTGGTCCCGTTCTTGACTACGGAAATCATCCGAAAACGTAAGGAAGTTGAGTCGTGTTTTTGTCCGGATTTATCCTAAAGCATTACCAACTCGGACGTATATGTACGGAAATCACCATCTCTCGGACATTTTCGGGAATCCAGAATGAGGAGAAGCGTTACGATCCGATTCTTCGTTCAAATATCCTTAGTATATGTAACCTTTCCGGAGCGTAACAGCTCCGAACTGAGGCTTACAAAGTAGTTCGAGCCCAGTGGTCCATCTGAGATCTACTCCGAGCAAGAGTATACAGTATATTTCGTCTGTCGTGGCCCTACATCCGGGACATCGTCTGTGGCGGCCAAATCGCCTGTGGTGGCCATATTACGTCACTGCAACTTCACAGACCAAGATGGCGGCTTCGGGTGGCGAGAACAGAGTAGTGCGGACGGAATTTGACGTGATAACCCTTAATTCTGCTGGAAGTTTATGTCGTTTTGTGTACTACGTGAGGTTTTATGATTCGTCAGCATTACGATGGCATGTTTCATGGCCTGGTTTGCCATAATATGACTGTACTATGACTCATTTTGGAGCAGAAGATCATACTACGCATTTAGAGAGACCACGTCTGGCGAAACAACAACAACAAAGCTATGAACAGCAATGTAAAAGATCCATCTTGCAGTTCTTCAAGGTAAAATTATTCAATTGTGTGCAATGCACTTCTACTTGGGGCAAGGAGCCATCCATAATCTATATTCATTAATCAACTACTAGTTATTTTTCTGTCCTGTGATTCTGATCATGATCTGTAAAATTTAGTATTAATCATTATAACGTATATTCTTATAAAAGTTACATAATAATTTATAGTTAAGTATTCAGATCACAACATGCATGTTTCATGTGCTCTTCTGGTTGCTTATACTGAGTTTAAGTCACAAAACAGAAGTTTAGGAATTTCAAAATTATACAGTGACACGAAATCAGCCCTAATCAAATGTACAGCAAGTAGTTATCGTTACATTACAGTAACATATGACGTCATTCTAAATGATAATTAACAAGCTCTCCATGATGCCCTACCCCTGACACCACCAATGATCATAGCATATTGGGTACCACTGTAAAGGGTGATGAATATTATTTAAAGCAGATTTGCTTGATGTACCGTAAATCATATAATTGTATTAGGTTTAGAAATGGTTCACAATGTGTTCTACTATAAAAATGTTCTTTGTACATCTCTGACATCCAAGGACCTAAGGTCTAAGTCCCAGGTCCCAAGTATTGATCATTTCCTGATATTAAATGTGTTGTATTTACTTTTGTGCTCCTGTCCTAGGGTATAACTATGACTCTGCAAGACACATACGACTGGCTGGAATAACAAGCTGGGTAATGAGGTAATTTTGCCTGTAGAATTTTTTCACTGAGAAAGCTTAATAAAGGCCTCTTGCTTTTACCAACTATTATACTTACAAGTACTTTCTGGGCTTGAAATACAGGGTGCATGTGCACTTTTGTGCACCCAGTACTGCAAGAACATGCACACTCTAGCTGAACTCAACTGGCTTAATGACAAAGTAAGCACGCTTATGTGTTCATGTACCTTGTAGAAAATCTTTTTACACACAGTGAGTAAGAAAATATAGAGACTAGGATGGAAGTCCATTTGTGTTGACATTCAAATACCAACAACACTGGAATGATACTCAGCGTGTGTGTTTGTGGCATATGTTGTAAATTTTGATTTATCAGCAGTTGTGCTATGTTCATCATTTTAACTGCAAACTCATAGCATTACACATGAGACATGACTTTCAACCATGAAGTTGAACCCTCCTAACATGAAATTAATTCCTCACAAACATAAAACAATCGTTAAATCCATTTGTTTAACATATAAATGTACAATGAAGGTTTCAATTTACATGGTTTGAAGATTGTTTTTCTTTATCTTCAACAGATCATCAATGTTTACATGCATATGATTATGGACAGAGGTAATATTCAGGTGGGTGTATAACTTGTTACAATGAGTCTTTTACTTCCTAAACAGATGTTAAGTGTCCATAGCCCTATGTTTTGGTATTCTGTGTTAACTTTGTTATTTATGTGTTGTGTTCAGGTATTGGGCATGAGAAGCAAATGCATCAAGTATTATGACTCCATGGGTGGGATGGGTTGATTTATTTTGTCTTTTACCATGCAATGGGATTGTTCACCATACAAAGTGTACATGTAGCTTTACTATCCAGAAAACATTTGGACTGAGAACATTAACATACTGCTGTCTAAACCTTGGCTTTGTTTTTACTTTATCACCAACAGATTACCAACAAGCAGAGCACAAGGACAAGAAGGAAAGCAACTTGGACTTGTCTGATTGGACATCACAGTATCCTGAGGTAAAACTGTCAGGTTGCTTGTTATTTTAGGATGTGCTTTAGACAAGAGTCTGTAAGTCTATCTGATACTGTTGGGATCTCTGTTTCTTCTGCAGAACATCCAACAGCAGATGAATGCTAGTGACTGTTGAGTGTTTGCCTGTAAATTCGCTGAGTACGCCAGTTGGGACACAAGCATAATCTTTGACCAGGTAGGCATCATTCTGCTCTATGATTCTATGAATATGTTCGCCTTGGCTTATGATCAAAAGGGCTATGTAAGTTGGTATCTAGACCTTATTTAAATAGTGTTTGCAATCTATGTTTTAGGGTTTGAGGAAAATATGGTAGTACGCTGGATTCATACCATATTCCCACTATCTTGGCCAGTTGTGGCACTGTGAATTCATTATAACAGTTCAATTTGAATACATTTCATCGTTTTTTCATTGTCTCCCATCCATGATTGTTGGAATACCCATCTACCTTAATGATAACTTATAATGTACAAACAGTGACAAACAAGTACTGTATTTCTCCTTACAGACACACATGGCCTACTTCAGAAGAAGCATGGTATGGGAGATCCTCAATAACAAGTTGTTATAATAGCAGCAATCCACTTACTTATATTAGTGACCATTATGTAAAGGTGACAAATTTTTACAGAACAAGTTATAGACAGCGTGCTGTCAATGCCATGTCATTTTTCAATCGAGATTAATGCATCATTGATATCAGGAGTATGGTAGCCGGTTGTATACGGAGAAAGTTACAGCAAATCAATGTGAATATCCATGTATGGAAAACATCTTTGATATGATTTTTCACCGTTTGCTTTCCTTATATAAAGTTAATTGCATCATTGATGTCAGGAGCATGATAGCCGGTCGTATACACTTTTGGAGAAAGTGACACAAATCAATGTGTATATTTATCTTATTCTATGTATGGAAAAACATCTTTGATATGACTTTTCTATAATAAGTATAGGTATACTGTTAATTTCATCATTGTGCCTTTTTTAAGTCAGCTAAAATAAAGAAAGTCTGTGTTCCTATCCTGAAATAAAGTTCTTTCCACCCAGCATGTCAATCACTATAGATGTTGTTTTTATGATTGCATCCTTGATGCATGTGAAGCACAGGGCATTTTATAATACTGATACTAGTAATAGGTAGTATTCAAAAGGATATTTCACACCCATTGCATTTATAGCACACTGCTGATAGATATTGAAATAATAGTATCGCTTTGTCGACGTCTGCAAGCGGGACCTGAAACTCTTCAACATTGCCGCGGACTGGGAGCACTTAGCTCAAGACCGCTCTGCATGGCGGCACAAAATCCACCAAGGTGCGAAAAAACTGGAACTTGACTTGGAACTTAACGAGTTTGCCAGAAGGCAAAAGAGACACACACCATGCCAAACAACAGCTTTCATCTGCGCTGTCTGTGGCAAACACTGCAAGAGTAAAGCTGGACTCGTCGCTCACGGACGAGCCCACCGACGCTGAACTGATCGTCCGGCAGGATGAAAAGGAACTGATGATGATGTTATGAAAATGACAGAGACCAAAAGGTCCAGTTATAAATGCTTTTTCATAGTAAAGAGTCAGCATTTTGAATTTCAGCCTCTCCTGGCACTCCGGCAATGTCCTGGGGGCTTGGCTATTTGAGATAAGTTCAATTTCAGCCAGTCCTGGCAGTCTGACCTAAGCATGACCTGGGGGCATGGCTTAACAAGCACACCGGTGTTAATATAGATACTGGGAATACTGTTACGTGTAATAGTACATGGGTAGTGTAGATTATAAAAAGTCTAGTTATAGATTGACAACATGTATGTATGAAAAATACAGTATACAGTTCACCATTAATTTGGAAACCGTTATGTCTCGAGCTCTGTCATGAAGAACAGTGAAGTGAAGTGTGAAGAAGACCACCTGTCCAAGAAGACTGCTTTTCTTCGGTCCCAAGGTGGTCGTCTTAGACAGTACTGTACTTGTGTACTTATTGGGACATATCTCTCCATAAAATGTGGGCTTCATAGACGGTAGCAATCACATATTACAGCGGAACTGAAACTTTCGAGAGAGAGAGAGAGGCTTGACGCGATTGAAGGTAAAACCGACCCTCGGCCAGACGTTGCCCCGGGACTGACCCTGGGCCGCAGAGTGCGTTCGAAGAGTACTGCAATTCACATTACTTCTCGCAGCTGCTGGTTGTTTCTTCATCGATCGACACAAGAGCCAAGTGATCCACCGCTAAATGTTGTCGTTTTTCTTTGATTTTACATCAAAAGCCTCTAGGCACCGTCGTTTCAGAGACAGGGAAGTCGCCCTTCCAGGTGATGGACGGCGAACAAGTGGAAGGGCTGGGGGTCGCACCGCGAATCGGTACCCGCCGGGAAGACCGCTGCGGCCCCTAGACTCCGGCCGGCCCGGGCCAGGAATGACGGGGTCGATTGCGCCCGCCCTTCTTTTGAAGACCTCGGGGAGGGTAACAACCAGTCGTCGCCGGTGGCTGGCCGGCGGCGACCGAGAGCAGTTCTCGCCCTCTGCCCGAAGGAGGCCTTGGACCGCGGGACACCCGCTCGAAGTCCGACGTTTAAGGATAGGTCACTCGCC
The DNA here is from genome assembly GCA_035149815.1 of Branchiostoma lanceolatum. Taxonomy (NCBI): domain Eukaryota; kingdom Metazoa; phylum Chordata; class Leptocardii; order Amphioxiformes; family Branchiostomatidae; genus Branchiostoma; species Branchiostoma lanceolatum. The sequence continues at coordinate 7,072,409 of CM068869.1, read as the reverse complement.
CGCTAAACTGATTGCATCGAGGCACAGACCACAACACCGTGCCGGGGTGCAAGAGAAGAGCCGTCTCACCTAGGCCCCGCCGTGAGACTCAACCATACCACGCAGACGAATCCTAGTCAACTCGCCCCAAGTCCAACTCGGCCTAACTATTCACTACCAACTCGCCCCAAATTAGGGCTTATTAAACTTGGTTTTATACGGGTTTTATAGAGCAGAGAAGACAAAGAAGGAAAGAAAGACAGCAACCTTAGATCTCCTCAGATCTCCTCTGATGTCCAAACTGTGGACGAGACTGTCACGCCAGGATTGGACTTCAGAGCCACATGAGAAGTTGCCGAATCCAGAGTTCTACCATCATCTGAAAATACTGGTTTTATATGCATGAATCCTACTTCTAAATACTAGTATTACTTGTACATGTGCCAACAAAACGGTGTGACTCTAATTCAACATTTCTTTTTTGCCGAGCACGTATTTAGCAACGTACTCGGCTGGCGGACCCGGTCGGCATGTCGGCCCAAACTTTTCACCGGGAGGACCTGACTCCGTCCTCGACGAGGCTATTTGGGGTGGCTCGCTGGTTTAGTAGGGTAGCAGGGTAGGGAACGACGGGAACTCGAGGCGCCCGACAACGCTCCAAGGGAGCTGCCGGGTCCGACGCCAAGCGGGTCGGCATGGGCGCTCCTGGCTCTCCGCCTGCGCTGTCCAGGACGTCTGTCCGCACCCCGCCGGCCGAGCATAGATCGCAAGACCGATCGGCCGACGTCGAGGTGTGCAGACTCGCCAAACTTCTTCCGTGCGGAGCGCTGCGACCGGTTCGACGGCGGCCACGTCCCCGCGGAATGTGCCTGGTGCCTTCGGGTCTCGCTGCGCCCGCTGTCGGACCGAGGACAAGCAATCGACCGCCACGCTGCCCCACGCCTTTCGGGGCAGGGACAGGGGCCGGGCACTGGCCCCTTCGCGTGTTGTTTCCACCGAGACGGACTGTTCCCATTGCGTTACAACGGCCCGCGCGTCGTCGGCGACGGGTGCGCCAGGCAGCTGCAGGGTGGCCGAAATCAGCGGCGATGTCCGGTCGCCCACCCGACCCGTCCTAAAACACGGATGTAGTACAAACCAAGAGGGACAATGAAGGGTGTGAAGGGCCGTCAGTCGGTCCGAGGTGGGATCCCTGCCGTCGCCGCTCGAGTGGAGCCGGGCCTTGAATGCGAGTGGTAAGCAGAACTGGTGCTGCGGGATGAACCGAACGCCGGGTTAAGTAAGGCGCCCAATGCGGACGCTCATCAGGCCCCAGAAAAGGTATTGGTCGATACAGAAAGCAGGACGGTGGCCATGGAAGTCGGAATCCGCTAAGGAGTGTGTAACAACTCACCTGCCGAATCAACTAGCCCTGAAAATGGATGCGCCGGAGCGTCGGGTACATGCCCGGCCGTCGCGGCAGTATGCTCCGGCCGAGCCAAGCCGCGACGAGTAGGAGGGCCACCCACGCCCGAAAGGCACATTTGATTCGCGAACGCGGAGATGGGCGCCCGGCCTCGCACTGGGTCGTCCAGTGCGGCAAGGAAAGCGAACCCGGAGACGTCGGGCTGGGCCCCGGTTAAGACCGTCGTGAGACAGGTTAGTTTTACCCTATTGATGAAGTGTTGTTGCGATGGTAATCTTGCTCAGTACGAGAGGAACGGCGCAGGTTCAGACATTTGGTTCAGGCGCTCGGTTGATGAGCCGGTGGTGCGAGGCTACAATCTAAGGGATTATGACTGAACGCCGCTAAGTCAGAATCCAGCCGAGAAAGCAACGATATGCTTGGCGCCTCCTTCGGAGTAGCCTGGTATTCAAACATATTATAGCTCCCGAGGCGATACCGCTCTCCCGCGGGGAAAAAGTCTAGTCCGTCGGCGATGCATGTCCTTGGTACTCAGGCCTGTCCTGAGGGAGGAGCGCCGTTCCGATGTCAGAGTCCGTGCCTGTGTGCGCTGGGCTGCACTGTCCGCTGCCGCCCGAAGTAGTATCGGTGCGTGGACGGTGGCCGACCTCGTTCCGATGTGCAGGTAAAGGGCGCCAGGCCTGTGAAGGCCGTACCGATGCGGTTTAAGTGCGGGGACGGTGGCCGACCCCGGTCCGATGAGCAGTTAAGGGGCGTACAGGCCGTACCGATGCGGTGTAAGTGCGGGGACGGTGGCCGACCCCGGTCTGATGTGCAGTTAAGGGGCGGCAGGCCCGTGCAGGCCGTGCCGATGCGGTATAAAGTGCGGGGACGGTGGCCGACCCCGTTCCGATGTGCAGTTAAGGGGCGGCAGGCCCGTGCAGGCCGTACCGATGCGGTATAAGTGCGGGGACGGTGGCCGACCCCGGTCCGATATGCAGATAAGGGGCGGCAGGCCCGTGCGGGCCGTACCGATGCGGTGTAAGTGCGGGGACGGTGGCCGACGGTGTCCGACCCCGGTCCGATGTGCAGTTAAGGGGCGGCAGGCCCGTGCAGGCCGTACTGATGCGGTATAAAGTGCGGGGACGTTGGCCGACGGTGTCCGACCCCGTTCCTATGTGCAGTTAAGGGGCGGCAGGCCCGTGCAGGCCGTACCGATGCGGTGTAAGTGCGGGGACGTTGGCCGACGGTGTCCGACCCCGGTCCGATGTGCAGTTAAGGGGCGGCAGGCCCGTGCAGGCCGTACCGATGCGGTGTAAGTGCGGGGACGGTGGCCGACGGTGTCCGACCCCGGTCCGATGTGCAGTTAAGGGGCGGCAGGCCCGTGCAGGCCGTGCCGATGCGGTATAAAGTGCGGGGACGGTGGCCGACGGTGTCCGACCCCGGTCCGATGTGCAGTTAAGGGGCGGCAGGCCCGTGCAGGCCGTACCGATGCGGTGTAAGTGCGGGGACGGTGTCCGACCCCGTTCCGATGTACAATTAAGGGGCGGCAGGCCCGTGCAGGCCGTACCGATGCGGTGTAAGTGCGGGGACGGTGTCCGACCCCGGTCCGATGTGCAGTTAAGGGGCGGCAGGCCCGTGCAGGCCATACCGATGCGGTGTAAGTGCGGGGACGGTGTCCGACCCCGGTCCGATGTGCAGTTAAGGGGCGGCAGGCCCGTGCAGGCCGTACTGATGCGGTATAAAGTGCGGGGACGTTGGCTGACGGTGTCCGACCCCGTTCCTATGTGCAGTTAAGGGGCGGCAGGCCCGTGCAGGCCGTACCGATGCGGTGTAAGTGCGGGGACGGTGGCCGATTGTGTCCGACCCCGGTCCGATGTGCAGTTAAGGGGCGGCAGGCCCGTGCAGGCCGTACCGATGCGGTGTAAGTGCGGGGACGGTGGCCGACGGTGTCCGACCCCGGTCCGATGTGCAGTTAAGGGGCGGCAGGCCCGTGCAGGCCGTGCTGATGCGGTATAAAGTGCGGGGACGGTGGCCGACGGTGTCCGACCCCGGTCCGATGTGCAGTTAAGGGGCGGCAGGCCCGTGCAGGCCGTACCGATGCGGTGTAAGTGCGGGGACGGTGTCCGACTCCGTTCCGATGTACAGTTAAGGGGCGGCAGGCCCGTGCAGGCCGTACCGATGCGGTGTAAGTGCGGGGACGGTGTCCGACCCCGTTCCTATGTGCAGTTAAGGGGCGGCAGGCCCGTGCAGGCCGTACCGATGCGGTGTAAGTGCGGGGACGGTGGCCGACGGTGTCCGACCCCGGTCCGATGTGCAGTTAAGGGGCGGCAGGCCCGTGCAGGCCGTACCGATGCGGTGTAAGTGCGGGGACGGTGGCCGACGGTGTCCGACCCCGGTCCGATGTGCAGTTAAGGGGCGGCAGGCCCGTGCAGGCCGTGCCGATGCGGTATAAAGTGCGGGGACGGTGGCCGACGGTGTCCGACCCCGGTCCGATGTGCAGTTAAGGGGCGGCAGGCCCGTGCAGGCCGTACCGATGCGGTGTAAGTGCGGGGACGGTGTCCGACCCCGTTCCGATGTACAATTAAGGGGCGGCAGGCCCGTGCAGGCCGTACCGATGCGGTGTAAGTGCGGGGACGGTGTCCGACCCCGGTCCGATGTGCAGTTAAGGGGCGGCAGGCCCGTGCAGGCCATACCGATGCGGTGTAAGTGCGGGGACGGTGTCCGACCCCGGTCCGATGTGCAGGCCGTACCGATGCGGTGTAAGTGCGGGGACGTTGGCTGACGGTGTCCGACCCCGTTCCTATGTGCAGTTAAGGGGCGGCAGGCCCGTGCAGGCCGTACCGATGCGGTGTAAGTGCGGGGACGGTGGCCGATTGTGTCCGACCCCGGTCCGATGTGCAGTTAAGGGGCGGCAGGCCCGTGCAGGCCGTACCGATGCGGTGTAAGTGCGGGGACGGTGGCCGACGGTGTCCGACCCCGGTCCGATGTGCAGTTAAGGGGCGGCAGGCCCGTGCAGGCCGTGCTGATGCGGTATAAAGTGCGGGGACGGTGGCCGACGGTGTCCGACCCCGGTCCGATGTGCAGTTAAGGGGCGGCAGGCCCGTGCAGGCCGTACCGATGCGGTGTAAGTGCGGGGACGGTGTCCGACTCCGTTCCGATGTACAGTTAAGGGGCGGCAGGCCCGTGCAGGCCGTACCGATGCGGTGTAAGTGCGGGGACGGTGTCCGACCCCGGTCCGATGTGCAGTTAAGGGGCGGCAGGCCCGTGCAGGCCATACCGATGCGGTGTAAGTGCGGGGACGGTGGCCGACCCCGTTCCTATGTGCAGTTAAGGGGTGGCAGGCCCGTGCAGGCCGTACCGATGCGGTGTAAGTGCGGGGACGGTGTCTGACCCCGTTCCTATGTGCAGTTAAGGGGTGGCAGGCCCGTGCAGGCCGTACCGATGCGGTGTAAGTGCGGGGACGGTGGCCGACCCGTTCCGATGTGCAGTTAAAAAGCGGCAGGCCCGTGCAGGCCGAAGGATGTACTGATGCGGTTTAAAGTGCGGGGACGGTGGCGCTTCCCAGACCGTTGCCGGCCCGATCGAGAGGACAGCCCGCCGTATGCCCCGCCACGCCACGCCGCGCCGCTCACGCCGTGCACTCTAAATCCCACAAGGGGGAGAGGACACGCGAGAGACACCGGCAGACCGCCGAGTCCGTCGCTGCCGTAAGGTGGGATCGCGCCGTAAAAGTGGCCGCGAACCCTCGGGAGCCTGAACGCAGAATTCCCGGCCACACCTGACCGTTGCTTCCCTTCAACACCCAAGCCGCCCTGTCATGCAGGAACGGTCCCGCACTCTCATGACCGACTGTTCGCCGAGGAGGCGGACGGCCGGGTCTCCGACCACCGAGTCCGGAAGGCTTACTCGCACGCAGACGGAAGGGGCAAGCCGTTGCCTTTGGGCCGGGTCGCTCCTCCGAGGAGAAAGACGGACCCGGACTTCGCCTCCACGGAGGATTGCCCCGGCGCTCGTTCCGGTCGCCCTCGGCACGGTCGTCTTCACCCGCAGGAGTGGAGGAGCGGCCGCCTTCCAAGCCAGTTGTCGATCTCTGGCTGCCCTCGCGGGGAGTGGCAGCCTTGTCGGCGGGGTAACAAAACGACTGGCGAGAGAGTGTGCGATTTCTCGCCGTCATTTCCCGACCCAGTAAAAAAATGACCACTTTCTCAAGGTAGGATTAGCAACCTTCTTTTCAATGTAAAACCACCGCAACTTGGTCACATCGGAGGCCAGAGGCGACCTCTCCCGCCGACCGCCCACACCTTAGCCGGTCCCCGCCCGAGCCCGTCACGCCGCCACCCCCGCTACCATCGGGGCCGCCTGACACCTCACGCACCCTGATCGGTCGCCTGGCGGAGCCACGAAGCCGTCCGCGGTGGTCCGACTTAGCCGGGTGATTTGGGCAGACTCCCTGCCGAAATTCCAATTTGATCAATTTCATTCAGGATCCATTTAATTCCACTTCGTTTGATTTCGTTCAATTTGATCCATTTCGTTTTATTTAATTCCATTTCGTTTATTTTCGTTCAAATTCATTCCACTTCGTTCAATTTCACAATGGAAAATAAATCATATTTCATCAATTCGTAATGAATCTTTTTTAGTTGATATAACAAATTAAGAATCAGTGCGTGCACACTGCCTAGCCTAGATATAGAAAAAGGTCGGTATTATAATGTAATTTAGCCAACCAGAGACGATGTCCCTCATGTCAAGATAGCGTCGAAGATGAATATCATTTTCTAATGCCCAGCCTATACTAGTACTGTAGAATGTGTAGATAGGCGAAAATATGATCACCTGTAAATCTAGTATCCAAAAAACTTGCCAAAGACAAACACAGACATTTTAAAGCTACTTATATATATCTACGTACTTAAGCCAATGCATTTGTAGCGCTTTACAAAAGAGAGAATGTATTGTAACAGACAGAAACGTTTAACACACAATATGTCATTACGCCTTTTACGTCCATATCCCTATAGTCATAGTTTTTAGAATAGACTATGCTTATAAATTGCTTTGTCATTCTTGCCATACATTGTACCATGTACAACTGTCGAGGAATAAAGTTCATCCATCCACTTAATTCCATTCGATTTTGTTCCATTTCGTACGATTTCGCACTTCCTGCAGCTGTACACCCCCACTCACTCATCCTCGCATACTCTGGGAATGGCAAGTGGCGCCTCTAGCTCTGCATACTGTCCTCCACGCCGTTCTGTTTGGGGCCGCACACCCCTACACACATGAAATGGTACATTCCGTCTGTCGTGGCCCGCCTGTCATGGCCCGCCTGTGATGGCCATACTCGCCATACTCGCCACTCGGAGACATCCCCCACTCCAGTGGTCAGCCAAATTGATGAGATTAGCATGGCAGGGCAGAAGCCGTGTCAGGGTCGGCGCCTGATGACCCAAATCGGCGCCTGATGACCCAAATTAGCGCCTGATGACCCAAATCATTGTCGAACGATCTAAATCAGCGCCTGATGATCCAAATCAGCGCCTGATGATCCAATTCAGCGCCTGATGAGCCAAATCAGCGCCTGATGATCCAAATCAGCGCCTGATGATCCAAATCAGTGCATGATGATCCAAATCAGCGCATGATGATCCAAATCAGCGCCTGATATCCCACGTTTTTTAGCGTATGAGATAGATGGGCGCACGCATGGAATCCTTCCTCCTGACGGATTTTCTTTTCTTTGAAATTCTTTCTTTCTTGCCACCTTTCTTTCTTTCTACGTTTTAAAACTCCCAAACCTTCTTAAACTCTTAGCGGACCTTCAGGTCGGTGTGGCAACTTCCAGCGCACATGAAAAGTCCGCTTTAGCGACCGACCTAGCGGGGAAAGTAGAAGCCGCGCCCGCCATGTGCGGCCTGATGCCCTGCATGGTGTTCGGGAACCGGAGCGCTCTCCTCCTGGCGTCACACCCGGTTCGCGAACGCCATTGTCGGGCTAGGGCCGGCTGTTCTATTCGCATCGACGGGCTTCGCATGTCCGGATTTATCCTAAAGCATTACCAACTCGGACGTATATGTACGGAAATCACCATCTCTCGGACATTTTCGGGAATCCAGATATGAGGAGAAGCGTTACGATCCGATTCTTCGTTCAAATATCCTTAGTATATGTAACCTTTCCGGAGCGTAACAGCTCCGAACGCGGTCCGAAAATATATCATAGTCGGAACGTGTTTTGTCTCAAATGACTCCAAAAATGTCCCATTACTGGAAATCCGGATATAAGAAATAGTATTATGTTCCCATTTTGGACTCCGAATATTTTCAGCGTTTTGCAACCTTTCCGGATGGTGGTAACTCCGAACGGGCTCCGAAAATATGACGTATTCGGAACGTGTTTTGACTCATTTGAGTCCGAAAATTATCCATTACTGGAAATCCGGATATGAGAAATAGTATTATGTTCCCACTCTGGACTCGAATATTATCCAAACACGTAAGGGCGTATCGTCCGGATATTGCCCGGATATGTCCTAAAACGTTTCCAGTCCGGACATATACAAACGTTGAAATGTCCGGAAATAACCCCCTTTCACACAGTGACGTCGCAGCCTATTGGCCACATGCCAAAACTGAAGACATGGTCTGAGGCCTTGAACTTTCTGTCATGAATAAACATTTCCAATGACTTGACAAAGGAATGACTCAAAATGAGAATTCTTGATTTTCCACCCTCAGTCATGACGTTGGCAAAAGGCAAAGACAGATAGAGGATAAAACCGACTCACCGCAAATCGAAGGAAGACGTCCTGTGTCTACATACGATAATCCGACCAGGATGAAGGCAAACTCGTATGAAGTAACGAAAAACTACGAAAAGTTGTCAGAATCCTGACAAACGAGTTATAGATATATCGAGAATTTGAAATAGCGACCCGCTAACAGAACGTTACCGCTGGTCTGCCCGCACATGTGCCTTGCTGGATGCTGATTGGTTGGTTCGAGAACTTGATCCCGGTGTGTTCGCTAGGCCAAGCCAAATTATACCAGCCACCTCGTCCGGCCTAAATTTCTATTTACGTGTAAGCAGCCAAAGGCCTGCGTTAGTTGGGTGACGTAGCCGTCCGCCCGATCTGAGGCTTACAAAGTAGTTCGAGCCCAGTGGTCAGCCAAATTGATGAGATTAGCATGGCAGGGCAGAAGCCGTGTCAGGGTCGGCGCCTGATGACCCAAATCGGCGCCTGATGGCCCAAATTAGCGCCTGATGACCCAAATCATTGTCGAACGATCTAAATCAGCGCCTGATGATCCAAATCAGCGCCTGATGATCCAATTCAGCGCCTGATGAGCCAAATCAGCGCCTGATGATCCAAATCAGCGCCTGATGATCCAAATCAGTGCATGATGATCCAAATCAGCGCATGATGATCCAAATCAGCGCCTGATATCCCACGTTTTTTAGCGTATGAGATAGATGGGCGAACGCATGGAATCCTTCCTCCTGACGGATTTTCTTTTCTTTGAAATTCTTTCTTTCTTGCCACCTTTCTTTCTTTCTACGTTTTAAAACTCCCAAACCTTCTTCAACTCTTAGCGGACCTTCAGGTCGAAGTGGCAACTTCCAGCGCACATGAAAAGTCCGCTTTAGCGACCGACCTAGCGGGGAAAGTAGAAGCCGCGCCCGCCATGTGCGGCCTGATGCCCTGCATGGTGTTCGGGAACCGGAGCGCTCTCCTCCTGGCGTCACACCCGGTTCGCGAACGCCATTGTCGGGCTAGGGCCGGCTGTTCTATTCGCATCGACGGGCTTTTCCCACCTAGACCAGGTCTCCAAGGACTTTAATCACGGAAAGAGAAGGATTAAAAAGCAGACTGGGGCGCAGGTTTCTGTGCGTGCGCACACCAATCTCTAATGCACTGCTACTACGTAGTTCACCAGGTGCTTTGCTGGGTTGTGGTGCGCGCGCAACTTTGTTTGCCCTGCTTTGTATGCGGCTGGCCCGCGCCGGCCACTCGCTTGGCAAGGCTTTTTACGTGTAAGCAGCCAAAGGTCTGCGTTAGTTGGCGGTGTGACGTAGCCGGCAGCCCGAGCTGAGGCTTACAAAGTAGTTCGAGCCCATTGGTCAGCCAAATTGATGAGATTAGCAGGACAGGGCAGAAGCCGTGTCAGGGTTGGCGCCTGATGACCCAAATCGGCGCCTGATGACCCAAATTAGCGCCTGATGATCCAAATCATTGTCGAAAGATATTAATCAGCTCCTGATGATCCAAATCAGCGCCTGATGATCCATTTCTGCGCCTGATGACCCAAATCATTGTCGAAAGATCAAAATCAGCTCCTGATGATCCAAATCAGCGCCTGATGATCCAATTCAGCGCCTGATGATCCAAATCAGCGCCTGATGATCAAAATCAGCGCATGATGATCCAAATCAGCGCAAGATATCCCACGTTTTTGAGCGTATGAGATGGATGGGCGCACGCATGGAATCCTTGCTCCTGACGGATTTTCTTTTCTTTGAAATTCTTTCTTTCTTGCCACCTTTGTTTCTTTCTACGTTTTAAAACTCCCAAACCTTCTTCAACTCTTAGCGGACCTTCAGGTCATTGTGGCAAGTTCCAGCGCACATGAAAAGTCCGCTATAGCGACCGACCTTGCGGGGGAAGTAGAAGCCGCGCCCGCCATGTGCGGCCTGATGCCCTGCATGGTGTTCGCTCTCCTTCTGGCGTCACACCCGGTTCGCGAACGCCATTGTCGGGCTAGGGCCGGCTGTTCTATTCGCATCGACGGGCTTTTCCCGCTTAGACCAGGTTTCAAGGACTTTAATCACGGAAAGAGAAGGATTTAAAAGCAGACTGGGGCGCAGGTTTCCGTACGTGCGCACACGAATCTCTAATACACTGCTACAACGTAGCTCACCAGGTGCTTTTCTAGGTTGTGGTGTGCGCGCAACTTTGTTTGCCCAAATTTGTATGCGGCTGGCCCGCGCCGCGCAGGCTAATCGCTTGGCAAGGCTTTTTACGTGTAAGAAGCCAAAGGCCTGCGTTAGTTGGCGGTGTGACGTAGCCGGCCACCCGAGCTGAGGCTTACAAAGTAGTTCGAGCCCATTGGTCAGCCAAATTGATGAGATTAGTAGGGCAGGGCAGGGCAGAAGCCGTATCAGGGTCGGCGCCTGATGACCCAAATCGGCGCCTGATGACCCAAATCATTGTCGAAAGATCTAAATCAGCTCCTGATGACCCAAATCAGCTCCTGATGATCCAAATCAGCGCCTGATGATCCAATTCAGCGCATGATGATCCAAATCAGCGCCTGATGATCCAAATCAGCGCCTGATGAACCAAATCAGCGCCTGATATCCCACGTTTTTGAACGTATGAAATGGGTGGGAGCACGCATGGAATCCTTCCTCCTGACGGATTTTCTTTTCTTTGAAATTCTTTCTTTCTTGCCACCTTTCTTTCTTTCTACGTTTTAAAACTCCCAAACCTTCTTCAACTCTTAGCGGACCTTCAGGTCGGTGTGGCAACTTCCAGCGCACATGAAAAGTCCGCTTAGCGACCGACCTAGCGGGGGAAGTAGAAGCCGCGCCCGCCATGTGCGGCCTGATGCCCTGCATGGTGTTCGGGAACCGGAGCGCTCTCCTTCTGGCGTCACACCCGATTAACGAACGCCATTGTCGGGCTAGGGCCGGCTGTTCTATTCGCATCGATGGGCTTTTCCCGCCTAGACCAGGTTTCAAGGACTTTAATCACGGAAAGAGAAGGATTAAAAAGCAGACTGGGGCGCAGGTTTCCGTGCGTGCGCACACCAATCTCTAATACACTGCTACTACGTGGCTCAGCAGGTGCTTTGCTGGGCTGTGGTGCGCGCGCAACATTGTTTGCCCTGGTTTGTATGCGGCTGGCCCGCGCCGCGCAGGCTAATCGCTTGGCAAGGCTTTTTACGTGTAAGCAGCCAAAGGCCTGCGTTAGTTGGCGGTGTGACGTAGCCGGCCGCCCGAGCTGAGGCTTACAAAGTAGTTCGAGCCCATTGGTCAGCCAAATTGATGAGATTAGTAGGGCAGGGCAGGGCAGGGCAGAAGCCGTGTCAGGGTCGGCACCTGATGACCCAAATCGGCGCCTGATGACCCAAATTAGCGCCTGATGACCCAAATCATTGTCGAAAGATCTCAATCAGCTCCTGATGATTCAAATCAGCGCCTGATGATCCAAATCAGCGCATGATGATCCAAATCAGCGACTGATATCCCACGTTTTTGAGCGTATGAGATGGATGGGCGCACGCATGGAATCCTTCCTCCTGACGGATTTTCTTTTCTTTGAAATTCCTTCTTTCTTGCCACCTTTCTTTCTTTCTACGTTTTAAAACTCCCAAACCTTCTTCAACTCTTAGCGGACCTTCAGGTCGGTGTGGCAAATTCCAGCGCACATGACAAGTCCGCTTTAGCGACCGACCTTGCGGGGGAAGTAGAGGCCGCGCCCGCCATGTGCGGCCTGATGCCCTGCATGGTGTTCGGGAACCGGAGCGCTCTCCTTCTGGCGTCACACCCGGTTCGCGAACGCCATTGTCGGGCTAGGGCCGGCTGTTCTATTCGCATCGATGGGCTTTTCCCGCCTAGACCAGGTCTTCAAGGACTTTAATCATGGAAAGAGAAGGATTAAAAAGCAGACTGGGGCGCAGGTTTCTGTGCGTACGCACACGAATCTCTAATACACTGCTACAATGTAGCTCACCAGGTGCTTTTCTAGGTTGTGGTGTGCGCGCAACTTTGTTTGCCCTGATTTGTATGCGGCTGGCCCGCGCCGCGCAGGCTTATCGCTTGGCAAGGCTTTTTACGTGTAAGCGGCCTAAGGCCTGCGTTAGTTGGCGGTGTGACGTAGCCGGCCGCCCGAGCTGAGGCTTACAAAGTAGTTCGAGCCCATTGGTCAGCCAAATTGATGAGATTAGTAGGGCAGGGGAGGGCAGGGCAGAAGCCGTGTCAGGGTCGGCGCCTGATGACCCAAATCGGCGCCTGATGACCCAAATTAGCGCCTGATGACCAACATCATTGTCGAAAGATCTTAATCAGCTCCTGATGATCCAAATCAGCGCCTGATGATCCAAATCAGCGCCTGATGATCCAATTCAGCGCATGATGATCCAAATCAGCGCATGATGATCCAAATCAGCGCATGATGATCCAAGTCAGCGCAAGATATCCCACGTTTTTGAGCGTATGAGATGGATGGGCGCACGCATGGAATCCTTCCTCCTGACGGATTTTCTTTTCTTTGAAATTCTTTCTTTCTTGCCACCTTTCTTTCTTTCTACGTTTTAAAACTCCCAAACCTTCTTCAACTCTTAGCGGACCTTCAGGTCGGTGTGGCAACTTCCAGCGCACAAGAAAAGTCCGCTTTAGCGACCGACCTTGCGGGGGAAGTAGAGGCCGCGCCCGCCATGTGCGGCCTGATGCCCTGCATGGTGTTCGGGAACCGGAGCGCTCTCCTTCTGGCGTCACACCCGGTTCGCGAACGCCATTGTCGGGCTAGGGCCGGCTGTTCTATTCGCATCGACGGGCTTTTCCCGCCTAGACCAGGTCTTCAAGGACTTTAGTCACGGAAAGGAATGATTAAAAAGCAGACTGGGGCGCAGGTTTCCGTGCGTGCGCACACCAATCTCTAATACACTGCTACTACGTGGCTCACCAGGTGCTTTGCTGGGCTGTGGTGTGCGCGCAACACTGCTTTGTATGCGGCTGGCCCTCGCCGGCTACTCGCTTGGCAAGGCTTTTTACGTGTAAGCAGCCTAAGGGTTGCGTTAGTTGGCGGTGTGACGTAGCCGTCCGCTCGAGCTGAGGCTTACAAAGCAGTTCGAGCCCATTGGTCAGCGAAATTGATGAGATTAGCAGGGCAGGGCAGGGCAGGGCAGGGCAGAAGCCGTGTCAGGGTCGGCGCCTGATGACCCAAATCGGCGCCTGATGACCCAAATTAGCGACTGATGACCCAAATCATTGTCGAAAGATCTAAATCAGCTCCTGATGATCCAAATTAGCGCCTGATTATCCAATTCAGCGCCTGATGATCCAAATCAGCTCCTGATGATCCAAATCAGTGCCTGATGATCCAAATCAGCGCCTGATGATCCAAATCAGCGCCTGATGATTCAAATCAGCGCCTGATATCCCACGTTTTTGAGCGTATGAGATGGGTGGGCGCACGCATGGAATCCTTCCTCCTGACGGATTTTCTTTTCTTTGAAATTCTTTCTTTCTTGCCACCTTTCTTTCTTTCTACGTTTTAAAACTCCCAAACCTTCTTCAACTCTTAGCGGACCTTCAGGCCGGTGTGGCAACTTCCAGCGCACATGAAAAGTCCGCTTAGCGACCGACCTAGCGGGGGAAGTAGAAGCTGCGCCCGCCATGTGCGGCCTGATGCCCTGCATGGTGTTCGGGAACCGGAGCGCTCTCCTTCTGGCGTCACACCCGGTTCGCGAACGCAATTGTCGGGCGCTAGGGCCGGCTGTTCTATTCGCATCGATGGGCTTTTCCCGCCTAGACCAGGTCTTCAAGGACTTTAATCACGGAAAGAGAAGGATGAAAAAGCAGACTGGGGCGCAGGTTTCCGTGCGTGCGCACACCAATCTCTAATACACTGCTATTACGTGGCTCACCAGGTGCTTTGCCGGGCTGTGGTGTGCGCGCAACTTTGTTTGCCCTGATTTGTATGCGGCTGGTCCGCGCCGGCTACTCGCTTGGCAAGGCTTTTTACGTGTAAGAAGCCAAAGGCCTGCGTTAGTTGGCGGTGTGACGTAGCCGTCCGCCCGAGCTGAGGCTTACAAAGTAGTTCGAGCCCATTGGTCAGCCAAATTGATGAGATCAGCAGGGCAGGGCAGGGCAGGGCAGGGCAGGGCAGGGCAGGGCAGGGCAGGGCAGGGCAGGGCAGGGCAGGGCAGGGCAGGGCAGGGCAGGGCAGGGCAGGGCAGGGCAGGGCAGCAGCCGTGTCAGGGTCGGTGCCTGATGACCCAAGTCGGCGCCTGATGACCCAAATTAGCGCCTGATGACCCAAATCATTGTCGAAAGATCTAAATCAGCTCCTGATGATCCAAATCAGCGCCTGATGATCCAAATCAGCGCCTGATGATCCAAATCAGCTCCTGATATCCCACGTTTTTTAACGTATGAGATGGGTGGGCGCACGCATGGAATCCATCCTCCTGACGGATTTTCTTTTCTTTGAAATTCTTTCTTTCTTGCCACCTTTCTTTCTTTCTTTCTACGTTTTAAAACTCCCAAACCTTCTTCAACTCATAGCGGACCTTCAGGACGGTGTGGCAACTTCCAGCGCACATGACAAGTCCACTTTAGCGACCGACCTAGCGGGGGAAGTAGAAGCCGCGCCCGCCATGTGCGGCCTGATGCCCTGCATGGTGTTCGGGAACCGGAGCGCTCTCCTTCTGGCGTCACACTCGGTTCGCGAACACTGCACGAAATGGCCACGTATCCTGACGGATCCGACGTATCCGGAATCGGGCCTCATGGCGTTTCCGAGCGAATCCGGAAAAATCTCAGTTCACTGCTAGGATTCTTAAGTTCCCGCAGATCCGACCAATTCCGACGCCGTATTCTTCTGGATCCGTGATGCGCCTCGGATACCCGAAGATATTTGCGCGGATCCCTCGTTTTTTGATATTTGGAATGTTCGGATTGTTTGTATGTCGGTAGCTGCTTCGGATCCTGACGAATAAATACATACGGCACGGCATGATCTCATTTCCTGACGAATCCAGCAGATCCGGAATTGCGCATCATAGCAGATACGGAACGTTTCCGAGCAAATTCAGACAAATAGCAGGTACACCTCAGATCCGGCAATTCCGACGCCGTATACGTCTGGATCCGTGATGCGCCTCGGATACCTGAGGATATTTGCGCGGATCCTTCGTTTTTAGATATTTGTCAATATGGTAGAGATAATCAGATTGTCGGTAGTTGCTTCGGATCCTTACCAACAAATACACACTGCACGGCATGATCTCAGATCCTGAAAAGTCCAGCGGATCCGCAATCGTGCATCATAGCAGATACGGAACGTTTCCGATTGAATCCGATGCACCTCAGATCCGACAATTCCGACAAATCCTGACGTATACGGAACACGGATTCGTGCCCGATCTCCCACAAGACACTGCGTGTCATGACGTCAGGCGCGAGAAACGGTTTGTCGGTGAACAGCACAGACAAGAACGGCGTTTCATCACTCTCTGTGCTTAACATGCACTGCACGAAATGGCCACGTATCCTGACGGATCCGACGTATCCGGAATCGGGCCTCATGGCGTTTCCGAGCGAATCCGGAAAAATCCCAGTTCACTGCTCGGATACTGAGGTGCCCGCAGATCCGACCAATTCCGACGCCGTATTCCTCTGGATCCGTGATGCGCCTCGGATACCCGAAAATATTTGTGCGGATCCCTCGTTTTTTTGTATTTGGAATGTTCGGATTGTTTGTATGTCGGTAGTTGTTTCGGATCCTGACGAATAAATACACACGGCACGGCATGATCTTATTTCCTGACGAATCCAGCAGATCCGGAATTGGGCATTATAGCAGACACGGAACGTTTCCGATTGAATCCGATGCACCTCAGATCCGACAATTCCGGCGCCGTATACGTCTGGATCCTTCATACGTTTTGGGTACAGATACGGAACGTTTCCGAGCAAATTCAGCCTCGGATACCTGAGGATATTTGCGCGGATCCTTCGTTTTCAGATATTTGTCAATATGGCAGAGATAATCGGATTGTTTGTTTGTCGGTAGTTGCTTCGAATCCTAACCAACAAATACACACTGCACGGCATGATCTCACACTGCGCGAAAGGGGTCCATTTCCGGACAAATCCGATATTGACACATCACTGGGCATGTTACATATTCGGACCGTTTCCAAGTACTCAAATCGATACCTAACATATTCGGAAATATTTTGATTCAAGAAATATTTCCTAGCAAATTCGGATAAATACAACTTTTTATTTTTCCGGATACTGTTCAGGGTCGTATCGTAACTCCGGATACGTGTTTCTTTATGTATACGGAGATATCTGTTGTTAAGATACTTCGGCAATCCATGTTGTATTCTGACTCTGCCGTGACAGGTAAGATATCCGGGAATGTATTGACTCCGAAAATGTTGCTATTCATTTCCGGACAAATCCAAAATTTGACACATCACTGGGCATGTCAAATATACGGACTATTTTCAAGTACTTATTTTGACACCTGAAATATCCGGAAATATTGTGATGCAATGAATTATTCCTAGCAAATCCGGATAAATATAGTTTTTTTTTTTAATTTACCGGATTCTTTACGAGTTCGTATCATAACTCCGGATACGTATTTCGTTATTTATACAGAGACATCTGTTGTCAAGCGCGAAAGCGGTCTATTTCTGGACAAAATTCGAAATTTGACACATAACTGGACATGCCAAGTATTCTGAACGTTTTCGGATATTTTGTCAATACACAAAATTTACGGAAATATATTGATTCAGGAATTGTTTCGTTGCAGATCAAGCAAAATATGACTTAGGATACTTGCGGATACCGTACATGGGAGTTTCATTACTCCAAATGCGTGTTTCTTCACATACACGAAGATATCTGTTGACTTTGTCATGACACATATCCGATAATATTTCGAATCCAAAACAGTTGCTATCTTTATTAATGCAAAGCAAGTACTACCGATTATGTGCCATTTTAGTTTCTGTAGTCCAGGTTAAGGTATGCGTTCTACTGTACTTTCCCACATATCCGGGAATACATATGATGGCCCGCATCGCCAACCGATGAACGCGGCGACTATTATGATGATGATGACGTTCCGTTTATGCAATATATTTCGTTCTCTGTGATAAAATTAAAAAAAAATTCCAGGCAAATCTGAATGTTGAACGTGCCGCGTATTCGGACAGTTTCCAAACAGGAATTTCGACACAGCATATCGGGAAATATCCCGATTCCGGAAATGTTCATTTTTTTGTCCAGAAAATATTTTGGTTTATCTTTTGTCCTTATACGAAGCATGTTTTCTGAAGGCGTTCCGGACTCCGAAAATGACCAGAATCAAAACAGTTGTCCGGAAATAGGTCCGGAATTGACAATCCATAGCAGAAGGGCATTGTGGGACACTTAGATTTCCGGACGTATTTGCGCGTATCATGACCAAGATACGGTCGGTACAATAATATATGTTGCCTCTAGGAGGAGCTTTTTGTCTCCGTGCTTGAAACTATCAAATCGATCAGCAAATACACAACTTCGGGTTTCTGGTAGTTCTTGAAATCTAAAAAAGAGATTAAGCCAAACAGTGACACACTTTGTGATCTTGTGCCAATCAAAGCAACTTAATTTAGATTTCCATAACCGATTTATACATGCATGTGCAAAATTGAAATACCTGCATCAATCTATTGCTAAAGCATGATATGAAGACAAGCGTGTGGCCTGCCATGGAAATATATTCATATATATATATGGGCACCCTTCCAAAACCGTACTGGCTTGGTTGTCTTCTCAGTTGGGACATTGGTATGTGCACAATTACGATAAGATCTGGCCACCAGATGGTTTGGAAAATATGCCTGATTTCTGATTGGTCCGTTCATCTATGACGCATTCCTGGAATGTTAGCGCCAAACTTAACGGTTCCGGCAGAGTTGGAGAAAGAGCCGGGGTGAGCTGTTTCAGCGTGTGCCGGAGGTATCTGCCGGAGCCCGAGTCTCTTAACATCATATCCTCAATACGATCTGACGGAATACACCGCGAGATTCGTCTTTTCTGAACCAACTTGCAAAGACGAGGAATGACCTGCATCTACTCGGGAGTCGGGACCGAAGTGGATGGTACGAGGACAACGGGGTGCAGTGACCTCAGCGGAGCATCGACAAGCCGAGAACACGGTAACTGAACTTCCAATATCTACAATTGGAGACGAATTAAATTAATACATACATCAGAAATTAGTAATTTCTTACTCTAGTGTGTCAATTTGCAGCTAGGAGAGTTTCACAGAAATTGTTTTCAAGCAGCTCTTCCGTGAAGCACAACAGGCCACCCACATGTATCATAATAGAAAACATGTGTGTATACGGAATATCTGTAATCAACATTTTCCCGGATACTGTTAATGGTCATTTCTTTACTCCGAATACGTGTTTCCCTCTGTGTACGGAGATATCAGGGGTTGGAATACTACAGAAATCCATGCTGTAACATGACTACAGAGAAGAGTCAATATACCTGACAAATATTAGAAATTTTCTGAATATACCTACGCCGAATATATTAAGTTCAAGCAAAAACAACAATCCTCAGTGGTGTCGTATCGTGAAATATCAGTTCTCAGTAAATGCTACGTGTTTGGTGACCTGATACTCATCATATTGAGGACTGTGACCTGGCAATGTCAGGATAATAAACATTATTTTGCTGCTGTCCTGTCGAGTTTAGTAACAAAAGGAATGTTGTGTTTCTAGCCACATCATTTGATAAGGGTTTTTATTTTTCAATTCTTTTTAGATTTTCAGTTCGACCTTAGGATCTGTTTTAACTTTAACATATCATACAGGAATGGTATTATAATCTGTTCAGTCTGTTGACATTATCTTTGACAGTACCTTGAAATAATTTAGAAATTATTCTTATGCGATCCGAAAGAAAACAGTCTTTTTTTCGTGATATTGTTTTGTTTTTGTTTTGGATACTGTACAGGGGCGTTTCGTAAGACCGAATACGCGTTGTTGATATATTACAACAACCCATGTTTCAGTTTTCTGACTATACATAGATATGATAAATATATTGACTAAGAAACTGTTGCTACCCTATGCCCAGGCAAAAGCAGTACTCCTGTTTCTTCCGTATACGTGCCACGTGCGTTTAAGTGGTTCAGATATGTGTTTTTCTCTATTTGCCCTTATATCCGGGAATACCAGTTTTCCGTATACAGTGTATGTAACATATTTCCTTCCTTATAAAAGGAGAAGGGTAGATTTCTAGGCAAATCTGAAGGTTACACCAAGGAGGTTAAAATAGGATATTTTTAACCTCCTTGGTTACACATGTCGCGTATATCTGGACATTTCCAAACAAGAATTTCCACACAGCATTTTCGGAAATATTTCGACACAGGAATTGTTCATTTGCGTGTCCGGTTAATATCTTAGAATATTTGTTGTCCGTATATGTTACATATTTCCTCATGGTATTCCGGAATCTGCGTTCCTATCTCCCACACGTGTTTCTATGTAAAAAGTCTCTCCAGCAACGCGTATTGTACCTGTACTGTCTGCCAATAAGTCCGATGCCTTTCCGTTTTCCTAATTTGTGTTTCATCCATAATGTTTCAGTGTTTTTATAACTCAACTGATCGCAAAGTTCATTGACTTGGTTTGGGTTTGTCACGAGAAGTCTACAAAGATAATGTTTCAGTTGGGCAGTATTTCAACATTGTTGGAAACATAATTTACATTTCTTTATTGAGCCGACTTTGTTCACTTTACCTTTTGCTATCGTTATTTGACCATATGCATGATCCGACTGGAATTAGACAAGGCTAAACTTTAAGTAAACAGGTATCCGGTCACTGCTGTCTTTAGTGTTGTAGACCATATTGTTTTTGATTCGATCGTTGTTTCGTTGTGTCATATCACTGGAGAGGGAGGGTGCGCATGTAGTAGGTATCTCCACATTTAATTTATTCTAGCCACGTTTTTTTTCAGCATCTTCCGCTGAGTATATCAGGGGGTTATAAAGACAGTTTCAGTGCAGCAACATCTTTGCAGCAAACCAACCTGTGTGACTTCCGCACGCCTATCTTGGAATAATGATATGTCTGTTAACACCTATACGTTTAAGAAGCAGTACTATTTGTATCAGAACATTCCTTTATGTGACACGGATAACATGTTAGACCTGGTGCCTAACAAAGTTAATCAATCCGTACCGTAATTGCCGTTGCGGGTGTGCCGTAAAACGCCCAGAATGAGTAGAATCATGTGAGAACACATTTTAATGTTCATAGGTAAACTACAACTTGAATATCCCTATGCAAAATTTGTATGATTCATACTCTGATGTATTTATAGAGGTTACAGAAGAAGCTCTAAATGTTATGATATAACTTCTGCATACATTCTATATTCATTGATTTACCGAGTAAGAGATTTGTATCATTGGTTTTCAATTACCCTCATTCAGAATATTGACGTTATATCACGTATAGTCTCTATTGATCTTATTTTTACTTTTAATTACTTAAGCCTTGATTTCCAGGCCTTATAACAGCAATGTTTTGTACCTATATTACCACAATTAAGACTGTTCAAGATTGTTCACTGTGTAGTAAGTTATATACCTATTTCCGCTGTTGTCGAACATCTACCGATAACCAAATCTATATGCCTAACTTGAATCTGAATCATCAGTAAGCGTTACCATGAAACTGTTCAGATATAGGACTTAAACAATTACAGAGTGATTTGAAATATTCTTGCTTTTCGTATTTTCTTTGCCATGTATCTAGTATGTTTAATCTCAGATATATAATTTCAGAACCAAAAACACTTTATACGTATATATTGCGGACTTAGTGTTACGGATATACGTTTCCGACTATAGATATTCATCGGTAAGTTGCTGGATGTCCGTTGCAGAAAGACTCCGAATACGCTGCAAAAAAGTTGGACTATCCGGGTGATATCCGGAAACAAAACTGCAGCATATCCGGATCCGGGTATGCGACGATGAAAAATGTTCCCGTTTCCAGCTCCAGATATTAATCCGTATTCGCGGTCTCTCCGTTGATAAAAAACCCGCATACGTTACCGGAAAGTCAAAATATTCGGGTGATATCCGGAAACAAAACGGTAGCATATCCGGATCCGGATATGCACCAATGAAACATGTTCTCGTTTCCGGCTCCAGATACTAATCCGTATTCGCGGTCTCTCCGTTGATAAAAAAATTCGTATACGTTATTGGAAAGTCGGAATATTCGGCTGATATCCGGAAACGAAACTTTAACATATTCGGATCCGGATATGTTGCGATTAAATGTGTTCCCGTTTCCGGCTTTAGATATTTATCCGTATTCGCGGTCTCTCCGTTGTAAAAAAAATCCGCATACGTTGCTGGAAAGTCGGAATATTCGGCTGATATCCGGAAACAAAACTTTAACATACTCGGATCCGGATATGTTGCGATTAAATGTGTTCCCGTTTCCGGCTTTAGATATTTATCCGTATTCGTGGTCTCTCCGTTGAAAAAAAAAATCCGCATACGTTACTGGAAAGTCGGAATATTCGGCTAATATCCGGAAACAAAACTTCAACATTTTCGTATCCGGATATGTTGCGATTAAATGTGTTCCCGTTTCCGGCTTTAGATATTTATCCGTATTCGCGGTCTCTCCGTTGAAAAAAAAATCCGCATACGTTACTGGAAAGTCGGAATATTCGGCTGATATGCGGAAATAAAACTTAAACATATTCGGATCCGGATATATTGCGATTAAATGTGTTCCCGTTTCCGGCTCCAGATATTAATCCGTAAACTTAGGATATCGAGATCAAGAAACGTCTGAATATCGTCGGAAACGTAATATTGTCGGAAATATCCTATCATTGAAACTTCCGGAAATCGACCCTTTTCGCACAGTGTCAGATCCTGAAAAATCCAGCGGATCCGCAATCGTGCATCATAGCAGATACGGAACATTTCCGATTGGATCCGATGCACCTCAGATCCAACAATTCCGACAAATCCTGACGTATACGGAACACGGATTCGTGTCCGATCTCCCACAAGACACTGCGTGTCATGACGTCAGGCGCGAGAAACGGTTTTGTCGGTGAACAGCACGGAGACAAGAACGGCGTTTCATCACTCTCTGTGCTTAACATGGCATCGTCAGAGTCTACCATGGTCGACCAGTGATTTTTAGTGACTTGAGAGTCGAAGGGGATTCGGTGTAAACTCAAACGCGCGGCATTGCGAAGTAGTCTTCTTCGTGCATGCAATATTCGTCGCCCCCCTCCCCCTTGTAAAGTTGGTAGGGAGTCGATTCATCATTTAGAGGGACTGCCCTTTGGTAAGTACAAATTGGAAAATTCCTGTTTCTAACAAGTTAGAACGTCAGTTATCCTCCTATTGTGGCTTGACATATCATCGCATTTGCATGACAATAAGAATTGTCCAGTCGACCTGCACTTCTACACCGTTACGATCTAGGAAATTTATAGCTTTCAATTTGTTCGTTCTTGCCAATGGTCAACAGACATTTGTGTCTGGTTAACGTTTCAGATACAACATAGCAAGCGGTTGAGGGAAAGATAATTAAAGATATCCTGTAACGGAAGAGAATGTCATAAGTATTTGTCCCACAAAGGTCCCACAGTTTGTGGATAGTGAGCTGGAACTTATGTGGAGGTAGTAGTGTGTTTCAGTGATTATTGCATTCAGTTATAGCTGTACATGTTTGATCAATATCATATTCAAGTTATGAATGTAAGTTTTACGTATTCAATTAAACGATGTCAGATTCATTTTTTACAAATGTGATTATGTGATATGTTTAATATTTGTCATTGTTTCCCTTTATATATATATCCTATACAGCATCGGCAGATGCTTCCTTCACAAATGCAGCACATGTTGTGAGGACCTTAGCTTGGCTTGGAACAAAGCAATCAGCTGTCAGATGCTCAGAGTACCTCAGGCTCCTTTAGTAAGGCTTAAGTCCATCATCGGTACACTTCAATGTTAGCTGAGACAGGCATGATGGATACCCATTGTCCCTTGTTTTTTGTTAGCTGCTGTGATGAAACAAAGCCCATCACAGCTAGGAGGTTATATAGTCTATATAACCTCCTTGATCACAGTTATGTTAAAATCATGTGACATGTTACTTAAATACTAAGTATGTGAATTGATATTTATTCATCATTTGGTTTTAACATATAGGAACTGGTTCATCACAAGATGAACTCCAAGCTGAGTCCAACATGCAGATACAGAAGAAATCAGCCTTGCCTGTACCTTACCAAGAGTGCATGGAAGAAGTGAACTCAGATGTAGTCAGAGAATGGGGAGAGGACGATTATACACATGCAGTTTCACGGCATATACTACTTACGTGTAAAATGTGGCGTGTCATCATAGGAGTTTTTCAGACGGTATAATGTTACTTTGAAGTTTCTATTTTCAACCTCTGTATTTGAAATTAATTTTATCTGATATCTTTTAGACGAAGAGCTGGCCACAAAGGCTTTCATTACTTGAGTAGAATATGTAGAACATGTAGAAATATTTGGTCAAAGTGCACTATACAGCAGTAAATATTACCACCATGATATGATGGTTGTTAACTGTAATACATTTTATAACAATTGTGCTTACACAACCCCAATTTACCTACATTAACCTGCATATGCAGAGGTGCTTTGAGTATGTGGATGTCCCTCGGCCTGTCTTAAACGAAATGGATTATTTAGCCACATAGAATTTCCGTATTGTATTTGATAGTTTTTGAACTTAGAAATGCATATATGTTGAAATATGAAATAATGTTACATTCAGGCTTTCCCAAAACTTCCTGTCATTGAATAATAATGTTTTGGGTATCGTTAATTAAAAATGCACGCGTATTTATGAAAAAAAACAACCATTCTATCAAACTTTGTGTGTTTGATTTGTACATATTCGTGGCAAATACAAACATATTCAGAGTCACAATATGTCAAAAATTGTAGAAAGTCTGTATGTTGGATCAGTCTGTATCCGTGGCAAATACATACTGTACGTATCTGTCAGGATCTTGGGCAATTTCGTGCAATGTACGGCCCCATATCCGTCGAAAATTCCTATTTTTGTATTCCTCCGGATCTGAGGTTCCGGATCACAGTCCGCTTGTATCCGTCAGTATCCGCCATTTTCTTTTAAAAAATACAGAAAAATTCCTGTACGTATCCGTCAGGATCTCTAGCATTTCCGTACAGTGTACGGCTCCGTATCCGTCGAATATACCTCATTTGCGGATTCCTCCGGAAATATTCCCGATCCCGGTGCGGAAATTTTCGGATCCGTTAGGTTGGATTCATCAGTATCCGTCAGTATCCGCCAAAAATACAGAAAAATCCCTGTACGCATCCGTCAGGATCTGTGTCATTTCCGTACAGTGTACGGCTCCGTATTCGTCGAAAATACCTTACTTTCGGATTATTCCGGAAATATTCCATATCCCGGTGCGGAAATAGTCGGATACCTTACACGAATCCGCCTGTATCCGTCAGTATCCGTCAGTATCCGACAAAAATACAGAAAAATACCGGTACGTATACGCCGGGAAACGAGGCCATTTCGTGCAGTGATGGCATCGTCAGAGTCTACCATGGTCGACCAGTGATTTTTAGTGACTTGAGAGTCGTAGGGAATTCGGTGTAAACTCAAATGCGTGGAATTGCGAAGTTGCCTTCTTCGTGCAGGCAATTTTCGTCGCCCCCTCCACCTTGTAAAGTTGGTAGGGAGTCGATTCATCATTTAGAGGGACTGCCCTTTGGTAAGTACAAATTGGAAAATTCCTGTTTCTAACTAGTTTGAACGTCAGTTATCCTCCTATTGTGGCTTGACATATCATCGCATTTGCATGATAATAAGAATTATCCAGCCGACCTGCCCTTCTACACCGTTAGCATCTAGGATATTTATAACATTCAATTTGTTTATTCTTGCCAAAGGTCCCATAGTTTGTGGATAGTGAGCTGAAACTTACGTGGAGGTAGCAGTGTGTTTCAGTGATTATTTCATTCAGTTATAGCTGTACATGTTTGATCAATATCATATTCAAGTTATAAATGTAAGTTTTACGTATTCAATTCAACGATGCCCAGATTCATTTTTTACAAATGTGATTATGTGATATGTTTAATATTTGTCATTGTTTCCCTTTATATATATATATATCCTATACAGCATCGGCAGATACTTCCTTCACAAATGCAGTTTGTGAGGACCTTGGCTGGGAACAACGCAATCAGCTGTCAGATGCTCAGCTGTAGAGTACATCAGACTCCTTCGGTAAGGCTTAAGTCCATCATCGGTACACTTCAATGTTAGCTGAGACAGGCATGATGGATACCCATTGTCCCTTGTTTTTTGTTAGCTGCTGTGATGAAACGAAGCCCATCACAGCAAGGAGGTTATATAGTCAGTAACCTCCTTGATCACAGTTATGTCAAAATCATGTGACATGTTATTTAAATACTAAGTATGTGACTTGATATCTATTCATCATTTGGTTTTATCATATAGGAACTGGTTCATCACAAGATGGACTCCAAGCATGCAGTCCAACATGCTAGATACAGAAGAAATCAGCCTTGCCTGTACCTTACCAAGAGTGCATGGAAGAAGTAAACTCAGATGTAGTCAGAGAATGGGGAGAGGACGATTTTACACATCCAGTTCCACGGCACATACTACTTACGTTTGAAATGTGGCGTGCCATCATGGGAGTTTTTCAGATAGTATAATATTACTTTGAAGTTTCTATTTTCAACCTCTGTATTTGAAATTATTTGTATCTGATAGCTGATAGACGAAGAGCTGGCCACAAAGGCTTTAATTACTAAGTAGAATATGTAGAACATGTAGACATTTTTGGTCCATGGACTATACAGCAGTAAATATTACCACCATGATGTGATGGTGTTAATTGTAATACATTTATAACAATTGTGCTTACACAACCCCAATTTACCGACATTAACCTGCATATGCAGAGGTGCTTTGAGTATATGGATGTCCCTCAGCCTGCATTAAACGAAATGGATTATTTAGCCATATAGTACTTCCGTATTGTATTTGATAGTTTTTGAACTTAGTGTTGAAATATGACACTGCACGAAATGGCCACGTATCCTGACGGATCCGACGTATCCGGAATCGGACCTCATGGCGTTTCCGAGCGAATCCGGAAAAATCCCAGTTCACTGCTCGGATACTGAGGTGCCCGCAGATCCGACCAATTCCGACGCCGTATTCCTCTGGATCCGTGATGCGCCTCGGATAACCGAAAATATTTGTGCGGATCCCTCGTTTTTTTTATATTTGGAATGTTCGGATTGTTTGTATGTCGGTAGTTATTTCGGATCCTGACGAATAAATACACACGGCACGGCATGATCTCATTTCCTGACGAATCCAGCAGATCCGGAATTATGCATTATAGCAGACACGGAACGTTTCCGATTGAATCCGATGCACCTCAGATCCGACAATTCCGGCGCCGTATACGTCTGGATCCTTCATACGTTTCGGGTACAGATACGGAACGTTTCCGAGCAAATTCAGACAAATACCAGGTACAGCTCAGATCCGGCAATTCCGACGCCGTATACGTCTGGATCCGTGATGCGCCTCGGATACCTGAGGATATTTGCGCGGATCCTTCGTTTTCAGATATTTGTCAATATGGCAGAGATAATCGGATTGTTTGTTTGTCGGTAGTTGCTTCGGATCCTAACCAACAAATTCACTCTGCACGCCATGATCTCAGATCCTGAAAAATCCAGCGGATCCGCAATCGTGCATCATAGCAGATACGGAACGTTTCCGATTGGATCCGATGCACCTCAGATCCAACAATTCCGACAAATCCTGACGTATCCGGAATACGGATTTGTGTCCAATCTCCCACAAGACACTGCGTGTCATGACGTCAGGCGCGAGAAACGGTTTTGTCGGTGAACAGCACGGAGACAAGAACGGCGTTTCATCACTCTCTGTGCTTAACATGGCATCGTCAGAGTCTACCATGGTCGACCAGTGATTTTTAGTGACTTGAGAGTCGAAGGGGATTAGGTGTAAACTCAAACGCGCGGCATTGCAATATTCGTCGCCCCCCTCCCCCTTGTAAAGTTGGTAGGGAGTCGATTCATCATTTAGAGGGACTGCCCTTTAGTAAGTACAAATTGGAAAATTCCTGTTTCTAACTGGTTTGAAAGTCAGTTATCCTCCTATTGTGGCTTGACATATCATCGCATTTGCATGACATTAAGAATTGTCCAGTCGACCTGCACTTCTACACCGTTAGGATCTAGGAAATTTATAGCTTTCAATTTGTTCGTCCTTGCCAATGGTCAACAGACATTTGTGTCTGGTTAACGTTTCAGATACAACATAGCAAGCGGTTGAGGGAAAGATAATTAAAGATATCCTGTAACGGAAGAGAATGTCATAAATATTTGTCCCACAAAGGTCCCACAGTTTGTGGATAGTGAGCTGGAACTTATGTGGAGGTAGTAGTGTATTTCAGTGATTATTGCATTCAGTTATAGCTGTACATGTTTGATCAATATCATATTCAAGTTATGAATGTAAGTTTTACGTATTCAATTAAACGATGCCAGATTCATTTTTTACAAATGTGATTATGTGATATGTTTAATATTTGTCATTGTTTCCCTTTATATATATATCGGATTATCATATCCTATACAGCATCGGCAGATACTTCCTTCACAAATGCTGTGATGACCTTAGCTTGGCTTGGAACAAAGCAATCAGCTGTCAGATGCTCAGAGTACCTCAGGCTCCTTCGGTAAGGCTTAAGTCCATCATCGGTACACTTCAATGTTAGCTGAGACAGGCATGATGGATACCCATTGTCCCTTGTTTTTTGTTAGCTGCAGTGATGAAACGAAGCCTATCACAGCAAGGAGGTTATATAGTCTATATAACCTCCTTGATCACAGTTATGTCAAAATCATGTGACATGTTACTTAAATACTAAGTATGTGCACTGATATTTATTCATCATTTGGTTTTATCATATAGGAACTGGTTCATCAAAAGATGAACTCCAAGCTGAGTCCAACATGCTAGATACAGAAGAAATCAGCCTTGCCTGTACCTTACCAAGAGTGCATGGAAGAAGTGAACTCAGATGTAGTCATAGAATGGGGAGAGGACGATTATACACATGCAGTTCCACGGCATATACTACTCATCTGTATTTGAAATAATTTGTATCTGATATCTTTTAGACGAAGAACTGGCCACAAATAAGGCTTTCATTACTTTGGTAGAATATGTAGAACATGTAGAAATTTTTGGTCCAAGTGCACTATTCGGCAGTAAATATTACCACCATGATGTGATGGTTGTTAATTGTAATACATTTTATAACAATTGTGCTTACACAACCCCAATTTACCGACATTAACCTGCATATGCAGAGGTGCTTTGAGTATGTGGATGTCCCTCGGCCTGTCTTAAACAAAATGGATTATTTAGCCACATAGAACTTCCGTATTGTATTTGATAGTTTTTGAACTTAAAAATGCATATATGTTGAAATATGAAATAATGTTACATTCAGGCTTTCCCAAAACTTCCTGTCATTGAATAATAATGTTTTGGGTATCGTTAAATTAAGAATGCACGCGTATTTATGAATAATCAACCATTCTATCAAACTTTGTGTGTTTGATTTGTACATATCCGTGGCAAATACAAACATATTCAGAGTCACAATATGTCAAAGATTGTAGAAAGTCTGTATGTTGGATCAGTCTGTATCCGTGGCAAATACATACTGTACGTATCTGTCAGGATCTTGGGCAATTTCGTGCAATGTACGGCCCCATATCCGTCGAAAATTCCTATTTTTGTATTCCTCCGGATCTGAGGTTCCGGATCACAGTCCGCTTGTATCCGTCAGTATCCGCAATTTTCTTTTAAAAAATACTGAAAACTTCCTGTACGTATCCGTCAGGATCTCTGGCATTTCCGTACAGTGTACGGCTCCGTATCCGTCGAAAATACCTCATTTGCGGATTCCTCCGGAAATATTCCCGATCCCGGTGCGGAAATTTTCGGATCCGTTAGGTTGGATTCATCAGTATCCGTCAGTATCCGCCAAAAATACAGAAAAATCCCTGTACGCATCCGTCAGGATCTGTGGCATTTCCGTTCAGTGTACGGCTCCGTATTCGTCGAAAATACCTTACTTTCGGATTCTTCCGGAAATATTCCATATCCCAGTGCGCATTTAGTCGGATCCGTCAGGTTGGATCCGCCTGTATCCGTCAGTATCCGTCAGTATCCGACAAAAATACAGAAAAATACCGGTACGTATACGCCGGGAAACGAGGCCATTTCGTGCAGTGTGTATCCGTCAGTATCCGCCATTTTTTTCTAAAAAATACAGAAAAATTCCTGTACATATTCGTCAGGATCTGTGACATTTCCGTACAGTGCACGGCTCCGTATCCGTCAAAAATACCACATTTTCGGATTCCTCCGGAAATATTCCATATCCCGGTGCGGAAATATTCGGATCCGTTAGGTTGGATCCGTCTGTATTCGTCAGTATCCGTCAGTATCCGCCAAAAATACAGAAAAATTCCTGCACGTATCCGTCAGGATCTGTGGCATTTCCGTACAGTGTACGGCTCCGTATTCGTCGAAAATACCATACTTTCGGATTCTTCCGGAAATATTCCATATCCCGGTGCGGAAATTTTCGGATCCGTTACGTCGGATCCGCCTGTATCCGTCAGTATCCGACAAAAATACAGAAAAATCCCAGTACGTATACGCCGGGAAACGAGGCCATTTCGTGCAGTGGAACGAAATTGTCGGGCTAGAGCCGGCTGTTCTATTCGCATCGTGACGGGCTTTTCCGCTTAGACTTCAATGACATCAATCACGGAAAGAGAAGGATTAAAAAGCAGACTGGGGTGCAGGTTTCCTTGCGTGCGCCCACCAATCTCTAATACACTGCTACTACATGTACGTGGCTCACCAGGTGCTTTGCTGGGCTGTGGTTTGAGCGCAACTTTGTTTGCCCTGATTTTTTAAGAGGTTGGCCCGGCTTAGAGGTTGTCAAGGCTTTGTAAGCAGCCAAAGGCCTGCGTTGGTTGGCGGTGTGACGGTAGCCGTCCGCCGGAATCTTACAAAATAGTGCGAGCCCATTGGTCAGCCAAATCGATGAGATTAGCAGGGCAGGGCAGGGCAGAAGCCGTGTCAGGGTCGGTGTCAGGGATGACCCAAATTAGCGCCTGATGATCCAAATCAGCGCCTGATGATCCAAATCATCGCCTGATGATCCAAATCAGCTTGACGTATGAGAGAAATTGGTAGGCGCACGCATGCTTTCTTTGAACTTCTTTCGTTCTAGTTATCTTTCTTTCTTCGTTTTGAATCTCCCAAACCGTCTTCCACTTTTAGCGGACCTTCAGGTCCGTTTGGCAACTTCCAGCGCACATGAAAAGCCCGCATTAGCGACCGACCAGACATAATAAATATCTGCATGATTTTAATCGTACCTTACCTGCATCTAAGTACATAATGAAGTTTTATCTCAATAAATTGGCGTACAAGTAAAGGCTGAATCACATTTGTTAATTCTTAGTAACCCCCCTCAACCTGGACCTTCCAGATAGGGCAAATTCACTGCTTAAACTTCACTAACACCTCAGGATGAGTAATGTACCGATGTTGTTTACGGAAACGACTGAGCTTTCGAGATTTTCCAAACTTGTCCTTAAGTCTTGCTAGGAACGTCTGCGGGCGGCACTTTCTGGGCGAGTAGAGTCCATTCCAAGTCTCCGCACGGCTGTTTGTTGCCATTGTTTAGAATTAATCTGAAACTTTTGTTAGTATTTGTAATCCATATTTCATAGTTTCCAAACAGTTCGAAATATGTTTACAGTTTCTAATTGTTCTCACATTGTCGTGGAATATTCAAAATATTCATGGCACTGAGAATAATATTTTTGATACTTTCTTAAGATTGATTACATCTCCCTGCCTTTATTTCGAATTTTCTATCTTTTTTTCGAAAGTAGAAATTCACAATCTGCTGTTAATTAGTTAATAGCATCCAAAAATAGACGGTTGAAAGGAGTGCCGATACCCCCGCGGTGCTCTGACAGCGGATCGGGAGTTAAGTAAACAAACAGTTAATTTCTGTCTCTGTTAGCAGCACAACAATCCGAAAGAAACATTATCAGTGCCTATTCACTGTCTTATCTCTCTTCTTCAATATCAACCAAACCTGGAAATCTTGCAGAAACGACCCAAATGCGACAGAAGTAACAGAAAGTACCGACAGAAGTTGTAAGTGGTAACAGTATCCTGCCGCGCCGCCCTCCCCACTGGCACCACGCCGCTAGAGAACATGCTCAACTGGGACGTTAGAATAACTGCAGTAACTCCGCCAGGCCCAGTCCTAATTATGAACGCCAATCAGCCAGCATGGAAAACATACAGGCTTTATTGTTAGCTGAACAGTGTAAGATGAAATACTCTCCGTTGGGACTTATTTCGGAACTCGTGGGAAGTGTTGTTCCCATGTTGTTCCGGCAGACGGCATCAGGCTGTTTCTCCCGGGGAAGAGTTGATACACGTGGTCTAAAATATCTATCTTTCAACGTATGTTGATACAGTTCAATATTTGAATGATAAACTATAAACATTACTGTAGTATTTGTGTGACGTAATTACTGCAAACTTTCGTATTTACAATCATTTGACAATAGTTTCCAAGGAGTTTCCCCCTACACACAGAATAGACTCTTCCAAGAAGGCAGCTTGGTTAGAAATAATGCAACATAAATCTGCGTCCTTTTTTAGTGTTTTCTTCCAGAATCTTCGTGATTTTGTCGGTAAGAATCCCTATTTAAAATATAACACTATCTTTCAGTTTACAATTTACTGATACCACGAGGAAGAGGAAAGCGTATTGCTTTCCAGAGAGTCTCCGTTGCTTTGACAGCGGCCGAACTTGTTTGATTGATAGATAGCTCCCCTTTGCATCGTGCCGATTATGGCTAATTCGGCGTAGATGAAACAGTTTTTGCGCCTTGCTTTCGGCATTTTGACCACTGTTGGTTCCTGAACGTTTGCTGTAAGATCTTGTAACGTTTGCTGGCCCTTTTTGTGCAGCAAAACTACGGTTGGATTGTGCTTCAAAATCCAGCCCGATGTCCATAGACAGTGTCACGCCACAGTGACATCCTGCTCCGTCGGCGGTCCACGTCCGATCCAAAACAGGCTTTGTTAGGATTAGCCGCTCGTTACGGGGGGCAAATGACCCATATCTTTATTTCGAATTGTTTCGAAACTTGACACAAACCAATTTATATTTCAAATTTGTTTCTAAAAATGATCTCTTGTGACAGTCACTTTCGAAATGTTTGCAAATTTAGAAAAAAACTTGTAAAAGATGGGGATCTCATATTTCCTTTTTTTTAAAACATTTGTAAATATTTGTAACAATTTATAATCATATAATAATAATTCGAAGATATTACAAAGATCATTAAAAAATCCGTGTGGTGACTTGGAATGGACTCTAAGTCATGAAGGAATTTTGGTCCTCTTGTTGCTGCCGCGCTTGTGGATGTGGTGAACAGATTTAGATTACTCTGATTTATATCCTTACCTTTATTGTCTGAACCTAGATCTTTGAATCTGTAATACATCAAAAACCTTAGGGGGGAGATTAGCGAGGACATGTTTGACTTATAACATATTTTCTGCTAATCAAATTGTTGCCATGGGTGTAAGGTTTGATGGTTACACATGAATATGTCAACATGTACCTCCTAATATACAGTTGACTCCCCTTCCCAGAAAAAATGCATTTGCATAAACTCAAGCATGCATAATCAACTGCTTAGGGTGAGACCATGAGTTCTTTGGGAGAACAAAGGTCTGAAAGCTAGCACTTTTGTCAAAATAAGTGAAAAATAAATCCTTATCCCTCTTTACCTAATCAAGTATACATGTGTGCCTTTCAGTAAAACACGACTGTAAGATTCAATTCACTCCCACTGGGATGGATTCCTATAGTCTTTCTTTAAGTGCGGTAAGATCTTATATGCGTTCAAGGTGTGGTTCTCCTCAAACACGTGGCCTCCAGTGTTATCTCCGATGCAAGAGAACGTTCTTACTCGTTTTCACCTAAATCAAGTATAGAAATTAACCCTATCTAGACCGTGGGGGGGGGGGGGGCTAAAAGTGCCGGCACCAACTTTGTCGTCCCATAGCTGCTGAACGGCGTGTGCTAGGACTACCAAACTTAGTGACTTTTCCTAGAAATAAGTTGGCAACAATTTGATAGTAATAGTATAAGTTTATGATTTTTTGGTTGCCATGCCAACGAGTTTCTGACAGGCATTTTTTACAAATTTCACTAATTTCGGTTTAAACTATGAGGTTTCAAGGTTTTCTTGCTCTACCACATTTGCTTTCCTACATTATTAAGATCCTATGTTAACAAGTGTAGCTTTTATGATTAAATATTCTTAAATTATGCTAATTTGATGATGTCATCGGCCAAAATCCAAGATGGTGGACATCATAATTAGTTTAGGTGTAAACAGTCTTTTTCACCTTAAAATTCGTCCATACCTGATTTGTTTTCAAAGAAAAACATTAAAATCAATGTTTCTAGTCTATTTCAATTGTGTTTTGGGGTCTTAAAGGGCGCCAGACATATGGAAAAATAGCTGAAATAGATATAAACATGAAAAATATACCTATAGTGCAGTTAGTTGAACGTTCTTGTAATCAATTTGGACCATGAATAAAGTTTATACAGCTTCTCAAAGTTGTCGTTCTTGGAAAGCTCGAGGGCCCGCGGCGAAAAAATTCCATCGGCGGTCACGTGATGCCGTGACGTAACCGGCTGGCTCTCACTCATTGGGCCCGTTATCCGCGCGCTAGTTTCGCAATCACAACAACATGGACAGGGACGATCTGGAAAACTTTTCTGACTCCTCGTCCAGCGAGGACTGCGTCTGTGAGGAGATCGACTCTGACTCGGGACCCGAGGATGCCGTAGGAGCCCTTTTACCATACAGATTCGAACCGTATCTGTCGGATGAGCAGTCGGCTGAGGCGAATTCTGACAGCGACGAAGATGCCGACCCCGGAGCCGCTGGCGGGCATGGCGGTGAAGTTGACGCGCAAGGCGGTGGATTTCCGGGCGAGATTCCTATGGATGTCGAAAGGCTTCAAAATACTGAATGGTAAGTAACGCTCAGATATTGTTGCTTACATTTTTCTGATAGGATGGAGATTACATGCTATGGCCTATTTGGGGAGAGGTATTTACGATGTTTTGAGCCTTTTCGTCATATGCCGGTGAAAGTGCACACGCCTCGCGATGACTGAGTGTAGCAACTTATGGGCACTGTCATTATTTTCTGGTCTTTGTCGCCCGCCAATGCCTGTAACTACCTTCATCCGTATTCTCTCTTAGGTCATCTTTATGAAAGAATAAGAAAGTAATACATGAAATATCAAGGAGATTAAACCTCCTTGGAAATATCAACAAAGATAGCCCAAAACTTGTTGTTATAAATCAAGGTAAACAACATGGCGACCCACGCTGTTGATTAGCATATGGAAATAACTCGGTCACCTTCTATGTCACTACCGACAGTTCAAGGAAACGCGGTGTTTTCAACTCATTCTTATTACGTTTTTTACAAGTTTCAAGACTATTCTCAATTTGTTTCGGGGTTTGGCCTTTCAGGTGCTCTTGTGGGGGATGCGTGAACAGGCCGACGGTCAGGGAAAGCGTATGCTGCCGCGAGCAGATGCGTGTGTGTGAGCGGAGAGAGAAGCACCCCGGCGTTGTCTGCATCACTCAGCACCGCGGCTTTGCTCAAGTGTGTCTGAGCGAGGATGTCCTCGAAACAGCCTACCTTGCCCTCCGGGAGGACCACGCGGTCAACTTTGGAAATGAGTGAGTACGCAAACAATAAACAATACATGAAAAATACTGAATGGAATAAGGTAGTTGGGCAACCTTTGCGGTGTGTTTTAGCCAAACCAATGAACAAATAAATGACAATTTCCTGTATTATAACATGATCATGTGCGTAACATCTACTATGCATTCATACGATGTGATTAAAAAGTGTAAATTTACCTCATAAACAACACTGTTTTCCATCCTTCCAGCTGGAAGAGGTACACAGCGTACAGGCAGTTTGTACGCTGGTGCTACGAGCACCTTGGCAAGTCGGTTCGTGTGCCTTTGCCCTCCTGTGCTGTGGCCGCCATACGGAGTCACTTTCCCTCCGCTGACTACACCGGTTTTCGGGAAGCTGACGACTAGTATGTTTTGGACTAATAACTGCTACAACCAGTGTTTTCCATGAAGTAAGCATATAGTCATGTATGAGGTAGATATCATTCCTTTTTGGGATTGGCAAAAATACCAGTCAACTTTACTTGTCAAGCAATGAACTTTGTCACATGTACAATCAACTATAGTCATACATGAGGTAGATATCATCCCTTTTTGGGATTGGCAAAATACCAGTCAACTTTACTTGTCAAACAATGAACTTTGTCACATGTACAATCAACTAAAGTCATATATGATGTAGATATCATCCCTTTTTGGGATTGGCAAAATACCAGTCAACTTAACTTGTCAAACAATGAACTTTGTCATATATACATCAACTACAAACTCAAAATATGGGTCATAATACTTTTGTGGTACATGAAGGGACTGTTGTCCTACATACTAGTATACATGCAGCATAGCAGATGGGCACATAATGCGTACAATAAATTTGTCAACGGCCTGAAAAATATTGGTGTTCTGATGTATAGTTATAACAACAAAAAAGGGTATATGCTATTCTTGGCAGAAGTTATTAACTAATCTATACCTCTAGTTTGCCATGTCTCTAGCATTGAACCTAGCAACATGTTCTCTAACTGCTGCCTCCTTCTGAGGCTTTTCAAAAGTAGCATTGAGAGGCGGGGGCACCGGGGCAGCAACCAACAGGCCTTCCAGCATGTCGCCATCGTAGTCCTCTCCACAGCACATGGCCTCAACACGCTTCATCAACTCCTTGGCATAGACTGTAAGGAAGGCACATTGAACCAAAAATGAGCTGGTTTTCAGCGATAAAGTCGATAGTGCATAGACAGGAAATAAAAAAATTGATAAACAATCTGACGATATGACACATGGCAAAGAACATTACTATCTTTTTTATGTGCCCAGGAAAAAATATCACAACATACATATCAATGGATGAGTCAAGTTAGTGGCAAAGCTATGTGCAGTGATGGTGGGATTCAACTGTTCTGTGGTGGAAAAATTTGGATGGATCATATGGACTATCATTGACAAGAAATCAGATTCAATTCGTCGTTTCCTGTCTAATAATCTAAAAATCACAGTATAATAGCTTGGCTCTTATACGTACCGAATGTTGCTTTCTCGAGAACCTTGCGCACAATATAGCCACCTTTCTTGTATTTGGGGTAGTGTAGGCTGTACATATCTCCACCATCCCTCATTCTCATGGCCTGTGTTCTGGGTGCATTTTCATTGAAATGCAGGGCGGCGAGGATGACTCTGAGAAGAGAGGACAAACATGGTGAGTACTTCAGAGGATAATGCAAACAGGGTGATTGCTCTACAAGGTGAGCACAACAGAATAATCATGTCTACAAGGAGGCACAAAAAACACCAGTTTGACATGGGGGAATACACAGGGTACATAGTTCCAAAATACTGTACATGTATAAGACTTATGATTACCTGCAATGCATTCCCTTGTATGAGAAATGATACATTTTGGGAGCAAAGTGAAGAATCAGGGCGTGGAAGGCCTCCAGGTAAGATGTCTGATGTTTAGGTGACAGGCGCTTCACATCTTTGCACAGCCTCTGGTTGAGGATGATTTTCTCTGTCTCCACTGACACCTTGGTATCTGAAGAACATGTAGAACAAAAATTGTCAGTTGGCCAGTTCCCATTAAACTGTGCATACTAATGTCCTGAAAAAAACACCAAGTCCAAGTAGCAGCTAAAATGTAAATATCCGGTTCCAAGAGAGTGAAAAAATAACTAAGATCAATATCTTTACAGCTCAGATAAAGTGGGTTTTCCTTTATATTTTGCCACGTTTAGTAAACTAAAACCATAACATAAAAATATAAATGAGATAACACAAACAATAGCCATTTTTGTGACATGATGATTCTTGTACGTTTCAGTTATGTACTTACGTAGGGGTAACCATGGCTTCCGTTGCTCTCTTCCCTCAAGTGGGTCATGGTCACACTTAGGGAAATGACCCTGAAACCCATCATGGATGTCATGCGTGTGTTGATAAACCGACCTCCACTTGTCTACTACAACATCCTCGTTTCCTGGAGGAGTCGTAGTCACAGACCAGTAGAGGTGGTTTATCATGCTTGAAATCCAGGGCTTCAGGGCCTGACAGTCCCTCAACTTGGCTAGATTTTGAAGCTTCTTCTTGACACCTGAATAAACATATATGTGAAATGATATTAGGTCTAAGAACCTTGTACCCATGTAATGTAATGAATTGCTATTCGGGAAAAAAACACATGTCCTTTCCTCAACACACAAGGATTTCAACCCCCCACACACAAACAAAAATGCGCACGGGCACACACAGACACACACACACACAAAAAGGTCAGAGACCTGTATCAAAACATGAAGTGCACAATCTCTCAAACATGCATGTCTCACAGTTGAAGTAATAAACATCCTAGAACAAGTTGTACTTACTTTTAGCAACATGCCATATGTCGAAGAAATGTGTGATGTGGGGGTAGTCCTCTCTCACCATCTTGTTAATTCCAAGATGGCGGTCTGTGACAAGGGTTCCTACATCCACATAGTTTTCCACATTTGCCAAGGACCGTCGCAGCCCCTCTTGCTCCATATGGTAGCTACCTCCCACTTCATTGCTCTAAAACAAAAAATATTCAGTCATAGGCATTAGATAGTCTCAAGAACATATCAGCTATTACAGTACACACGTTTATTTACACTGGACTGGTCAAACTAGACTCTAGTTGGTATCTAAATTGGTACAAGAAACAGATCAACTTCACATGGTCAGCAACTTTGAACATAGAGTCAATTATCAATATGAAGCAAGTATCCCACGAGGATATATTGCATGCAACATACCTGCACAAGTTGCACATCGATGATGGCTGTCTTCCGTAGCTCCATCGTGGTATATGTACCATATTTGGCACAGTGGCCCGGAGTATCCGCCCTGCCATCACCACCACAGACAATAGGTTGTCCCTCTGCTTGTAGAACGTTCAGCATGGAGAGCTGCCGCTCCCCCCACAGGCGCTCCACAGCTGTGAATAGCACTTGCTTTTGGTGGCGAAAGAAGGAACGGACAGAGATCACAGCTACGCCCATGTGCGACAATACTCTGAGCACTTTTGTTGCAGTTGCCCCGCTGAACAAGATTGCAGCTGACAATAGCATATTGCCGGCTGCAGTTCGTCCAAAGAATGGCTGGCTGTCCCAGTTTTCATGGTGACCACACCCGTCCTGCTTGCACCGGAGTGTGACTCGTAGCAGCGTTCCCCTCACTCTATTCTTCTTCACTTCAAGGTCCCGCGATGCACATAATGGGCAGCTGCCCCATGTCGCAATCAGCTGGACCAAGCAAGCCCAGAAGACGAAGAAAACACGGCAGTCTTGCTGCGGTGGCTGGGCACGGGCATCTGCCTCCTCGTCATCTGAGTCTGACTCATCACCGGAAGGGAAGTAGTCAGGGTCCTCACCTCTCAGTGACACCTGGTCATCATCTGAGACTGACATCTGGTCATCATCTGAGTCTGACAGCTGGTCCTCTTCTGAGTCTGACAGCTGGTCCTCTTCTGAGCCCGACTTCTTATTCTCTTCAGGGCCCACAGACAGGTGGCCAACCAAAATGTGCTGATCTGTGTCCTTCTCTTCCCCGCCTGTTTGTGTAGCCACGGTGACTGTTGTTGGAGTGATGGTCTGCACACCTGGGAGAAGCAATGATGGAAAATGTCAGAATGAGGTTTTTTTCGCAAACTAAGATATGTGACATGGGCTTTAGAGAGAGGTAGTCTGATGTTTATGTACTACAAAAACAGTAGACAGCCTGTCTCTAATTACAGTACATGAACATGAATGTAATAAGGAAATAAATGCTTACATTGCTTAAGTTGTATTGCAGATATAATGATATATCTACGTTGAAGAAAGGAGTAATTATCAGTGATGTATGAAAAGTTTTTTTTTTTAAAGATAGGTGTCCCGTTTGATTGGTTTGACCAAAGGAAAAGTTTTGATAAAGAGTTGACACCTGTGCAGCACCGTCGCTGGCATGAGGCAACTCCAACTCTGCTGGATTCATCTATAGATGTACACAAATTACACCAGTATAAATTCCTACTAATCTATCAATTACAAAAGGGAAAATGTGTGAGAATGATAATACTAGTACATCAAGCAGGCTTATCAAGCAACCTCAAGAAATATATAACCTCTGTAATTAGAGTAAATCCCCAATATGGGCAATCAATGACAACACTTACATCCACAGGTGCATCACTATCTGCAGAAGGGCCAGCTCCTCCCTCCTCTACAACAGTAGAGGACTCCTGAAGCTGACTCCTGAAGCTGACTTTCCTCGAGTGCTGCATTGAGTATCTGGTATATGCAATAGACAGCATTTCAATATCTACTGTACTGATATGCAGAAGTCATAGCATGTATGTTACACACAACAATATAAGTTATTATTTATTCTTTTGTATCTGGACATATCCTGCAAATTGTCAATTGAGAAGTTTTATGTCAACATTTCTCATGAGAGGTCCTGTTCTCTGATTTTTTTTGTAGTGATTACTTATATGGACGAACTTCAAGCATTTAATTTTCATTCCCAAATCATCGATCCGACTTTGCAAGAAAATTACAGATGTAGAGTAGAGTAGAGTTGAAATAATCAATAATGTAAGAAAAAATCACGACAGTTCCCACTACTTTGCCACTCACGGGGTCATGTGGGTTGACTGTAACGATATTCACATGTCGTAGCTGAGCAAAACCACACGAAAATAACTTTTTTTCTCCTCAAAGATGTTGGCAGTTCAGCGCCCCCCTCCCCACAAACACACGTACCATGACAGCCAATTCTGGACATTTTTCCGACCTAACTGCTACTAGCCGATGAAATGTTCGCAAATGTCCCACCTCCGAGGAAGATTTACGCTACAGAATGGCATCACGCACTACCAAACGCATTTCAGCTCTAGTGCTCATGAGAAAAAACATAATTTCTGCAACCTCACCTCCTGTTTGCGCCTTTTCTCTATCACCGCAGATTTCCTACGCTTCGCAGGCGGTTTTGATGTGCTCGCCGCTTTGTCTAAGGGCCGGTGAAAGATGCTTGGAACAGCATCGGACTTCCGTTCTTTCTTGTGCTGCACGTTGAACCCAAATTCTTCCTTCAACTTTGGTGTCGGTTTGAAACAATCCTCCTCAAAATGTGCGCAACACAAACGTGCAGTTGTGCCTGGCTGCCACAGCGTCCCTTTCGGTCCCGATCGTGTGCGACGGATTTGCTGAATCCACTTCTCTCGCAGAGGATCCCCCTCCGGTGGAAGCTTCAAAAGGGTAAAACCGCCCTTCCTCGTGTTTGAGCAATTTGCTGCGCAACAGTAGTCGCCCGGCATTTCGGCAAACAAAACCCCGAGAACTACATGTGTTTACAAAACAAACAATGGCGGTCTGGCGTTCCATCAGCTCAAGCGCTACCATCCGCTTACGTCATTTCCGGTTCTTTGCGTGTCGGGATTTTTTCACGCGGCCAGACGACTTTCCAGCGGCGGGGAGTTCAAATTGTGTATTTAGTGGGAAATCCGCGTCTCTATTCCGTAAACGCACAGGGGTCTTAAATAATAATACTATTGTTACATATGATAAGACTAAGTTATCTCCAAATGTCTGGCGCCCTTTAAATAGCACAAATTGTATGTCTAAAAAATTCAAGATCGCCTATCCAAGATGGCGGAACCCAGGGGATGGCTGAAGGCAGATATGACGAAGACAGATATGAGGAAGATCAACTCTTTTCACAACAGTTGTCCACGTAAGATCTGCAACATCTTTTGGCCAAATAAGATCTCCAATGCTGAACTGTATCGTAATACTGGATGCAGAAAACTCACCACTAAGATTACATGCAGAAGACTCAAGTGGCTGGGGCATGTACTAAGGATACCAGAAGATAGGATCCCCAAAGTTGCCCTGAACTGGAGGCCAACAGGGAAGAGGAAAAGAGGCAGACCGAAGACCACATGGAGGAGAACAGTGTCAGACGACCTGGCGGCCACGGGTCTGTCCTGGAGAACTGCTGAAAGACTGGCACAGGACAGACCCAGATGGAGGGTAGAAGTCATAGCCTTATCATCTCAGAAGGGACGAGGAGGATAAATAAGTAAGTAATCTCATCATTCTGGCTGACCAATGGGCGCTGTTTACTACACTTCCCATCAATGGCAGGTACGTAGGCCCCTGGCTGCTTTAAAGCCGTGCCAAGCGCAAAACCGGGCTAGCCGCGTCAAAATCCAGTCGGACTTGCACGCACTTGCACGCAAAAAATTGTGGCGGAGCACTGCACAGCCGGCTCAATGTCCGCTTCAATGATCGGGAAAAATAGAAGCCGCCCGTCGTGTGCGGCCTGATGGCATTCGGGAACCTGTGCGCCCGCCTCCTGGCGACACGCCCGGTTCCCGAACGCCATTGACGGGCAGGAGCCGGCTGTGCAGTGCTCCGCCACAGTATTTTGTTGTCAAATCACGGAAAGGAACGGACGAACAGCCGACAGGAGGGCAGGATCCCGTGCGTGAGCCCACTGACCTCTGCTACGCTACTACTGCGTGTGTCATCAGGCGCTTTCCTGGGCCGAGATGTGCGTGCAAGTCCGACTGGATTTGGACGTGGCTGGCCCGGTTTTGCGCTTAGCACGGCTTTGAAAGTATCCAGGGGCCCACGTGCCTGCCATTGATGGGCGGTGCAGTAAACAGCGCCCACTGGTCAGCCAGAATGATGAGATTAGCAGGAGCGAAGCCGTGTCAAGGTCGGCGCGCCTGATGACCCAACTCAGCGGGCCTGATGACCCACGTAGTATCGACATATATGACGGAGACTAGTGCTCGCAAGCATGGAAAGCCTCCTCTTGCCTGCTGGTTTCTCCTTTTCTTTCCGTGTTTAAAGTCGCTATAACCTTTTTTTTTCTAGTCGAGCGGACCTTCAGACCGGTGTGGCAACAGTCGGTGAACTTGAAAAGTCCGCTTCAATGATCGGGAAGAGTAGAAGCCGCCCGTCGTGTGCGGCCTGATGGCGTTCGGGAACCTGTGGGCCCGCCTCCTGGCGCCACGCCAGGTTTCAGAAAGCCATTGACGGGCAGGAGCCGGCTGTGCAGTGCTCCGCCCACTACAGTTCTTTTATTATCAAATCACGGAAAGGAACGGACGAACAGCCGACAAAAGCCTGCAGGATTCCGTGCGTGAACCCACTGACCACTGCTACGCCACTACTGCGTGTGTCATCAGGCGCTTTCCTGGGCCGGTCGAGATGTGCGTGCAAGTCCAACTGGATTTGGACGCGGCCGGCCCGGTTTTGCGCTTTTTGGCACGGTTTTGAAAGCAGCCAGGGGCCCACGTGCCTGTCATTGATTGGTGGTGTAGGAAACAGCGCCCGTTGGTCAGCCAGAATGATGAGATTAGCAGGGGCGAATTAGCCGTGTCAAGGTCGTCGCGCCTGATGACCCAACTCAGCGGGCCTGATGACCCACGTAGTATCAACATATATGACGGAGACTGGTGCGCGCAAGCATGGAAAGCCTCCTCTTGCCTGCTGGTTTCTCCTTTTCTTTCCGTGTTTAAAGTCGCTCTAACCTTTTTCTAGTCCAGCGGACCTTCAGACCGGTGTGGCAATGGTTGGT
Organism: Branchiostoma lanceolatum; assembly: GCA_035149815.1. NCBI lineage: Eukaryota > Metazoa > Chordata > Leptocardii > Amphioxiformes > Branchiostomatidae > Branchiostoma > Branchiostoma lanceolatum. Next base: position 7,029,177 of record CM068869.1, on the reverse strand, counting down.
GAACTTGAAGAGCCCGCTTCAATGATCGGGAAAAGTAGAAGCCGCCCGTCGTGTGCGGCCCGATGGCATTCGGGAACCTGTGCGCCCGCCTACTGGCGACACGCCCGGTTCCCGAACGCCATTGACGGGCAGGAGCCGGCTGTGCAGTGCTCCGCCACAATAATTTGTTATCATAACGCGAAAAGGAACGGACAAACAGCCGACAGAAGTGCGGATCCCGTGCGTGAACCCACTGACCTCTGCAACGCTGCTACTGCGTGTGTCATCAGGCGCTTTCCTGGGCCGAGATGTGCGTGCAAGTCCGACTGGATTTGGACGCGGCTGGCCCGGTTTTGCGCTTCAGAAAAGGGAACAAAGAATTCGTTACACACTTCTCTGCAGTATCTTCTGACAGCAGCAACCTGGAATATGTAAAACAGCGGTTGCTGTGCTCGATTGTTATGTCCTGTTCGCTTGCAATGGCGCTGCATAGCTGGCAGTGACTTGGTGATGTGGCCACATTCTGAACAAAAGTTTGGCCCGAAATGTACCTTACGGACATGATCCGCAACCTGATGCCTACCCTGGGAGTCCAGGCACCGTAATCGGAGCGCCACGGAGCACCGCACGCGCGCCCAAGCTTTCACGGCCCACCCTCCCGCTGCCCCCCGAAGACCGACCCCGCCCTACTCCCCGCTGCAAACCCAAGCTCCGCTATCCGATTACCCTGGGAGTCTAGGCACCGTAATCGGATAGCGGAGCTTGGGTTTGCAGCGGGGAGTAGGGCGGGGTCGGTCTTCGGGGGGCAGCGGGAGGGTGGGCCGTGAAAGCTTGGGCGCGCGTGCGGTGCTCCGTGGCGCTCCGATTACGGTGCCTGGACTCCCAGGGTATGACAATGGTGGTGATATCGCGCTGTGATCGGCGAAAGCTGGGCTTAGAATGACAAGGCGTTGTTTATTACTCCCCAAGCAGAGGAGGGGTTTCGGCTGGTTTTTGACGTGTTTTTAGGCGTTTTTGTCGGACTTTCATCTAAAACCAGCCGAAACCCCTCCTCTGCTTGGAGAGTACTAGCAGTCGTTTATATGACAATTAGGGTCAACACGGGATTAAACACGATAAAAATGCACGATAAAAAAATAAAGTAAGGCCGGTGGTGACAATGGTGGTGATTTGTCTGAAACAGTCCTAATCCAGAACCGACAAGTATTGTTTCTGACATCCTAGTAATTAATTTCAAGTAACGGGTGTTTTGTGGAGGATTTGTAAAATACTTCTAAAAAGTTAAAGTTAAACAACGCACTTAAAATAGTTTGGGTGCACGCCCTGATACACATTTACTAAATCGTCTCGTATTGAAAAGTTGATGATTCCATGTTGTTTTCTGATTTAAGGGACACTGTAGGAATTGAGAAAAACTTGTTGTAACGTTACAAGACATGTAAGATTAAAGTATGATATCAAATAAGCCTTGGACGACTTGTAACGCGTTTCATAATTTGCATCCGGGCAGAAATATGTACAGCGCAGATTCCATACACATCATGCCAAACGTCTGTCGGGCACTCTTGTATTGGGAAAATTAGAAGTTCCGTGCTGTTTTCTAAATCTGAGAACCATCGACACCCCTAAATCATGTTATAATATGACAGCATAGGCAGCATCCTAGTATTTCGTTTTGACTAACGAGTACTAGTGTTCCGTGGGAGATTGGAAAACAAGGCTTCTGAATTGAAATTTAAATAGCGCAGTTAAAAGAGAATGGATACACCCTCTGACACACTGTTGTAAATCGTCTCGTATTGAAAAGTTGATAATTTCGTGTTGTTTTCTGGTGTAAGGAACACTGTAGGAAGTGAGAAAGATTTGCTGTAACGTCACAAGATATCTAGGATTCTAGTATGAGATCATAGCTTGCGATTGACTTGTATAGCGTTTTACAGTTTAAGCCTAGGTTACACATAGCCGAACATGGCCTCCCGACTCTCCCCCGACCATGGTTGGAGTGATTCGGGAGCTAGCTCGATTGGCGTTCGGCCGAGTCGGCTGGCGTTCGGCTGAGTCGGCTGGTGTTCGGCTGCGCCAGCCGAATGTTTTGAAAATTTCAAAACATTCGGCTCTGGACGGAGGGTCTGAAATGGGTCGGCTGGTGTTCGGCTGGTGTTCGGCGCGGTCGTCTAGTTCTCGGCTGGTATTCGGGATTGAGTCAGTAGTAAAATTAGAACCTTAACCACGCCAGAAACACTACTGACTTACTCCCAACTAGTTTCCAACCTACCCATAACTCACCCCAAGGCCGTAGACAAAACTCTGCTTACTAATTCTCAACCAAGTGACTACTATCGGAACGTGGGCGAATCACCCCCGACCTTCACACGACCAAAAACAAAGATGAACACTATAAGCAGTATTAAAGCTAGCCATGGTCCGAATTTGATCTCTCGGTGATGTTAACAACATAATAGAATGGATTATTTTAATTAAAACCGAAAATAACCCCTCTTTTGAAAGTCGCTGAATATGTACATTTAAATTCGTGAGAGGGTCTGCAATCGGTCGGGGTTTAGTCAGGAGAGATTCGGCAGTCTGCGGCTAGAGGTCGGGATGGTTGGGAGTAAGCTAGAAAGCATTCGGGGCCCATTCGGGAGTAATTCGTGTATTGGTTAGGAGATGATCGGCGCATCTTCGGCGCATGTTCGGCGCCAAAGATAGGCGTGGCCCAAAAACTGGTCAGAATGCTCCCGAACTACCGCCTACCTGAGTCGGCTAGCGTTCGGGAGCCATGTTCGGCTATGTGTAACCTAGGCATTACATCCGGGCAGAGATATATCGGCGCTTACTTCATACACCTTATGAAAAATGTCTGTCGGGCGGTCTTTTAGTTCCGTGTTGTTTTCTAAACCTGAGAACCTTTTAAACGCTAGAAACATATACTGTATCATGGCAAGATATACAGCATCCTAGTTATCCATCTTGAGTAACTGGTGTTTTTGTAAGATCAAAGCGCAGTTAAATAGTTTGGATGCATGCACTGACATACTATTGTAAATCGTCTCGTATTGAAAAGTTGATAATTCCGTGTTGTTTTTTGGCGTTAGGAATAATGTAGGAAGTGATAAAGTCTTGTTGTAACGTAACATGATACCCAAGATTCTAGTATCCGATAATGGTATTATGTAAGCTACAGATCACTTGTAGAACGTCTACAAATTACATCAGGGGAGAAAGGTATACAGCGCTGATCTCATACCTGTCATGTCAAACGTCTGTTGGGCAGTCTTGTATTGGAAATTGAAAGTTCCGTGTTGTTTTCTAAACTTAAGAACCTTGTAGACAGGTAGAAATATTAATTATACCATGGCAAGACATACAGCATTCTAGTTATTCCTTTTGAGTAACGGGTGTCTTTATAGGATTAAAGAAAAGGCTTCTAGATAGAAAAATTGACAGCACAGTTAAAAGAGTTTGAGTGCACGCACTGACAGACTATTGTAAATCGTCTCGTATTGAAAAGTTGATAATTCCGTGTTGTTTTCTGGTGTTAGGGACACTATTGGAAGTGGTGAAATCTTGTTGTAACGTTACATGATATCCAGGATTCTAGTATGAGATCATAGCCTGTGGTTGACTTGTAGAGCGCTTTACAATTTACATCCGCGCAAAAATATGTACAGCACTGATTACATATACGTTATGAAACAGGTCTGTCGGGCGGTCTTTTAATGGAAAAGTGAAAGTTCCGTGTTGTTTTCTAAACTTGAGAACCTTGTAGACAGGTAGAAATATAAATTGTACCATGGCAAGACATACAGCATCCTAGTTATTCATTTTGAGTAACGGGTGTCTTTATAGGATTAAAAAAAGGCTTCTAGATAGAAGATTCACAGCACAGTTAAAAGAGTTTGAGTGCACGCACTGACAGACTATTGTAAATCGTCTCATATTGAAAAGCTGATAATTCCGTGTTGTTTTCTGGTGTTAGGGACACTATTGGAAGTGGTGAAATTTTGTTGCAACGTTACATGATATCCAGGATTCTAGTATAAAAGCAAAGCCTGCGGTTGACTTGTAGAGCGTGCAGAAATATGTACAGCACTGATTACATACACGCTATGAAACATGTCTATCGGGCGGTCTTTTAATGGAAAATTGAAAGTTCCGTGTTAATTTCTAAACCGGAGAACCTCCAACACCCCTGAAAATCCATATTCTAATGTAACAAGATATACACCATTCTAGTAAACATATTTTGAATAAAGGGTATTTTGTGGAGGATCAAAAAAAAGACTTCTAAATAGAAAGATACACAGAGTGGTTAAAACAGTTGGGATGCACTCGCTGACAAACTATAGTTAATCTTCTCGTATTGAAAGTTGATAATTCCGTGTTGTTTTCTGGTGTTAGGGAAACTGTAAGAAGTGATAAAGTCTTGATGTAACGTTACATGATAATCCAGGATACTAGTATGATATTATATAAGCTACGGACCACTTGTAGAACGTCTACAATTTACATCAGGGGAAAAATCTATACAGCGCGGAGTCCATACACGTCATGTCAAACGTCTGTTGTTGGGATGTCTTGTATTGGAAAAGTAATAGTTCCGTGTTGTTTTTTAAACCTGAAAACCATCGACACCCCCAAAATCTCGTTATAATATGACAAGATAGGCAGCATCCTAGTATTTCGTTTTGGCTTACGGGTGTTCCGTGGGGGATTGGAAAACAAGCCTTCTGAATTGAAAGGTAAATAGCGCAGTTAACAGAGAATGGATGCACCCACTGAAACACTATTGTAAGTCGTCTCGCATTGAAAATTTGATGATTCCGTGTTATTTTCTGGTGTAAGGAACACTGTAGGAAGTGAGAAAGATATGTTGGAACGTAACTATAGTTTGAGATCATAGATTGCGGTTGACCTGTATAGCGTTTTACAGTTTATATCTGGGCAGAGATATATCGGCGCGTACTTCATACATCTTATGAAAAATGTCTTTTATTGGAAAATCAATAGTTCCGTGTTGTTTTCTAAACCTGAGAACCTTTTAAAATGCCAGAAACATATACTGTATCATGGCAAGATATACAGCATCCTAGTTATTCATTTTAACTAACGGGTGTTTTTGCAGGATTAAAAAAAGGCTTCTAGATAGAAGATTCACAGCGCAGTTAAAAGAGTTTTGGTGGACGCACTGACACACTATTGTAAATCGTCTCGTATTGAAAAGTTGATAATTCCGTGTTGTTTTCTGGTGTTAGGGACACTATTGGAAGTGGTGAAATCTTGTTGTAACGTTACATGATATCCAGAATTCTAGTATAAGATCATAGCCTGCGGTTGACTTTAGAGCGCTTAACAATTTACATCCGCGCAGAGATATGTACATCGCTGATTGCATACACGTTATGTAAAATGTCTGTCGGGCGGTCCTTTAATGGAAAATTGATAGTGCCGTGTTGATTTCTATACCGGAGAACCTCCAACACCATTGAAAATCCACATTCTAATGTAACAAGATATACACCATTCTAGTAAACACATTTTGAATAACGGGTATGTTGTGGAGGAGTTGAAAAAAAGACTTCTAAATAGAAAGTTACACAGAGCAGTTAAAAGAGTTGGGATGCACTCACTGACAGACTATTGTTAATCTTCTCGTATGGAAAAGTTGATAATTCCGTGTTGTTTTCTGGTGATAGGGACACTATTGGAAGTGGTGAAATCTTGTTGTAACGTTACATGATATCCAGGATTCTAGTATATGGGCAAAGCCTGCGGTTGATTTGTAGAGCGTTTTTTGATTTACATCCGCGCAAAAATATGTACAGCGCTGATTGCATACACGTTATGAAACATGTCTGTCGGGCGGTCATTTAATGGAAAATTGATAGTGCCGTGTTAATTTCGAAACCGGAGAACCTCTAACACCCCTGAAAATCCATATTCTAATGTAACAAGATATACACCATTCTAGTAAACACATTATGAATAACGGATATTTTGTGGAGGAGTTGAAAAAAAGACTTCTAACTAGAAAGTTACACAGAGCGGTTAAAAGATTTTGGATGCACTCGATGACAAACTATTGTTAATCGTCTCGTATTGAAAGTTGATAATTCCGTAGTGTTTGCTGGTGTTAGGGACACTGTAAGAAGTGATAAAGTCTTGTTGTTACGTTACATGATTTTCAGGATTCTAGTTTGATATTATATAAGCTACAGACAACTTGTGGAACGTCTACGATTTACATTAGGGGAGAAAGGTATACAGCGGGGATTCCATATACGTCATGTCAAACGTCTGTTGGGCAGTCTTGAGCAAAATTGAAAGTTCCGTGTTATTTTCTAAACCTGAGAACCTTATAGACCTCTAGAAATACATCTTGTATCATGGCAAGATATACAGCATCCTAGTAATTCATTTTGAGTAACGGGTGTCTTTATGGGATTAAAAAAAGGCTTTTAGATAGAAGATTGACAGCACAGTTAAAAGAGTCGGGGTGCACGCGCTAACGCACTATTGTAAATCATCTCGTATGGAAAAGTTGATAATTCCGTGTTGTTTTCTGGTGTTAGGGACACTATTGGAAGTGGTGAAATCTTGTTGTAACGTTACATGATATCCAGGATTCTAGGATGAGATCATAGCCTGTGGTTGACTTGTAGAGCGTTTTTTTAAATTTAGATCCGCGCAAAAACATGTATAGCGCTCATTTCATACACGTTATGAAAATGTCTGTCGGGCGGTCTTTTAATGGAAAATTAATAGTTCCGCGTTGATATCTAAACCGGAGAACCTCCAACACCCCTGAAAATCCATATTATAATGTGACATGATATAAACCATTCTAGTAAACACATCTTAAATAACGGGTATTTTGTGGAGGATTTGAAAAAAAAGACTTTTAAACAGAAATTTCGGAGCTTGGGTTTACAGCGGAGAGTAGGGCGGGGTCGGTCTTCGAGCGGGAGGGTGGGCCGGGAGAGCTTCGGCGCGCATGCGGTGCTCGGTGGCGCGCCGATTACGGTGTCTGGACTCCGAGGGTACTTGTTCCTGTATTCAAGTTAAGGTCACTGTAAGAAGTTTGTTAAAACACCAGACGATATGCAGGATTCTAGTATGATTCCTCAGGCTCGTTCCATTTTAGTACCCTACACAAGGAAGCCATTGACCTGGCATCCGGTCTACCGTTGTTTGGCCGGGACGTCTTCGGGACGAAAGGGTTTTTCGCCCAGGGGTAATATTTGGCACCCGGTAGTAGTTTTACGTGGTCGGAGTTCAATTGTTCCCCGTGTATCGTTGTGGCCGATTGAACTTACTGCATAGCGGACTAGCCTTGGCACACTATTCACTCTATTTGGCCGATTTCTACTATTTTCCCAGCGATCAGCGGAGCCTGATAGAGCCTAGTTTTTGGCTACAACAGTTTGCGACAGGGCCAGTAGGATGCCCTCGTGGCGATTTTGAGTGGACACGATGTGTTTGTTCAGGTTTGTTTTTACCTTGTTTTTACGTTGGACTTCCGACGGGGGCCGCTAAAACATTTTGTTTTCAGGCCATACCGTCCTTCCTCAACTCACCCGACTCTCTTGTCCATCATTGCCTTAAAAATGGGCCTCTCTTGCCTCAAAATGCACCCAAAAGACAAGTTTGGCTATCAAAATTCAACAAAGCAAAATGTTTGTTTTCCCGCTCGATCGCTGCAGATTGACCGCACAGTAACGCAAATAGCGCGTTAACAATGATCATATTACATTTTGTTACAAAAAAAGAATCAGCTCTAGACCATTTTTTAACAATGAAAAAATGTTGTTTCCTTTATATTTCAGCAAGAAAATACCGAGAATACAAGCATCTCAATAAAGAATATAATTTTTATATGTTTTGCTGGCACCCCTACTTGACCTTTGACACAGCCGGCTTCCCTACATGGGCTACAATCACGCCCGGCCGCGCCCCACTGGGCTAAGAAGCCAAACAACAGCGGAAATCTGTACGTCATCCAGCCACGAGCTCACTTCGCACATACTTGATAATGAGTTTAAAATGTAAACATACCAGAGATTACTTCTGATTGCATTTACAAGAGCGTCGGTAGATGTTGGAGATGAAAAGTTTGAAAGGTGATGCATTATTTCTTGAGAAATGGCGGTAAATGCATATATTTTTGTTTCGTCTTGTGGAGCGCGAAATAAAAGTATGGTGGACATTTTGTTTCACATAAAATCACATTATCAGCTAGGGCACCGGCAAATGTGAAATTATGTGAAACATTTTCACATAAAATAACATTCTCACGATTATGTGAAAAAATGTGATTTGAATTTCACATAATTTCACATTTGACTCCTTGCAGTTTTCGGAGGAAAATCGCTTCACATTTCTTCACATTTTTTCACATTTCACATTCACATTTTTTTTGGTCACGTTTTAGGGTTGTGCGATTTCACATAATGGTTTCACATTTTTCAAAGGGTCACATTTTTTCACATATAATAACAATTCGCGATTCACATTTTGAAAAAAAATCACATTTTGCGTTTCACATATTTTTGATTGGATTCACATAATGTCACATTTTCTTGGAATTTTGCAGAAAATTCACACAATTTTCACATTTATGCACCTAGTAGTGAGAGAGGAGGCGAGTTGGGTCCTCTTCCTTCGTCGAAAATACCCGGGATCTTACCTCTGATTGGAGTAATCGCACTAACAGTAGTGTGAAAAGGGAACGTTTTGTTCTGGATTCGGAGATTCAGTGCAATTGACAGAATTGTGCAATAGCCCGTGTTGCAATTGATTGGCTTCTACTGTATATTCCGTACATAAAGTACAGCCAAACCGACCTAAGACGAACCCCCAAGGTCCGGAAAAGCGGTATTCTTTGACAGAAGGTTCGCCTCGACATTTCCGCGTCAAAGCTTAGCTTGGGGTCATTGGCTGTAGAAATTCCCGTGCTGTGAAAACTGTATCACACGGGAAAGGGGGTGGCACTTTTTGTGTAGAAGGAGTAAAAGTTTCACTAGCTAGTCTTTGGTGATAAGGATGACATTAACATGTAAGTCAGTAGTCACTGCGGTCGAGCACGATGCCCAACGTGTCCACAGGAAGAATCTATGAATATACGACCGAAGCAAAATGGGGAACAGTTCAAAATGGGTTAATTTCTTTTAATAACATGAGGCAGGTAGTACGTTTGTTCCGTCATTTTCATGTAAAAAGTTGTTTGAAGTTAGATAACGTTTACGGTTAATGTAACTGTTTATTTGTTCAATTGAGTACTGAACATGAAAGGAAGGGCAAAACAGTTGATCAATAAGAAGAACTCTATAATTCCTACTGAGCTAAAACGATGTACAGAGTAATTGTTATTCATCCGCCATTCTGGCTATGAAACCCAATTGCTTTAATATCCCACATGTAAAAAATATCTATAAATCCAGATACATTTCAAGCATAATGTTTGTTTGTTTGTTTGTTTGTTTGTTTGAAAAAGAGGATGTGAATGTTTATCTGGCCTCAACTATTGAAATTTTGATAAACGTAGTCCTAATTTTATTTACAGATCGTGGTATCGGGAGCAAATTTAACAGGACATGTCGACAAAGGACCACCAAAAGGACTTTACGCAGACAGCTCCTGGAGTCATTCTAATCATGGTGGACAGGCCGGTTGACCACATCTGTAGTTACGACCACATGTTTTTAAAGTTTATCATTCATATTTTGCTTGAAAATACATGTATGAACAGGGCGAACACCTCTTAGCCTCGTAAGTCTTATACATATTTCAATATATTATGTATATATGCGTGTGTCGTTATATCTGACATGTATCAATTGTTGTTGCTGTTTTATACATAACATTTCATGTGTTTGATATGACATCTATAGTTACTACATGTACAAGTAGTCACTTAGGTTGGGGTTAACCTCTTTTGTCAGGAAGAAAATGATGAATTGCGTTTCTGAAAATGTGTTGGCTTCCTTCAAGCTATTAAAGCGTTGTACACTTTGTCCCAGGGGTAGTTGGTTTTCTACTCGCTAAAAGCGTCCTGGTTTCGTTTACAGATGAGATAGATGCTATGCTTTCTAAACGCATAAGATTGTTTCTTAGTTGAGATATCACAGTCTGCAATTATAAAGTCATTCTGTTTTTTTAAAGACGTTAATTTCAGTAATTGACGTTAAAGTTACATTGACCAGTTTAAACATGCTAAGAATGTAATATCCAGCTGTAGCGCAGTATTTTAATTCTATCTTGCATCCTTAAATTGTAACAATAATTGTATTGTTGGCCTGGACGCATCGGATTTTGTTTTATGTTAACTGCAATGAATACGTCAAAACATTCTATTTGTGTGTGAGTGTGTGATTTAACAAAAAACTGACAATTGTACCTCACCTTGTTGGTTTTTTTTAATGAAGGGTGGCTTCATGTCGGGTCCGGCATTGGACGCCCATCTTGTCGGTCTGCCTTCAAGAGAGGAGTCCTCTCATGCCGACATTGGACGTCCATCTTGTTGGTCTGCCTTTAAGAGGGGAGTCCCCTCTTGCCGGCCAAGGATTCCCGTTTTGTCTGCCTTCAAGAGGGGAGTCCCCTCGTGCCGGCCTAGCATTCCCGTTTTGTCTGCCTTCAAGAGGGGAGTCCCCTTTTGCCGGCCTAGGATTCTCGTTGTGTCTGCCTTCAAGAGGGGAGTCCCCTCTTGCCGGCCTAGCATTCCCGTTTTGTCTGCCTTCAAGAGGGGAGTCCCCTCTTGCCGGCCTAGGATTCTCGTTGTGTCTGCCTTCAAGAGGGGAGTCCCCTCTTGCCGGCCTAGGATTCCCGTTGTGTCTGCCTTCAAGAGGGGAGTCCCCTCTTGCCGGCCTAGCATTCCCGTTTTGTCTGCCTTCAAGAGGGGAGTCCCCTCTTGTCGGCCTAGGATTCTCGTTGTGTCTGCCTTCAAGAGGGGAGTCCCCTCTTGCCGGCCTAGGATTCCCGTTGTGTCTACCTTCAAGAGGGGAGTCCCCTCTTGCCGGCCTAGCATTCCCGTTTTGTCTGCCTTCAAGAGGGGAGTCCCCTCTTGTCGGCCTAGGATTCTCGTTGTGTCTGCCTTCAAGAGGAGAGTCCCCTCTTGCCGGCCTAGCATTCCCGTTTTGTCTGCCTTCAAGAGGGGAGTTCCCTCCTGCCGGCCTAGGATTCCCGTTGTGTCTACCTTCAAGAGGGGAGTCCCCTCCTTCCGGCATTGAAAATCTAATCGAAAATCTCGGTGAATCAAAAATCTTAGACACTAAGGCCTTTTTTCAAATTTTCTTATGTCTGTCATTTGTGTTAATTCACCCAAAACAGCTTTATTTTCAACATGTTGTCGTCTTGAAAATTCAGAATTCAAGACGTCAAAAAGGGAATAAAATGGATTTTCCCTTATTAATTTTGGATTCTCTTCTGTCTATTTGGAAAATTAACTATCTTTCCAGCGACCTATGGAGCCTGGTAGAGGCTATGATACAGGATCTTTGAAGGTTAACTCAGAGTCAGAGACTCAGACCTGAGTGCTCAGTCAGCATCTATGACTATGTGATTGAATGGTAGTAATGTGTTGGGGGGTCGATGCCTACTTTGACATGCCTCGAGTCAAGGCTTGATCATGACCTTTCTACTAGTAGCTAACCAGGTGATCCTATTCTAGCTCCTGCAGGCCCCGTCTAATGTCTTCTTGGAGTTCACCACAGAATAATCTGGCCCTGGCCTCTTTCCCATTGCCAACGTTAGGTCCTTAAGTACATTCTGTATTATTTCAGGAATGGAGTATTTATTAGTATCAGTGTAACGGGGATCAAACTTCCAATTGCTTGTTCGAACCCTGTTTAAAGGTATCCAGAGCATTTTATGAGGCTTGAAACTTGAATAAAAAAATTCAGATTTCTAGTCATTCCTACACATAGTAATTTTTGATAACACTATACCATTACATAGCGACATTAAAGGAGCAAAGATACGATGTCGTTGTGTGGTGAGAAATGATAGAAAATCCAAGCCCTAATAGACTGATCCTGACTGTCCATCACAATTAGCGGTTCGACCAATGAGAGAGTGACTGCATGTCCGTCTAAAATTTTGCATCTTTATGTATTGATTTTGCATTTCTACGTTTTGACGGAGGCGGGCGGGGCTATGGTATCGGTCTATTTACGCAAGGCGCGTGAAACTAAAATATCACCATGTAGCTAATTGTTGTGCCGCTTTTGAGCACTTTTGATAAGAAATCCGCACGCAAATGTGGTAAACAGTGCCATTAAATGTCAATTCCAAAAAGATTACAGCAACTAGAATATTTTTAGTTTTCAAGACTCATAAAATGCTCTAGACTAGGACCTCGGTACTCCTTCCTAAAACAAATTAGCCCCCCTCCCTCACTTACAAATGATCTACTTTTGTTAGAGTTTTGCATATTCAACAAAATACACCGATATTCCCTCTACATTAAATGTACCTAGAGTACGACATAGCTTCAAAATAGATGCAGGTATGTAGTTTTGCTCACAAATATAAAGAAATAGTAGTTCCCAAATAAACGTGGAAAATAACAGTCAACAGCAACATACCTTGGACGGAGCACACAGGCAGTCGTCTTCAAATGGCCAGTCTTTGAAGGTAGACAGTCGGGTGTTCTCAGAATTCATGCTGAACTCCCACTTCTCGGCTTCTGTGATGGCAGTGTCCGTTGTCATACTGTTTTTCTCAATTTATAAGCTAGAATGTAGTAACGTACGACTATTGACAGGACGAAAATCTTTCCAAAATGGCGGTTGCATGCAGCCTCGGTTTGGAACAAAATGTTCGCTCTCGTATCCAGAGTACTCTGGGGGAGAGAGGAGTGCGAGCGCTCTCAGCGGAGAAGTCTATGACTACACCACGTTATGAGTGATCATCATACAAGATATGATGATGACGTGCTGAAAATATTGCACAGCAACAACTCTGGACAAATAATGTCAGTAAAATTGCAGAAGTCAGTCACATATTAAAAGTTATTTAGTGCATAAAGGGCATCATACTTTTTGGTGAGCTTCATTTCTTCCAAGGTTTCATAGATGTCATTGAACGGTCCCATAGCCCCGCCAACCTCCGTCAAAATATAGAAATGCAAAATTAGAATATTTGACGGACATACAGCCACTCTCCTACTCGTAGAACTAGTAATTGCCATACTATCATGGGTTGAACTGCTAATTGTGATGGACAGTTAGGATCGGTCTACTAAAATACGTTCAACTTGGAAAGATGAACGAACAAATGTGTGAAATATGTGAATCATAATATTCTTTCGTCTTAACATGCTCATGATTAAACGATTGTCAATTACACGCTAATTTAATTTAAAAGGATTACAAATTGATTTGCAACATACTACTACAATACTAACAGTGATGTCTAAGATATCTGAATTTTACTGGTCATACTGAACATGATTTTCCTAACACAAGAAGATTTGATTGCTAATAGTGTGTATCAACCTATCACCGTATAAAACTGTGTGATCAACCTTTTCTGTTACCAAGAAATTGTTAACATGGGTTATAGGTGGCGCTTCTAGGGGCTTGCCACCCGGAACTTACGCTCTGGTTAGTTAGATGTGTTTTAAGTATTTTATCAAGACTAAAGTCCATTATCGGGACACTCTAATGTTAGCTGAGACAGGCATGATGGATATCCATTGTCCCTTGTTTTTCGTTGGCTGCTGTGATGAAACGAAGCACAACCATCACAGTTATGTCAAAATCATGTGACATATTTTTCTTAAATATGTGAATTGATATTTATTCATCATTTGGTTTTATCATATTGGAACTGGTTCATCACAAGATGGACTCCAAGCTGAGTCCAACATGCAGATACAGAAGAAATCAGCCTTGCCTGTACCTTACCAAGAGTGCATGGAAGAAGTGAACTCAGATGTAGTCAGAGAATGGGGAGGGGACAATTATACGCATGCAGTGCCACGGCATATACTATTTACGTTTAAAATGTGGCGTGCCATCATGGGTGTTTTTCAGACAGTATAATGTTACTTTTTATTTTCAACCTCTGTATTTGAAATTAATTGTATCTGATAGCTGTTAGACGAAGAGATGGGCACATAGGCTTTTATTACTTTAGTAGAATATGTAGAACTGAACATGTAGAAAATTTTGGTTTTCTTTTAAACTTTTGCTAGTTGATGTTTATTTAATGTTTTTAGATATATATCTTGAACATTTTAACAATATATATAACTAGAATATTGTTAATCACTAAAGTCAGAGGAGGTGGGTCATGAAAAGAATTTACGTCTTTGGGAAAAGTACGGAACAGGAAACTATCCTGTCATTTTTAAATGAAGTTAGCGAAGTTTATTCCATAACCGTTCTACAGTTTTGAACAGTGGGCGACGTTACCTAGTAACTTCTGCCTACTTATGCCTACTTATGCCACCTGCCATCCTAATCTGGCTACTGGCAGAAGCCAAAATGACGTCACCTAATTTCTGCCAGCTTCTGATAACTTCTGCCACCTGCCGAAGACCCAATGATGACCCAACTCAGTGCCTGATGACCCAACTCAGCGCCTGATGACCCAACTCAGCGCCTGATGATTCAACTCAGTGCATGATGACCCAAATCAGCGCCTGATGACCCAACTCAGCGCCTGATGACCCAACTCAGCGCCTGATAATTCAACTCAGTGCCTGATGACCCAAATCTGCGCCTGATGACCCAAATCAGCGCCTGATGACCCAACTCAGCGCCTGATGACCCAACTCAACGCCTGATGACCCAACTCAACGCCTGATGACCCAACTCAGCGCCTGATGATTCAAATCAGCGCATGATGACCCAAATCAGCGCCTGATGACCCAAATCAGCGCCTGATGACCCAAATCAGCGCCTGATGATTCAACTCAGCGCCTGAGCATCCAACTCAGCGCCTGATGATTCAACTCAGCGCCTGAGCATCCAAATCAGCGCCTGATGATCCAAATCAGCGCCTGATGACCCAACTCAGCGCCTGATGATTCAACTCAGCGCCTGATGATTCAAACCAGCGCCTGATGATTCAAACCAGCGCCTGATGACCCAACTCAGCGCCTGATGACCCAACTCAGCGCCTGATGACCCAACTCAGCGCCTGATGATTCAAATCAGCGCATGATGACCCAAATCAGCGCCTGATGACCCAACTCAGCGCCTGATGAATCAACTCAGCGCCTGATGATTCAACTCAGCGCCTGAGCATCCAAATCAGCTCCTGATGACCCAAATCAGCGCCTGATGACCCAAATCAGCGCCTGATGACCCAACTCAGTGCCTGATGATTCAACTCAGCGCCTGATGATTCAAACCAGCGCCTGATGACCCAACTCAGCGCCTGATGACCCAAATCAGCGCCTGATGACCCAACTCAGCGCCTGATGATTCAAATCAGCGCATGATGACCCAAATCAGCGCATGATGACCCAAATCAGCGCCTGATGACCTAACTCAGCGCCTGATGATTCAACTCAGCGCCTGAGCATCCAAATCAGTGCCTGATGACCCAACTCAGTGCCTGAGGATTCAAATCAGCGCATGATGACCCAAATGAGCGCCTGATGACCCAAATCAGCGCCTGATGACCCAAATCAGCGCCTGATGACATCGTTCATAATTCCTCCCAGTGTTAAGATTACTTTAAATGACAGCTTGTCGATTTGGTGGAGTGCCCCGATTTGTGTGTAATCTTCAGCCTTAAATATTTGCCCGTACTCTAACTGTTATAACAGTAATCACATACGGCATTTAACATTACTGGAAACAAATTGAAAATGCGTAAAATAATTATATTACTGTCCCGTCAATCACAGCGTGATTGACAGCGCTTCCAGACACAGTCCTGGATAGTAGTGCTGTATCAGGTTCCGTGCATGAATGGGCACGGAACTGGATAGGCACGGTTGTGGATACGACAGGACGCAGTCAAATTCAGACATGTGTACGTGATTTAATTAGTACTGCTTGTTTCAGGAGCTATGCTCAAGAATCCGCCACGTTCGTTCCAATAGCCGGGCAAAGAGGAGCTCCGTCTGTTATATCGTCCGATTGACGTGGTGTAGGGAATTTCAACAGATGGAAAAAGTCCGAAGACTTAGGTTGCTGGCTTCATTTTGAAAAACAAATGCCGAGTAGACCGGCCGAGTAGGGCTTTATGATCTAAAACCCCTTCAAGTCTTTCTGACATGTTCAAGCTCGCATAAGATACCTTTGTAGGATGTTTTCAATATTTAGCAACCAAACCGATTACATGTTCACATAATTTGTCTCGATGTGGGCGTTATTTGTTACCCAGCGTATATGGTTTGCTTCCTTCTTCGCAATTGGTTCCTGATGTTGTGATGTAAGGCTTCATATTTCTTTGAGTCTGGGGCTACTCTCGGATCAGCAAGTGCCATGTCTGGTGCAGGACGTTTTCTTGATGTGCAGAAACCTGACAAGTGGCATCATGCTGGGAGGGCAGCAGCAGTCCCAGACTGGGGAAACAGGTCCTGGTACGTTTTGTGATTTCAGTTCTTTAGGTAGTCTTTTTCTTTCCTCCTATTGTTGAAGTTATACACTTCAGTACAACGGCTGCAAGCAGGCTAGGGGAAAGTTGTGCTTTTTTTCTTGCGATAGACCCTCCCTTTTCTATTCAACTGCCATCGGACAAGGATATCAAGCCTCTTGTCAAAATTCATCCAACAACGTTTGCAAAACGTAGTCAGATATGAAGTGAAGAGAATACATTATCAATATTTGTGCTTGGCTGGTACTAGTAACTGTTTAACATACTGAGGTCCTGTCAAGTCTTACATTCTTTGTCGCAAGTATTTTTTTTCACTGATTCGTTTTTAAATTTTGTTGCCATTGTGACCGAGATTGCCTATTGAAAAACGTAAACAGCTAACAGGTAGCATTTCCAAAGATAAATTGACTGATAAGTCTTTTTTTGTAATTTTCCACTAGACACCACACCCATGCAGGAGCCTCAGACTGATTGTTTCCCAAACCCTGTGTACACCACGGTGGCAGGTAAAACCTTTTCATTTCCAGCTAGCGTCCTGCTCTTGTCGTGCTTTCAGGTTCTCGCTTTGATTCTAAGTCGACTGTTGTACTTAGAGAAACCCGTTTTCTAATGCATATCGTCGGCGAAATATCAACACGCCATCAACACGATATATAGTATGCACGGGTCTCTGTACGTTTGGAAAGACACTCTGAGTTGGTTTATTAAAAATCAAAATTCAAATTCAATGTTAAGGCAATTTTAAGTTGTTCCAAGTTGTGTATCTTTTTTTTGATTGTCTCTTCCAATCTTCTACAAATAACGATACAGTTTATGGCTGAAAAACTTTCAGGCAATGATGATATATGTTTTAAAATGCAGCAATATTGAAGCATTTCATATTTTGTATTGTTCGAATCATGTGAGCATTTTTGACAGTTATGTTGTAACGTTAGTTCACCAAAAAACAGGATTTTTCCGATAAGAGTTAATTGAAACCAATCAGGCAGAACAATAAACTTTTTTTTCTGTTATCCTGTCAATATCATAGATTATTTTTGGCACTTACACTAATATGTTATATTTTTTTCTCTAGTAGTGCTGATACCATAATATTGCAATTTGAAACTGCCGTCCGTCGCACTAAGCTTACCGTTATCGACACTTTTCAGATAGTGTTTTGAATACGCTTGTCTGCCAAGTTTGCATTTCTGGCGGTATTGCATTACTGATGTTGCATCTAGCACATATCCTAAATACGCCGTTTCTAACAATCCCGGTTCTATGATACGCCGCGGTCTGATGTGAAGTAACGTTACGAATCATGTGAGCATTTTGATAATCAAACTATTTGATGATAAGGGTAGACTCTAAAGGTTGAGCGACCCGAACATTCTAATGTTGATTTGTAGAAAAATAAGCCCGTAATTTTCCTAGATCCTCCAGATCCCACACCCATGCAGGAGCCCCAGACTGATTGTTTTCCCAACCCTTTATATGCCTCCGGAGCAGGTACGGATTTCAGATTACGGAGCCACGTTCCTGTCTTGCTTTGTGGTTCTCGCTTTGATTCGAAGTTATTTGTATTAGAACCTGTTTTCTAACATAAACTTAGATATCAACACCCCGTCAACAATATCTAATGTACACACTGGTCTGGAAGTGTGGAAAGATATTGTTGATTCATTTATCTATCTTTAAAACTTTAAAAAAGCACAGTTTTTTTTACATGTTTCATGTCTTTTCCTTCCTGTTCTCTTCTTGTCTTCTAAAAATGTCAACGGACAATAAGTGCATTTTTTCTAAGAAAAAGCAACAAGTCCAAGGCAATGTCGGTAGACGTATGTTGTAAATTACGGCAATGTTGAACAATTACATGCAAGAAAAGATCTTTCTGTCTGTGTCTAAAAGCAGCTGCCAAAAAGAAGACGAAGTGCGCCGGCCGATGCAGGGAGTTTTGGAAAATCGCAAGCCCTGCGCTCGTCGTGGTCATTGCCGTACTATCATCATATCTCGCAGGCCAGTTTCCTTTTTGTTATATGATACATGTAGATATGACTCGGTAATGCTTGTAACATTAACATGCGTTATGTAGAGCTTAGGCCACGCCAATTCAATTTGTTGCTTCTCGGAATAGCCTGTCCTGTTTTTCCCATTCAAAAAAAAATTGGTTCACTATTCCCATTCACAAATTTCAACTCCCAACTTTTAGACTCTCTGTTCAGTTGTAAAACTCAATAGCCACCAAAATAGATTATTAAGGCCTGCACATACCTACAAAGTGTGGTCATATTGATCAGCGCCATCTATATAACACGTTCGCGACGACTCAAAGATACAACGGGAGCGATAATGAGGAGACGGGCTGTAATGGACATCTCAATGGAATTACAACTTGGCCGAACAAGGTTTACACGAGGGTGACCTCGTTACATCATAGGTCATCGGACCGTACCAATTATAACACTAACATAGGGTGGCGCAGAAGTTATAATCTTTCATTTATTAAAACCATTTCTCAACATCAATTCATATACTACATGGCAAAAAGTAATTTTGTTACTAAAATTATAATACTAGATCGAAGAAGGGGGTGCATTGCATAAAATGAGACATACAAAGCTGAAACTTGAATAATTCTCTTAGTCTTTATGTTATGTAAACCCTTATCTTTACCCCAGACTATATGCACACAAAAATTATTTTCCTTCCACCCTGTCGCTCCAATTTTTTTCTGAAAAAATCCAATAAGCAACAAATAAAATTGGTGTGGCCTTATCGGCCATTTTTTTATACAGTCAAATTCACTATTTTCGAGGAAGTGGAAGAGCTTTCCGGGGCGGTGGAAAGCCTGCAAGCACGTGTCCAGGAGCTGGAACGTGAGTACAAAGTCTGCAACATCATCTCCAAATATCTGTCTCTATACCAGCAATTCTTGCAATCTGTAGACTATTGCAAAAGCACCTTCTGAGTTACAGTTTATGACCTTGTCAAGAAGTCTAGAGCCGGTTTATGCATTTTAGTGAAAAAGGTATATGGATTATCATGAAATTCTAGTTGCATTATATACTGGAACTACTGATATGATGATGACTAGACACATTATACATGCACGTTCAAATATTGTGACTATATTGAATACTACATGTTGGCAATTCCATCCACGCCAAGGGCCAATGTGATTCCTAGGTCGTATGTGATATGACTCTTTGACTCAAATGGGGCCATTGGGTCCCAAGGTATACCTACAGGGTCTTCCTGAATTAGTAGGTTGATTCTATCTTTTCAGGAGACAACGCCGGAGTGGCTCAGTCTCTCAGGCTTCCTGGGCCTCCCGGACCTCCGGGAGAAAGGGGACCGATAGGGCCAGTTGGTCCTGTGTCTGCCGGGCCTGCTGGGCCTCCGGGAGAGAAGGGAGCCAGGGAGGCTGCTGGCCCTGTATCTGTCGGGCCTCCGGGAGAAAAGGGAGCGAGGGGGGCCGCTGGTCCTGTGTGCACCGGGCCTCCAGGACCTCCGGGCAGAAGGGGAGCCAGGGGGCCAGCTGGCCCAGTGGGAAAGGACGGGCCACCCGGACCAGTTGGGCCCCGGGGGCCGCCTGGTCTAAACCCTAACGGACCAGATGAACATGCAGGTGAAACACAGATTCCATCACGTGCCGAAAGTCGACTGTGTACTCATTTATTGTCTTCATCGGGTGATGTATTCGAGTGTGTGTGTGTGTGTGTGTGTGTGTGTGTGTGTGTGTGTGTGTGTGTGTGGAATTTTCTTCCTTCCTCTGTTAATTCAAATCTTTCTAACAGCATCTTGTCCAGGAGGTTTCACAAAAGGACGTGGAGTCTGCTTCAAGCTCTTTGAGGAGATCCAGAACTTCGACGAGGCGGTCGCAACCTGTCGTGCAGACGGCGGCACCCTTGCCATGCCCCGAGACGCAGAGACCAACGACTTCCTGGTCTCCCTATACGTGCCTGTGGACGATGGTGGCTTCTGGATTGGACTTCACGATCGGCGCAAGAACGGCCGCTTTGAGTGGGTGGATGGTTCTGCATAGGGCCAGTCCTTTGCTGCATGGGCACCAAATGAGCCGGATGACAGTGGGTGCGCTTCTTACGCCAAGGTCATGGCCAAGGGCCCGAAAGGGAAAGGCAAGTGGGCGGTGTTGCCATGTGACTACTACTACCTTAAGTCCATCTGCCAGGTAACTCCAGGTACGTAATGCAAACCTACCATCCACTGAAATCATTCGAAACAAGAGTTCCACGACCTCATTTCTCCGCGAACAATTCTATTCATGCAAATAACTTACACATTTGCATAATATATGCTTGGTCATAAACATTTTTATCTAATTTACACAATATTAACAGTTCTATAATTTTCCAATTAGATGAATTATGGTGATTTTGCATTTATTATGCAAATTAGGAATTTATTCGCATAATTGGTATCTGTTGATGATCCACTTTCCATAAACTACATACGTTACATGTATTTGAGTCTGATAATGGAAAACACTGCAAATATAGATTTTCCTCATTAGCTATGCAAATTAAGTCCCAATTAGCATTGTGTATATCTCTATCTAAGCTACCTGTACACTAGATATCATGGAAATCCGTTGTTCCTTTTTGACGACACCTCAGGGGCGAGCCAAATTTTTACTATATTGTGTGCAGATTGCAAGAATTCTAGGAATTGTACAGGAATGTGAAAGTCCATGGGACGATAACTCAAGAATGCCTGGATGTATTGTCTTCATATTTTGTAGGTGGGTAGGTTTGTGGGAGACCTTGTAATGATTGGATTTTGGGCCCCCTAGCGACTTTCTATGGTACTGCAGGGGAACTTTCAATTTTCAAATCTCGTATTCTGAACATGCTATAGTCATGATTTTTAAGTGGTGGATAGCACTTTGTTAGGAAAATATGTCCTGTAGATTTGGACCCCCTAGCGGCTTTTTTTTGGAACTGCAGGAGCTGATTTTGACTCAATCTTTGAAAGAGAATAACGCAAGAAGGGGATGACGGATCATCATAATTTTTGGTGTGTAGATAGCTTAAGTGATGATTCACATAATCATATG
This sequence comes from Branchiostoma lanceolatum, assembly GCA_035149815.1. Taxonomy (NCBI): domain Eukaryota; kingdom Metazoa; phylum Chordata; class Leptocardii; order Amphioxiformes; family Branchiostomatidae; genus Branchiostoma; species Branchiostoma lanceolatum. The sequence goes on along the minus strand of CM068869.1, from coordinate 7,007,585 downwards.
CCAATGATGCAATCAATATCTGATTTGCATAATTAATGAGGACAGTTAATAAATCAGCTGCATTCTATTATAGGACTCTCAAACACATGTCATATGTAACTGAGAAAGAGATAAATATCGATAGGTATCAATTATGCAAATTGATACTTAATTTGCATAATTAATGACAAAATACTATAAATCCATAGTGGTAAATGATGGGGATTTCATTTTTGCACTATTTGGAAGTTAAGTAAATGTGGCCACTATTAGACACAAATCTTGCATAGAGGGCCTCATTTACATAATTTATGAGGAAATGGTTCGATACATTTTTTTGTGAAAACAAGACTTTCATACATTGGACAACTTGTGTTATTTTGGTAGAGAAGGTGATCGACTGATATGATTATGCGAGGTCCTTATTTGCATGTGGGTTAAAAACGAAAACGTTAACAGAGACCACCGTCGCCATGGCAACATCTTTTTATGTTGCCAATCTTGTTTCAGTTATTCTCCTTAGAAGATTTTCACAAAAACGCCCCTGCGCAGTTCCAGAGGAAGCTGCTAGGGCGCCCAAACCTACACCACTTCTTTATCACATCACAAGCTATCTGCCACCTAAAAATCAAGACCACAGCACGTCCAGGTCAAAAGATACAAAAATTGAAATTCTGCTGCAGTACCAAGGTCAAATACCAGGGGGCCCAAAATCAACCTTGAATTTCGGCTTCACAACACCTGCCCACATACCAAATATCATCATAATCCATCAAGAGGTTCTTGAGTTATGCTGACTACAGTAGTCCGGAAACACAAACAGACAGACAAACAGACAGACAGACACGCCCAAAACAATATCTCCATTTTTCATGGAGATAAAAATACTTAAGTGGAGAATAGCCCTTTGCTGTAAATGGTCTCGAAAGTTATCATTCTACTCTAAACTTGTGAATCTTTTGCAGGACGTCGCTGGGTGACACGCTAAGCTCTTGGCACCACTGTACAACGGTTTCCTGACCATCAGCAGTAAAACTTGCTTGTTGAACTGAAAGCTGGAGTAGGGTTAACGGTTATGCGAAGTATTTCTTGATGTTCTGATGTATTTTGTAACAGAACTGAAGTCAGCTGTGTTATCTTAGCCAACCGTAGATTTTGATGTAAAGGGGATTTCTTCACTCCCTTTATTTTGCATGGGGATGAGCTAAATGAGCAAAGTGCCAAAGGCGTGAGGGCCTGGCGGCGGCAGTCCAATTCAGACATGTGTACGTGGTTAAATTAGTACTGATTCTTGTCTCCATGAAAAATGGAGATATTGTAAGGGGGAGGGGTGAGTCACATAAACAGGCTCATCTCCACCATGAGGAAAGTAAACAAGAGTTCGAAGCTCTTGCGCCTCCGTGAAATTGAAATGCTAACATCGCATGTCGTGTTTCAATGTAGTTCATTGATTATTCAAATGAGGGTTTGATTATAATTACATGTGTCCATTGATCACTTTCTCTCACTGTAGACGTGACTAGCATGTGGAAATTAAACAACTGCGAAAGACAAACGAACAGAGCGACCAAAATCTCTCTGTGATGCTTAGTAGCCTTTCATTCTGTGGGGTCGTGTGGCGCATATTGTTATATTGTGCCCTTGGGAAAGGCACTTTACACGACTTTCCTCACTCCACCCAGGTGTAAATGGGTTGGGGAAAGTCGTATTGAGGTCACCTGGTGGCGCCGAATGGCAGCCACCCAGACCCTTGCGACAGTTCTACAAAGTGCAAGTGTGGAGCAAATATGTATCTGTTGTGTATTATGATCTATTATGTGTAACTTGTAAACCTGCATCAATTCAGCGCTACTAGGCTGCCATTGCGGGTGATTTCTGACCAATAAAAAAACGTTATTATCATTATTATATTGACCCTATAACCTGTCATACTTTTTGCCACTCACGCAAGTCTGACCTTTAAAAAAAACACCTTCCCACTCACTTTATATGCTCCCTATAGCTAGCTGTGAACTAGCCTCCGTACGTTGCAGGCCTTCCCACTAGCATTTTATTTATTTATTTCGACGTGCGCGGGGTGTGGCTCTCCCCAAACACGGGACCTCCATTTAACGTCCTATCCGAGGGACTTCCCTAACCCTAGATGAGCTAGGTACTCATTAACACCTGAGTGAAGTGAGGAAAGTCGTGTTAAGTGCCTTTCCCAAGGGCACATGAACCCGGGATTAGCCCCGGGCCCCATTGTTTGACAGCCGCGCGCTATACACTTGCGCAACACGACGCCACTTTTACTCACTACATTTGGGGGGGGGGGGGCGTATCTGCTTGGGCCCCGTATCTGCTTGGCATCGCAGTAATCGCTGTGTGGAAGCGATTATCAATTTACCACCATCCCAAGCAGATACGGGGCTAAAGCAGATAGGCCCCCCCCCCAAAAAAAATTGAAAAAAAATCGCTAGTAAAACGCTAGTGGGAAGGCCTGCAACGGAGGCTAGCTGTGAACCTTTGCACAACTATGTTTACAATACTCCTTCAGGAGGTAACCCTTCCTCCCGGAGTAACAATACAACAGCTTCAATCCGGGCTACAATCGATGATCGTCGATTCTTCGCTGCGTGTCAATTGCGTCCTTCACAACAGTAATGTTTCCAGTGCATTGGATATTACATTGGATATTTAAGAGCGACCTCTATCAGCTAAGGAAAAAAACGCTTCATCATCGATCATAGAAGACTTGGCCAGAGGCAATGCTAGATTCAACCAACCAGAAATCTAGTGATTTTGATTAGAGATCCATTCCACTCAGAAGCCAATCAACACTTATCGAAGGGATACATTAGGGTTACTTAGTGTTATATTCCCGTAGAACAAACATTAGTCTGCACCGGTTGGTCAGTTTATTTTATTGGACCAATCAGCATCGACATAGCAAAGTTGACGGCCTAACTGCAGTTCTACTTTATGTCGCTGAATATGAGTGGCGTCCTTGTACCGCGGCGAAATTGAGAAGCGAATTGAAATGAACAACACGATAAATGGTGTCTTTGACAAACAGATCTATCGTGTTGGAACTTAGCAAAATTTTGATACGGTTACTTCCAGATCTTTTAGAAGTGTCAAAGTGACGCTAACAACCCTCCAACTCCACATGGATGTGCCGCTACGGTAAATGTTTGTTGACTGTGACCAATCACCAATATTGTTCCTCCATTTTGGTAAATCCTTTAATCGACATAGGTTTTTAAAAGCATTTTGAATCCTGATGTACTATATGTGTCCCCTTTTGGATGCCATTTTGATTTGGTCTAGCCAAGGGGGCTCTACAAAACCGGCTTGGTATGCTGTTCTTGTGACATCTACATCTACATCTGGGTTGCCCCCAAATAACCCCTTCAGGGGGGGAGTTGAGGTCCCGGGCTAAGGCGGGCAGGCCTTCAGCCTGGCACGGAACGACTCAACGGTGGGAGCCGTCGCAACCGTGCCAGGGTGACGGTGCGGTTGATAAAGTTCACAATGCTGCAGTTAGTTGGGCGAAAGACAGAGGACGCTAAAACATGACCGTAAAAGATGCTGAATTAATAATGTCCCCTCGCACACGCACGCACGCACAGGCAAAGACACACACGCTTGATATCTATCGATATTCCTCTCTTTCTCAGTTACCTATGTCACATGTTTGAGAATCCTATAATGGAGTGCAGCGGATTTGTAAACTTTCCTCATTAATTATTTCCTCATAAACAAATTACAAAGTAGCTACTGATTTGCATAATTGGTATACGATTTTGTCAATCATAACTTAAGCTATCTACATACAAAATATCATGACGATCCGTAAACCCCTTTTTTAGTTATTCGCTTTCAAATTTGGAAACGAAATCGGCTCCTGTAGTTTAAAAAAAGCCGATAGGGGACCCAAAGCTACACAACATACTCTCCCTCCCAAGAGCTATCTACCAATCAAAAATCATGACCATAGCATGCCCAGAGCACGAGATATCAAACCCGGAAGTTCCGCTGCAGTACCATAGCAAGCCATAAGGGTGGGGGGGGCAAAATGTAATCATTTCGAGGTCTTAAGAATACCTACCCAAATACTAAGTATGAAGACCATCCATTCAGGCATTCTTGAGTTATAAACTCTTTACAGATACACTAACACCACAACAAAACACAACCTTCTCGGCGAAGGTAATTACACAAACACACACACGCAAACACACAGGCACACACATAGAAAGACATCCACACATTAACACGCAAGACACAGGAGCACATACAGACAAAGGCACAAACACACAGACACACTTCATCTGTGCAATGACATTATATATAAAGTCCTTTATCTGTGCTTAGAAAATATAAATGATTTTCAACAGCACGAAAATAGGAAATTGTACCATCGAGGATCACACCACACTGTCGGCTTCACTCATAAGCAGGCTGTAATGTTTTTTTCAGGGTGTAGCGGAAGTATCATATGCCATAATAGTCAGCGAATTGGCTGTGGGCATTAAGAAGAAGAAGAAGAAGTAGGGTGGCAGCCAGGGGTAGAAAGGCTATCAGAAACGGTTCAATAAAGCAGACTGGGCCCGGTAAAACACACCTAAGCCGACCCCTAGAGACTGGCCCCAGGCTAGGTCTACATTAGTAGCTTGTCATAAGGACATTGTATTATGTCATTGCTTGTCCTAAGGCGATATGAAAACCTGATGAACAGGGTACACCGATGTTTCACACAGATATAACCAGCCACAATGCATTGGCACTGAGGTTGCGTAACTGGCGACTGTGGGAACGATTTTCTATAAAAACAAGACGGTAGGAAAAATTCTTCATGTATACTCGTGTGACAGCCCTCCTTTTAGTTTTAACCGTTTATTTTCTTGTGCTTTAAGTTGTTCTGATCGACCATAGTTTAAGTTCAGGAGCTGATTACAGTGAATACTGTGGGGTGGGTTCCGATAGGGTGAGCGTGCTGTTGCCTGATTTAACCATTCCTAACGGTTGGTTGGGTTTTGTAGAAAATCAATCTCTTTCGAAAAGAGTTACATTGATTCATATCTGAGATTGGTTATCTGACTGGTTGGAATGAATTTTTGTACACAGCCAGATCTTAATAGCTCGCTTTCCGTGACCAATTTAGGAAAATATATGCATTCCCACCCAGGGTGTGGTCTGTTTACATACTGTAAATCGTCTAATAATCGCGGTAGATATTTGTTTGCGGTTAAGGTAAGGTAAAGGTACCATAGCCCTTTTGGGGCCGTTGGAGCAGTGGGTTTTTACCCACCGTGTCTAGGGCACGGTATTGGAAGGCGGAGCCCATCCCTCTCCTTCCACCGCCTTTTACCTCCCCAACCGAAGTCAGGTACCCATTTCTACACCTGGGTGGAGTGAGGAAAGTCGTGTAAAGTGCCTTTCCCAAGGGCACAACATCGAGACGCATGTCCAGACATGTCTGGGGGAAAGCCGGGATTGAACCCGAGTCTCCTTGTTTGACAGTCCAATGTTCTAACCACTACGCCACGGGATGCCATTGTTTGCGGTGACCTGTCACAAACTTTGTCATGCTCAAGTCGAAATGTTTACATTGCTTTTTGTTCCATTGCTTTTAACAGCTTGTTTTGAAAGACAATGAGGCGACAATACTCGTACTGTGCCCTGATTCTGGTGTTTCTGGCAGTCGCTCCTTTGTTGCTGCTTGACCTGTCAGAAACTGTGCGATGGAAGACACCAGTACTTCGCAACAGTAACTTTACTACCAGCCGGTACGCAACCTAACTTTCAGTGATCTTATAATCTACCTATCATAGCAATATACAGTTCCAGCTCTTGTTTCTTCATGGGACCAAATAGCGTAATCATTGGATTCAAATTGGTACAAATGAACATAACAAAAATGATGTTTTCGATTCATTTATTTATTAATCAAAAAAGATAAAGGCATATTACGCTCTATCGTGTAGACATCGTTTCCGAAATAATAACTGGAATTATTATAGCAATCCATATTCTAAAGTCAGTTAGTAAAAAATTGCAATGTAAAAAAATAATGTTCCTTTTTCTAGCTCTCTAGAACACAATGAACATGAAGAGAGACACAACAGTATTACCAATGAGTCGGTAGGACCACAAAGTACGTCACAAAAGAAGAAAAAGCCTGTACATCATCATAAGCGTAAGGTACATCATAGGAAGAAAAGGTACAGTAATATTAAGGTATAGTTTTGGTCCTTTTGTCTGTGTATGTGTGTTTCTGTGTGTGTTTCTGTGTGTGTGTGTGTGTGTGTGTGTGTGTGTGTGTGTGTGTGTGTGTGTGTGTGTGTGCGTGTGCGTGTGTGCGTGTGTGTGTGTGTGTGTGTGTGTGCGTGTGTGCGTGTGTGCGTGTGTGTGTGTGTGTGTGTGTGTGTGTGCGTGCGTGCCCGGCGCAATATCTTAAGACCCTCTGGAGGGATTGTGATGATATACGGTATGTGAGTACGCATTGTCGATTTAGGCTTTCCTGGTGGCCTACCTTGGTACTGCAGCAGAACATTAATTGTATCCTTAGCCATGATTTCACGGTGGAAGGTGGATTTTAATGTAAGGAAGAAGTAGTGTAAGTTTGCCCCCCCCCCTAGCTGCTTGTTATGGAGCTACAGGGGCGTCAGTATAGAAATCTTTCAAGGGGTGCAACTTATCAGAGGACCGACTGATTTCTAAAATGGCGTCGTGTGGCGCAATCGGTAGTGTGTTTCGCCCACAGACTTTCCTCACTTAACTCAGGTGTAAATTAGTACCTAGCTTCGGTTAGGGGCGTCCCTCGGATAGGACGTTAAATGGAGGTCCCGTGTTTGAGGAGAGCCACACCTCGAGCACGTTAAAGAACCCACCGCACTTATCGAAAAGATTAGGGGTTCTTCCCGGTGTGACTGGTTCAAAACCTACAGTCCTATGACCGCACATGGGGCAATTGTCGTATTGAGGTCACCTGAGTTAGCGCCGAATGGCAGCCGCTCCAGGCCCTTGCAATCTAGCCCCGCCAAATGTGCGCTCCTCGTAATTCAGCCCCTGGCTGCGAAGAGAGAGTAGTCGGCCTACCCAACAATGATAATGATAATAATAATAATAAAGTATTCGATATGCGGGTAGCTTATAATCTACACGTGTACAATGAGATGCAAATTAGGACTTCCAGTATTCCAGTATTTTCCCCTTTGATATAATAATAACTTTATTGCACAACAATTGTACAAGGTACAAAGTATGGCATTCACTGGTACATAGATAACATTCTATTAGGCTAATCCGTCTATCTTATACAATATGGTGTACTAGTCTATCTTATACAATATGGTGTAGTAGTATGGGATGACAATGGGATTTTACAACTATTGGAGGAGTTTCTAACGTCTAGTCATTCTTTGATATATTTCCCAATGTATACCATGCATGGGTTGTCACATGTCATTATGTACTTAAATTTGCTATTCAAGTCCATTGAGATTAATCCTGGTAAGTCCGACAATAGCACTGAGTATAGTGAATTACGTATATCAAAATATTTGGGACATACCATCAAAAAGTGATATTCGTCTTCAACTACCTCTGGACAAAATGGACACACCCTCTGGTCTATAGGGAGTTTTTGAAATCTCCCCGTTTCTATACTTAATTTATGACAGCAATTCTGAGTTTTGTGATTGCCCTACGTACGTCGAGGCTCTTAAATGTTTGAAAGGTAGTTTTCTTGCTTATAAATCTTGTTTAAGGCAGAAAGAAAGGAAAGTTTGGAATTGTTTCGAATAGCGCAATGCCACTTTTGTATATAAATATCTTGTAGACGTTGTCGTAGCTGAGTGTTGATTACATCTATATGGTATGACTTCGGGTTCAGCCATATATGTCCAGAACCGTGGTAGTTAAGGATATTTTTCACGTGGACAATCCAATCATGTTCTCCTAGAAGAATAGCATTGTATGCCTCCCGAAGTAAGGTATCTTCGGGTAAATGAACTAAGCGGTGCCAATATTTTACAAGTTGCATTTCTGCGTCTTTCATCAATGGGAAAGTTCCCAATTCTCCTCTGACACCATCGTTTGAGGCTTTGGCATGTATACCTAACAGGAATTTATGGAAACGCATATCAATGATGTCAAATTCTGGAATATGTTGATTTGCGTGTAGGTTTATGATTTGGAAGCCGTTCTCTCGTAGAGTTTGACTATTGGCATGACGCATTAGTATTTCTTTTTCTGTATTTCTTTCGAAACATACAACATAAGTACTATTAGATTCAGAAGAGGCGTTTTTTCGAATGGCGGCAGGAAAGTTATTTTGAATATCAAGTATTTTTAGTGAAGTTGACAGAACCTTTTGAGAAGATTCACGGATGTTACCGGTATGCGATGCAATAACTTTCATAGTTTTGGAAGAACGGTCAAAGTATGTGATCTCTGAGCCGTACATAAAGATGGGCTTGACGAATTTATCAAATAGGTTTTTCCCAAGATTGATTGAAATGTCATTGTTAGAGAGTAGAAGAGCCTTGAGTTTAAAAAGTGCTCTCATTGCTCTGGTTTTTTAATATATCCTGGCAGTTTTGAATTTACCCGAAGATGTAAAAGGAATGCCGAGGTAGGTATAGCTGTCAGTGATTTCTATTTCTTTGTCATAAATATGAAATTTGTATTTCTTCTTAGAACCTTTGCCGAAAACAACAACCTTGGTTTTTGAAACATTGACAGATAGTTTCCATTTCTTACAATACTTTTCTAGGCAATCAATACAATGCTGTAGCCCTTGTTTTGACGATGATATCAGAGCGAGATCGTCTGCCCAGGATAAACAACTTAGGGATTTTGAAGTTAGGACTGCATCATCACATTTTGTGGGATCAAAACACTTAAATATGTCATCTATGAATAGATTAAATAGTAAGGGGCTTAAATTACATCCTTGTCTTACTCCGCATACGGAAGGAAAAGAATTTGATAGTCCATTGTCTAATCTAACGGCATAATTCACGTCCCTATACATGGATTTTATAATGTTAAAGAAATTTCCTCAAATACAACATTGATACAACTTATAGAACAGCCCATCCCGCCAAACACTGTCAAATGCCTTCCTCATGTCAACAAAGCATACAAATAGTTTCCCCCCTTTTGTTCTTGTGTATTTGTCTATTAAAGATTTTAGGATAAAGATATCATCTGAAGTTCTACATTCTTTTCCGGAACCCAAACTGGGTGTCATCTAAAAGGTTGTTACTTTCTGTAAAGTTTTGTAACCTGTTGTTCAGGATGAGCGTCCTCCATATCATCCCTCGTCCTCCATATCATCCCGCCCGGGCTAAAATCCTACCAGACCCTACACTGGAAAGACAAACCCGGACAATACACTGGAGAGGACACTCCAGCTTCGCCAATGGTGTCGACACAACACGGGCAGCAACAGTTACCGGTTTTAAGCCATCGCTCGTTTGGCGTAGAGCGTGGCGCCAGGGGTTGCTACCGACGGTGGGAGGGATCCTCGCGTCCCATTGGACAGCTACCGCCCGCCTCAAGCTGGGCAGCCCCCAGCCAATAAGGTGCTGTCTCGCCACGGTCTACTATCCTCGTGGGGTGTGCGGGGAATAGGATAAACTCCAAAAGGTAGGTCGTCATCTCCGCACCCGGCAACAAAAGACAACAAAAGAGGCCAGCTCTAAAACTGGGATGTTGGAACGTTCGAACTATGATGCCTGGCCTTACAGAAAATCTTAAGGACATTGATGATGCCAGGAAGACAGCTGTTATCAATGATGAATTGAGGAGGCTGAACGTGGATATAGCTGCACTTCAGGAAACACGCCTTGCTGACTCAGGCACTCTAAAGGAGCAGGACTACACGTTCTACTGGCAGGGGAAAGGGTCCAATGAGCCCAGGGAGCACGGAGTAGGCTTCGCGGTGAAGAACACCTTACTGAGGATGGTGGAGCCGGGAAGTAATGGATCTGCGCGTCTCCTCACTCTCCGCCTCAACACAACCAAAGGCCCCATCACCCTTGTCAGCGTATACGCCCCGACACTTGCTGCCACCCCTGAAGTAAAGGATGAGTTCTACGAGAATCTCACAGCTACCATCAGGAACATTCCCAGTGACGAAGAACTAGTCCTCCTAGGTGACTTCAACGCAAGAGTGGGTGACGACCATGAATCCTGACCAGCATGCCTTGGAAAATTTGGTGTTGGCAAGATGAACGAAAATGGACAGCGAGCGCTGGAGTTTTGCGCATATCACAACCTGTGCATCACAAACTCGTACTTCCAGACCAAGCCCCAACACAAGGTTTCCTGGCGACACCCTCGCTCGAAGCACTGGCACCAGCTGGACCTGATCCTGACAAGACGGACCTCGCTCAAGAACGTGCTACTGACACGTGCGTATCAGAGTGCAGACTGCGATACAGACCATTCCCTGGTATGCTGCAAGTTCAAGATGGAACCGAAGAAATTCCACCACGCAAGACAGCCGGGAAAGCCACGCATCGACATCAGCAGAATGGCTCAACCAGAACTCGTGGAAAAGTTTACTGTTGCTTTTGAGAAGGAAGTTAACAGCAAGCCATCTGGACTGTCAGCGACAAAGAAGTGGAATGATCTGCGAGACGTGATGCTTCGTACAGCCATGGCTACCTTCGGAAAGAAGACCACACAGTCACACGACTGGTTTGATGCCAAGTCAGCAGAGATGGCCCCCGTGATAGAAGCCAAACGTGCTGCTCTTGCAGAGTACAAGAGAACACCCAGCGAGAGGAATCTCAACGTCCTCAGAGCCGCAAGGAACAAAGTCAAACAGACAGCCCGACGGTGTGCCAACGAGTACTGGAGCAAGCTTAGTGAAGACATCCATGTAGCTGCCATAACAGGAAACATCAGAGGTATGTATGATGGTATTAAGAGGGCACTTGGACCAACCCAGAGCAAGACAGCTCCCCTTAAGTCCACCACTGGGGAAGAGATCACAGACAAGAAGCTACAGATGGAGAGATGGGTGGAACACTACTCGGACCTCTACTCCAGGCAAAACACTGTGTCCCCCTCAGCCCTTGACGCAATCGAATGTCTGCCAACCATGGATGAACTAGATGCTGAGCCAACCTTGGATGAGCTCAACAAAGCCATCGACAGCTTGTCCACAGGAAAGGCACCAGGCAGTGACGCAATCCCGCCCGACCTACTCAAACACTGCAAGACCGTCTTACTGCTCCCGCTACACGAACTTCTCTGTCAGTGCTGGAAGGAAGGTGCAGTCCCACAGGACATGAGAGATTCCAAGATTGTCACCCTCTACAAAAACAAGGGAGAGAGAAGCGACTGCAACAACTACCGGGGAATTTCACTACTCAGCGTGGTCGGCAAGGTATACGCGAAAGTCTACCCCGAGTCGCAGTGTGGATTTCGTGCCAACAGATCGACGATCCGTCAGCTGCAAGAGAAGTGCAGGGAACAGAACATGCCCCTGTACATATCATTCATCGACCTCACCAAGGCGTTCGACATGGTTAGCAGAGACGGTCTCTTCAAGATCTTACCCAAGATAGGCTGTCCACCAAAGCTACAGAGCCTCATCGAATCCTTCCACACCAACATGAAGGGGACAGTACTGTACAGTGGCAACCTGTCTGAGCCATTTGACATACGCGGCGGTGTAAAACAAGGTTGCGTTCTGGCCCCCACGCTGTTCGGGATCTTCTTTGCCCTGTTCCTGAATCAAGCCTTTGGAACAGCAACTGAAGGAATTTACCTCCGCACAAGGTCCGACGGCAGACTCTTCAACCTCAACCGCCTCAAGGCCAAAACAAAGGTAAGGGAAGCCCTGATCAGAGATCTACTGTTCGCTGATGACGCCGGACTTGCAGGTCACACAGAGCAGGGACTCCAGTCTTTGATGGATCGCTTCTCCAGGGCATGCAATGACTTTGGTCTGATCATCAGCCTTAAGAAGACAGAAGTGCTGGGCCAGGATGTAGAAGCACCCCCAGCCATCACCATCGGTGACTATGAACTGAAGGCTGTGAACCACTTCACATACCTCGGATCCACGGCAAGCAACAATCTTTCCTTGGACAAGGAGATCGACAAGAGGATTGGAAAGGCAGCAACTACACTCGCCCGTCTTACCACTCGAGTGTGGGAGAACCCCAAACTCTCTGTCAAGACAAAGATGGCCGTGTACAACGCATGCGTTCTCAGCACACTTCTCTATGGGAGTGAAACGTGGTCGACCTATGCCAAGCAGGATAATAGGCTAAACACCTTTCACATGAGGTGTATGCGCCGTATCCTTGGCATATCATGGAAGGACAAAGTGACCAACACCGAAGTGCTGTCCCGCGCCGGCCTCCCTACCATGTTCACCCTGCTCAGGCAGCGCAGACTTCGCTGGCTAGGCCACGTCCGTCGCATGGAGGATGGCCGAATCCCCAAAGACCTTCTCTACGGAGAACTGATCTCAGGAAAGAGACGTACCGGGAGGCCACAGCTGCGTTTCAAAGATGTCTGCAAGAGGGACTTGAAGGCTCTAGATATTGATACGGAGCACTGGGAGGACCTTGCAAGTGACCGTTTCAGGTGTAGATGCACACTGTTCAGACAGCTCAAATCAGGAGAAGTCAGACTGATGCACAGCGCAGAAGAAAAGCGGATCCGCAGAAAAGAGCTTTGCAACAGAACTGAGTCAGCTTACAGATGTGATTTTTGTGGCAGAGACTGCCATTCTCGTATAGGGCTGTTTAGCCATAGTCGATGCTGTAGGGCTGCTGTGAATTAGGATTTTACCATGGTCAATACTGACCGACGGAGGCCATATATATAGGATGAGCGTAAATAATTTGGATAGACAACTAGAAATTGCTATTCCTCTGTAATTGTCTACATTAGATTTATCACCTGATTTGAATATTGGCGTAAGAATACTTGTGTTCTAATTAGAAGGAAAGTTGCCTTTGTTGAGTATAGTATTGAACAGAGTCACTAATGACTGACATAAGGTCTTTGCCCCATACTTCAACATTTCATTTGAAATTGAGTCAATTCCGGAAGCTTTTGCCGTTTTCAATAAACTTAAACCATTCAAGACTTCCCCTGCAGTAAATGGAACATCTAAGGGGCTTGGGGTATGACTATCTGATTAATTAAGGTATTCAGTGACCGATTTTTCGAAAACAGTGTCAAAACAATTGTCATTTATCAGGTTATTTAAGCTTGTAAAATGTTGTATGATCCATTCTTCTGACGTAATATCGGGATCGCAAGTATTTGTGTTTGAGTTGTGTTTTCCATTCACTTCTCTGTCCAAATACTTTTAAAGTGACCAAAATTATTTTGGATTGTTTTTGTTAAATTGTTCCAATTTTACCAGAAGGTCGGAATTGTACTTCCGTTTACGCTGTTTGATGAGGTTTTTTTGTAGTCACGCAAAGCTGTGAAATATTTGTTTCTAGTGTCTTTTAGCCACGGTTCTTTCTGCGATACCATCGACAGTCTTTTCAAACGTTGGCGTGAAGACCAGCAGCACTGATCAAACCAAGCTTTGTTTTTCTTACCGCTTTGTGTGTCTTTCTTTGTTTGTCTATTGGGCTTTGCTTTAAGTGACTTTTAGCCACATCTAACAATAAATCTGTGAAATTTGTGACAGCTTTTTCTGTCGAACAGAAAGATGTTTGGCAAAATTTTTGAAATTCAGAAATTGTATATTGACTATCTAGAATACTTTGATATGTTAATTTTGATTCATCGTTCCAAATGAATGCTGTTGGCTTGGGTTTAATCTGGTTGGTAGTTTTTGAAACATGAGGGGAATACTTTGTTGACAGTGAGAAGAAAACATGACAATGGTCGGAAAATTGGGTGATTGGACTAATACTTACATATTGTACATCGGACAAAAGAGACTTGCTTACAATACAATAATCGACAACGCTAGATACATAATAGTGATAACAAGTATGTAGTCTGCGGCATGTGAAACATCAACAGATGCAATTGTGTAAATAAGGACCTATTTTTCATAATTGATGAGAAAGTGTCATATTTCCTAAGTGTTAAATGATAGGAATTTCATTCTTGAGAAATATGTAAGTCAGTTAAAGGTGTGCATCAAAATGCATAAATCATTTAAATGTGAAAGGTGTGTGCATAATTAATGGTTAAATATAAACATATAATTCTGCCAAAGGAAAGGACTTTCACACATACTATACATGTAATTTCGGTAACGAAGATCATCATTTGCATGAAATAGATTACCCTAATTAGAAACCTATTTGCATAATCAATGAGACAGTTTTGCCCTGAGGAGAGGAACTAAATGTTTAATGGTCAACGAATTGTTGAGAAAAAATTTGTTACCCATCAACCTGATGAAACTATTCATGCATGTAGTTTTATACATTACAATCTGTTAAGATATACGTATATACCTGCCTTCTAAAATATGATGTTTTTTGAAGTCGTTAAATACACATAGTTACCTTCGCCGGGAATGTATGCATTCGCGGTAAGGTTATGTTATCGGTTACGCCAGCTGTAAAGTGGGTCCGTATGTATGTCGAGATCATAAGTCGAGAGAACTTTGACGGATCATGCTGATTTTTGGTAGGTAAGTGGCGGTTGTGGGAACAAAGGTCAAGTTCGAAAATGGTTAACCTGGCGTTTTCCTGAAGTGCTCCAGTGGACTTTTTTGTTAGTGTGTTTGTATGTAGACAACATAACTCGACGTATTGATGATGGATCTGCATGATTTTTGGTGGGTACGTAGAAATTGTGAAAACGAAGCTCAAGTTCAAAAATGGGTCACCTGGAATTTTCCTGCGGTACTGCAGTGGGCTGTTTATGTATGCGTATTTGTTTGTTGACAGGATAACTCGAGAAGCTGTTGATGGTTGTGCAAGATATTTAGTGAATAGGTAGATTTATTAAAGGGGAAGGTCAAGTTCGATGATGGGCCTCCTAGCGGGTACTTTGGGTACTGCAGTGTAGCTTCAAAGTTTGAGGTCGAATTTTCTGCAAGTGCTACGGTCATGATTTTTGTGTGGTAGATAGTCCATGCCACATGAAGTAAGTTGTGCACGTTTGGGCCCTCTAGCGGCTTATTTGGAGCTGCAGCGGGTGTTTTTAATTTATTTGTTTTGACCTTTGGACATGAATAACTAGACTTATGGTCAACGGATCGTCTTGATTTATGGTATGTAGATAGCTCGATTAATGATTTACATAATTGAATATTCATTATGCAAATCAGGAGCTAATTTGCATAATTAGCAAGGAAAGTTTATAAATCTGCTGCCTTTCAAAATAGGACTCTCAAACATGTGACATATATAGCTGAAAAAGAGAGAGGTATCGATAGATACCAATAATGCTAATAGCTACCTATTTTGCATTATTAATGAGAAAATACTAATTGAAAATACCACAATAGTAAATGATTGGAATTTCATTCTTGTATCATTAGGAAGCTAAGTAAAGGTGAACAATATCAGACAAAAATCATGCATGACAAGGCCTCATTAACATAATTTATAAGGAAATGTCTACAAGTCCCTTTCAATTTGCTATTTTTAAGTCTATTTATTCAGGTTAAATTGCACTGACAGGTGACCTAGTTTACCGGAGCAGGCTCCCTGTGAGACGTCCCTGGAGGACACATGTGATACTTTACTTGCCTGCTGCAGGGCTCTGTTTTGGGGTCAGGGAGGTCACACGGGCATTTAAAAAACACAGCAGCCTTACGATCTAAAGCTCTCCCTGTTGGAAGGTATAGGTTTGATAAAAACTGATTGATATGTCGACTATGAAAATATGGGCACAATTGAAGCAAAGACATTGCCAACAAATTGCCTAATTTTCTGTAGTAAAGATAAAAGTTATGATACCAATTAAGCAAAAATATTCTTACAGTGATTATTTTTATAACTCTTGGGAGAACTCGTGTAGGTATAGGTATGGGTTTGTTTTAAACTTTGAAAGAGAATACTAGTAACTCAAGAAGGTGATGACGGATCGTCATGATTTGTAGGGATGTACATAGTTTGAGTGATGATTTACATGATCGTATAAGAATCATGCAAATCAGGATCTGTGATGTGAAAAAGTATACAAACCCTTGCATTCCATTGTAGTCAAACACGTGACATGTAATTGAGAAAGAGAGGAATATTGATAGATATCAATTATGCAAACGAATACCTAATTTGCATAATTTATGACAAAATACTATAATTCCAGAGTGGTAAATGATGGGATTTCATTCTTGTGGCGTTTGGGAGATAATCAAATGTGGACGTTATCAGACATAAATCATGATGGCCTCATTTACATAATATATGAGGAAATGCTAAAATGGCCCTCTTTTCTAAGATTTTACTTTAATGCTGTGTTTTGTATAGAGAAAAGGATCACTTGAAATTCATGCAATCGAGGACTTTATTTACATACAGAGTGATAAGCATTCACTCGAAAAGGCTAACATCAGTCTCGGCGAAGGTATGAGGTCGTGGAACTCTAGTTGTTACTATTTTTGGCTGTTATATGTGTGTCAATATACCGTGATTCATGCCTTTGGGCTTACATTTTTCTTGTCATAGAAAACAACGGTATGATAAATACATACCGAATGTGTCAGCTGCCAAGAAAAAGTTCCTGGCCGACCAGGCATCTGTTAAGTCCATCCCAACGGAAGCACCTGGTTGGGTCTTCAACAAAACAGCTGCGGACTTATTTCGGTAAGGGTCACACTTGGTGGATATCGCCTATTGCTGCCATGGTTATGAAGTAATTTAGCTTCAGCCTCAATGGTTACCTTATAGGTGGGTGCCCAGTTATTGAGAAGACTTGATTATTTATTCTATTTATTTAGGTCTTAAAATAATTCGACCTAGAAAACGGGACAGTTTGAAAAGTTGTGATAACTTCTATTTGAAAAGCGTCATCCCATCAATTTACTGTAAGATCTATTAAAAATCTCTTACTAGAGTATTGATGGGATAGCAACCCCTTATCCCATTAGTCTACTTGTAAGAGACATTAAAAACGTCTACTAGTATATTGTTGGGATAGCGCCCCTTTATCCCATTAATTTACTAGTAAGAAATATTTGATAGTCTCTTACTAGTGTTTTGATAGGATAGGAACCCCTTATCTCATTAATTTACTAGTAAGAGCTATCCCGACAATACACTAGTAAGGTCTTTTAGATATCTATTATAGTAAATTAATGGGATAAGGGGGTGCTTTCCCATTAATTTACTAGTAAAGGTTTTACAAATTGTCTTACTAATGAAATTATGGGATACGTTTGTGACAGACGTTATCACGTGTAAAAGTAGTTATCACGGTTTTTGATTGGAATACTTTGTTGGAATAAAAAATGGGATGCTTATTGAGAAATACTCTAAACAGATATATATATAAATAAATGTGCTACTGTGTTGTATAGAAATAAATAGCACCTTCATAGGGATATTATTAACTTTATTACTATTTTGCTTTACGTTGAATTAGTATTTTGATACTTTCCATTGAATTTACAGGAAAAAGATAGCAAACGGCAGTCGAGTTGTAGACGGCAAGTTTTGGGTCACGCAACAGAACGCCCCTCTAAATACTATCTTACATGCCTATCAAGCGGAACTCAAAGTGTCAACAAGCGCCTTCAACCGATTTCCGAAAGTGAGCTTTCCACTTGGCAAATAAAAACAGATGATTTGATAAAGACTTAACCGTCAATGTTACTGTATGATGTTATAAATGTTGTTCAGTCAGATTCAACTGTATGAATGAAGTTTTAATTTACGCAAATAAACTGATATGCTAAACTTTGTTTAAAAACCTGAATTTTTCAACCTTTCTATGTTTGTATGTGGCACTGCTGAGAGATTGGAGGGCCCTAAGAGACCTTGCTCTGTACCAAAGATGATTACTTTATCTTATTTTCGATTGAAAGACTTAGCATAAATCACATCAGTAACAAATACAAACAAAATCTCCATGAAATTTGTTTTTATATATGATGTGCTTTTGACAAATATGCCATTGCAGTTCCAGTGACACATACCAGAGGGCCCAAAATCGACCTTGACCTTTCTCCTCCCAACACCTACCAACATACCAAATATCATTACAATCCATCTACACGTTCTTCAGTTATGCTGACTTTAAGCATCCGGAGACACACATATACACACACGCAAACTGCATTATCACCATTTCAAGTAACACTTAAGCTATCCACATAATAAAAACAAGTATACAGGTTTGGCAGAGTACCCATTTTGTGGTTTGACCACCAGCTGTTGGGACCTGGGGAATTCTTGTTCCAGATTTGAAACCAACAGGTGTGAGCTCCCACAACATGCCTAGAATGGAGGTATAGATTTTCCTTATTACTTATGCAAATTCAGTCCCAATTTGCATAATTTGCATATCATTGTGTACATCTCTGTCCATCATACATGAAAATCTGTCGTTCCTTTCTTCAGTTATTCTCCTTAGAAGATTTTTACAAATACGCCATTGCAGTTCCAGTGACACATACCAGGGGGCCCAAAATCGACCTTAACCTTTCTCCTCCCAACACCTATCCACATACCAAGCATCATTACAATCCATCAACACGTTTTTCAGTTGCGCTGACTTTAAGCATCCAGGGGTCACAAACATACACACACGCAAACACACACGCAAACACACGCAAACAATATCCCCATGAAAAAGTATTTTTTTCATAGAGATAATAAGCCTTAATCCTAATGACACTGTATACGAACACTTACACATATACAAACTTACACGTATCGTCAACAATACTTATCCACCCAGGAAAACCCGTTTAATGCCAGGCGATTCAACACGTGCAGTATAGTGGGGAACGGCGGGATACTGAAAGGAAGCGGCTGTGGAAAAGAGATAGATGCTTCTGAGTTTGTTTTTAGGTAAGCCACTTGGAAATATCCTCGTTCGTAGATTTAGCACCCTCCTAAAAGCAGGACCCCTATCGCTCGATTCGTTGGCTCGCTCGCGTAGGGCCCTGCTCTTTAACCGCGCTAGACACGGTTCTGGTGACGTTACTGACAGTTACTTACTTACTTTACTTTGGTCGAGCTCCCGCTCGAACCAGACTTGAAAGCTTCCTCCACTCCACCCTATCCTCCATCAGGGACTGGATTTCCTTCTCTTCAGTAAGGTTGGTGTCAGCTCTTAGCGTGTCAATGAAGGTGCCTTTTGGTCTTCCATGGCTTCTTTTCCCTTTTGTGGGTTAGGGTAGCTATCCTTATTTGGCACAATTTGGTGGTTAATTTGTTCTGAACGTAAAGTAACGATGTGAGACGTAACCTGATTGGTTGATAGCTTCCCAGCGTCCTTTGCGATTTTGTTCGAGATGAGGTTTAGCAAACCCTGTGATTGGCTGAAGCTGTTTTGGTGGCGACGGTGCCAGAACCGTGTCTACCGGGGCTAAAGAGAAGGGCCCCTACGCGAGCGAGCCAACGCATCGAGCGATAGGGGTCCTGCTTTTAGGAGGGTGAGATTTAGTAGCAGATTTAAATTATATTCGCCTTAAAAAAACACGTCTTTGTTACCTTCGCCAAGAAGGTTAATATGTTATCGTTTTTGTTGTGATTAAAACATAACTCAACAAGCTTAGCCGTGAAGAATTTCATTCGGTTGGTGAGAGACAGGGATATATATATATATATATACATAGTATGCAGAGAGAGATGCAAATATGAATTATATAAAGTTATATGATTATTGAATGCGAAATTCTTGAAATTCGCACTTGTCACACATATTCGTAAAGGTGAATATGACAACAAAGACTACATGATATGGTATGAGTTGAATTCAAAGCAGTGTTCAGGGTACTGAATATTATCTGTATTGATTAAAGGTTTCTATTGGCTGATTCTCTGAAAATGAAATTACTTCCTTAGCAAACGTCTTTTGGTGCCTTAAGTTAATGGGAAAGTTTATGTATCATTTAACCGACACATTGCGGATGAGATATCACACCTCACTCCATCCTAACAGCTGTACAGGAGAGCCGTCAGAAGTTCAGACATGAAAATTGGTATAGTAGATATAAAGACATTTATTATTATACAAGCGTAACTTCATGCTTCTTACAGTACTTGTAAGTGGGTCAAAGGAACTGATCTTTGCTTCTGAAGGACTTCCAAGGGGATGCTCATCTTGACATCAACTCTGTCGATCATAAAGATATGAACAACATACACAGATATTTTAGTCTCAAGAATTTTGTGCCAATTATTTTCACAATCCCAAAATTCAATTCACACATATAATTTACCATTATTCCTACCAAAACTTTGACCTAGTTTTCTTTTTGATATCATACAGGTGCAACTTGGCTCCAATGGACAGTGCATACCGGAAGGATATTGGGGAAAAAACAAGTCTGGTCACTATGAACCCCTCTATGCTCGTCTACAGGTACGCTTTATGCCTTAGATTATGTTTCTAGTGCCAAGCAAACAGAAGGCCCAAAAATATATCATTATTATCTTCGTGGAAAATGATTGTTGGCGTGTCTGTCTGTGAGCCTGTATTTGCGGATGTTTGCGCTCTGCAAAACTAAGAACTTCTGGATGGATTGCAATGATATTTAGAATAGCGGTAGTTGATGGCCATGGGAAGACGATGGTTAACCTTAATGTCGATTTTGGATTTTGAAAATCTATAATTTTAGTGTTTTCCACTATAGGACGTTGATATATACAAAATATGTCATTCATGGCAGGTGTAACATTTACAGAATATTACCAATTATGCAAATAAAGGTCTAATCTGCATATTATGTAGCGAAAATAGCACAATTCTTGTAAGTGGTAAATTAAAGGAGTTACCTGCTTCTTACCTGTGTACGCTAGTTAAAGATTTACATAACCATGCATAGATTATGTAGATGTGTGCGTCATTTGCATGATTATTTCATGGAGGTATGAGGTCTTCGAACTCCCAACTTAACTGTAGTTTACAACTTAACGAAGTCATTTTTTCTTTTTCAATCAAGATACCATGCATTTGCCAAAGGGTCAAGATGGCTTGAAAAAAGCAAAAAGGATAGAAAAGCCTTCATTAAGGACATCTCCGTATACGGGGACAGCTTCATCTGGATCGGCGCCTTCTTCACCAGGACGTACGAGTTGATGTTCAAAACACAAGACGTTCTGCTAGAAGGTAAAGCCAAACAGAAAGTTGTCATCGCTCATCCCGACTTCGTGAGATCGGTGCATTCATTCTGGAAAGAGAACGGTTTAAAGGCTGGACGGGCGTCCACCGGTAAATATCCTTAGATATTATTCTACCGCACGGTAACTAGTTAATCAAGCAACTGGCTAGATTTTGGAAACGGTCGTTTCAGGTAGCACCCACTACCTTTCTGATCCAACCAAAAACTATGAATTGATATGTAAATAAGGTGGCCGTGGACACGAGTCCTATTTACACTGCGCTGTCATTGGTCATCCGAAATAACCTAATTAACCAACACTATATAAGGCATACGCGCCTTATCACTGTGGCCTTTTTCATTCGGAGACATCCGCAACACCGGAGAGCGCGGTTGGGGTCGACCCTTCAGTATGGGTGCAGGAGGGGTGATTAGAACGGGATTAAAAAGATAACTCTGGATTTTCCCACCCACCCGTACCCACCCACCCTGATACACAAGAACTACCCATCTGCGGGGACTCGGCTCTCTCCGCGCAACTTCGGCACTGTCCCATAACTTATTTAGGATGATCCGATGATTGCGCAGTGTGGATAGGCGTAGATTTGAGATTAAAGGGATGTCCCCAGTTCTTTAACTGTTCTAGTCGGTGGAAAATGCTTTAAAAAAAGCTTACACCCAAACATCGCTAGACGCATAACACGTACTCTTGGCCGAGGCAAACTTAAAATCGTTGGTTCATTTTTTATTTTGTCCTTCCTGTTTGATGTATTAGGAATAATTCTGGTCAGCGCCGCCTCGCAGATGTGCGAGGAGGTGCACCTGTACGGATTCTGGCCCTTCCACTCCGACAGGAAGAGCAGACGCCTGACTGAGCACTACTACGACAATGCTCTCTCCACGAAGTATCACAGTATACCCGATGAGTTCAAACAGCTGCAGCATCTCCACAATACGGGCGTTCTCCGTCTGACAACCACTGCCTGCAAGAGTGAAATTAATGCGGACAATTAAGTGCAAAACAAATGTAACATTAGCCTGGGTGCCATCCTATTTCTACCGGGGCTCCTACATTCGCTACCCTAATTTTTTTTTAGAGTAGCGAATGTATAGGAGCCCCGGTAGAAATAGGATGCCACCCAGGCTAATGTAACATTACCTCAGTCGAAAACAGATCTAGAGACGTTTCGTGTACTTATGTCATGCCCTGAAACAATATCTGTATATCTAGGCCAATATATCTATACATCTATGCAAAAAAGAATCCCTGAAATAGCGATTTAGTTGTATAAGACATTCATCTCCTCATCATGTAATTGTATAACTGACATATACGACTCCCTATTGTATCTCCTGTTGATAATATCCAACGTAACATGACCTATTTACGTGCAGGATCTATTTACGTCCAGTTTGGGTCATGTCCACATGTCGCGGTGTATTATGCCAAAGCCTGTCCTCATGAGCAATAAAGGACGTCATAAGTACGATCCTTAGCCATCTCTCTCTTTTATACAAAACAATGAAAAAGGTTTATGTCCAGCGACATAACAGAATAAACTCCTGAACCAGTAACGACAAGTTGCACGGAAGCGTCATGCATGACGTATTTCATATGTAATTCGACACCGCGTACTTCATCATGTTTTTCTAACTTACACGATAGCTAGTATCTTTTAAAAGTAGCTGACGTTAAAGCTATCTTTGATATTCAGACTATCCATGGTGATTCCAGGTTTGAAACTCTTACCAGTTTAAGGAAGGTTTGATGTCGGGGAAATCAACAACACAAACATTGTTTTCTTCCATCGCGTCAAGCAAGCAGTGGGACAAACATAGTGAATTTACTATCATTTTTCTGTAGACTACTTTGGACAGTTACTGAAAAAACTTACAGACCATGCATTTTTCTTGTTAGAGGAGCTGAAATTTCTCTCCATGGGTTTAACATTTGGCTCTGTCCGCGCGGTTTTAAGATAAATACGTTTTGAATAGATTGGACGTTAATTGGTCATATTACGTTACCTCTGACAATATCATATACATGTAGATAGTGCCTTCATGTAGTTTGAAATGGAGCATTGTACAGCCTAGAACCTAACCATTGTATAGCATAGAACCTCCCATTAGCTTTTAGTAGTTACCTTCGCCGAGAAGGTTATGCAGAGGGTAGCGTTTGTTTGTGTGTGTGTAAAGTACAGCATAACTCGAGAAGGCTTGGATGGATTGTCTTGAAATTTGGTAAGTGGGTAGATCTTGATGAGACTAGGAAATGATTAGATTTTGGGTCCCCTAGCGGCTCGTTACGGTACTGCAGCGGAACTTCCTGTTTTGATATCTCGTGTTCTGGACAAGCTATGGAACTGATTTTTGAGTGGTAGATAGCTCTTTGGACAGAGAGTAAGTGGTATAGGTTTTGGCCCCCTAGCGGCTTTTTTGGTACTGCAGGAGCAGGTTTTGGTTCAGACTTTGAAAGGGAATAACTCAAGAAGGGCTTGATGGATGGTCATGAATTTTAGTAAGTAGATAGCTTGAGTGATGACGTACATGATTAGATACTTATTATGCAAATCATTAACTAATTTGCATAATTAATGAGGAAAGTTTATACAGCCACCAAATTCCATGGTAGGACTCTCAAACATGTGACATATGTATCTGAGGAAGAGAGAAATACTAATAGATATCAACTATGCAAATGAGGACCTCATTTGCACAATTAATGAGAAAATACTATAACTCAAGATGGGCTTGATGGATGGTCATGAATTTTGGTATGTACATAGCTGACGTGATACTTTGTATGATTTGACGATAATTATGCAAATCAGATTCTAATTTGCATAATTAATGAGACAATTTTAAAAACCTGCTGTGTTCCATGATATGACTATTCAAATATGACATTTGTAACTGAGGAAGAGAGGGATGTTGATAGATAGAAAATATGCAATTGTAGGCCTTATTTGCATAATTAATTAGTAACTACGTTATTTCCATACAGGTAAATGATGGCAATTTCACAGTTGTGGCATTTGGAAGTTATGTGAAGGTGAACATAGTTGAATCAAAATATGCTGATAAGGACCTCATTTGCATAATTGATGATGTTAGCATAACCTTCTTTGTTAAGCTTATACTTTGGACAGCGTATGTTATTTGGGTGAAGACGATCAACTAGTATGATTTATAATTGATGAGAGACACTCCTAATACGTCAGTCATAAAGGTTGAAATCATTTGGCGAAGGTATGAGGTCGTGGAACTCTAGTTTGATATAAGTAGCCAGAAGTATCTTATTTTTGCCTTACATTGTACATTGTTCAACCAACAGGTTTATCATCGATGTATTATTTGATTACATGTCGGCAGGAATCAAGAGCTGGAAGTATCATATTTTGAATGTTCAATATTCAATACCATTAGATGGGCGTGTAGTTTGGCAGGGTGTAAATGTTTATCTTTATTGTTTGATTCTAGGTTTGTTGGAAATATATGTATAGTTGACTTAATGTTTTTAGTCATACGCAAGTTTTATGAATTGCAATTCTATTCAACATTGTAAACTACGCACAAAAAGTTCGGAAACTTTACTTTGGTTGATCATATTTCCGTTGTTTCTTGATCAATTTCAATGATTTATATAACATTACAAAGCTTTCCCATGATACCAAACTTAATATGGTTGTAAATTAATGCAACGAGCACCAGACCTGCTCATGCGAGCAGATCACATCAAAAAAGTGCCCAGATTACCCTACTAATGTCAAACGCTCAGTATTTTTTCTTCTGCTGGTAGCACGTGGCTTTTGTACGAGGGTAATATGAAACTTAAATCAACAAAACACATTAATATTAGAGCCAAGGATAGTCTTCATCCAAACAAAACAAAAATGCGTAAAGGAGCCTCAGTTATGATGAAGGTGGCTTAATACTGAGTACACAAGCCATGCACTGTCACCACAGCCCGGCACATTCTCCTCATGCTTGTCACCAGTTTTGTTACGCGGCCCCTGGCTATTCTTCCACAAGGAGTCGTCGCAGGTCGACCAGTGTTGTTCTGTTGATCATTCTTGCATGCACAGCTCGCCCAAGCTGATCAGTGATCACAGAGTCTGAGACTGTGTTCAATTGTGTTGAGGTCTGGGCTGCAGAAGGGCCAATTTCTATCCTCTATATTCCTACATCCTGGAGGTGGTCTGAAATGACTCTCATTCTGTATGGACGTGCACCATCATCTTGCAGATAGTGCATATTGCAGAGGTAAGGATCTTGGAAATGTGACTGGATTGAGAAAGGTGTCTCTAAGTCTTGACACATCGAGGTTGCTTATGATGATTAGCCTGCTTTTTCCTCTGGCAGGTAACGCTGTACTACCCCACACTGTGACACTGACTCCTCGTTGCCCACAATTTCATTTACCCATCCAACAGTCTAAATAAATCTACTCTTATCTGTAGCTGTGAACATAGCATTCCTCAACACACTGTCCCATTCACGATGTGGACAACACCACCACAAATGGGTTTGGCGCTGTGCTGAGTGGTTAACAGTAGCATGGAAATTTGGGCCCTTTTTTACAACCCACTCGCGTAAACAGGCCTGCAGCTCGCTCCATGAGATTGCAATTATTATTAGTTTGGTATCATAGGAAAGGAAATTACACAGGCTTTCCAACGATATGTAATGCATTGAAATTGATTGAGAAACAACGGAAATATGATCAACCAAAGTAAAGTTTCCGAACTTTTTGTGCGTAGTTTATTTGAACTACATTGTTATACTAATATTCTAGATAGAAACTGCTGATTACGATATCACAAGCACTTAAACAGACTTAGACTCTGACTGATATTGTTATCTCCATGAAAAAAGGCTTTTTCATGGATATACTGTTTTGCTTGCGTTTGGTGTTTGTGTGTATGTATGTGTCACCGGATGCTTAAAGTCACCATAACTGTAGAACCTGTACATGGATTGTGATGATTTTTGGTATGTGGGTGGGTGTTAAGTAAAGGTAGGTCAAGGTCGATTTTGGGCCCCCTGGCATGTGTGACTGGAACTGCAATGGCGTATTTGTAAAAATCTTCAATGTAGAAGAACTGAAGAGAGGATCGACAGATCGTCATGTTATTTGGTACAAAGATAGGTTAGACCAAGATGTACACACTTAAGTGCAAACTATGCAAATGAGACAGAATTTGCATTAGTAAGGAGGTAAATCGTTTGCATGGGTGTCGTCGGATGCTTAAAGTCAGCATAACTGTAGAACGTGTTGATGGATTGTAATGATATTTGGTATGTGGGTATGCGCTGGGAGGAGAATGATCAAGGTCGATTTTGGGCCCCCTGGTTAGTGTCCCTGGAACTACAATGGCCTATTTGTAAAAATGTTCTAAAGGGGTATAACTGAAGAAAGGAACAACAGATTTTCATGTTATTTGGTACGCAGGTAGGTTGGACAGAGATGTACACACTGAAGTGCAAATCATGCAGGGTTAGTGTGTTTGCGCGTGTGTGCGCGTGTGTGTATGTTTGTGTCACCGTGTGTGTATGCATGTGTCACCGGATGCGTAAAATCAGCATAACTATAGAACGTGTAGATGGATTGTAATGATATTTGGTTTGTGGGTAGGTGCTGGGAGGAGAAACGTCAAGGTCGATTTTGGGCCCCCTGGTATGTGCCATTGGAACTGCAATGGCGTATTTGTAAAAATATTGAAAGGAGAATAACTGAAGAAAGGAGCGACAGATTTTCATGATATTTGGTACGCAGGTGGGTTGGACAGAGATGTACAAACTAAAGTGGTAATTATGCAAATTCGGACTGAATTTGCATAAGTAATGAGAAATATCTACTCTATTGTGGGCTTTGAGGTCGCACCATCTGTTGGTCTCTTATCTAGGTCAACTATTCCCAACAGGTCCCAACAGCTGGTGGTCAAACCACAAATGGGAACACTACCAAACCTGTATGTGGATACCCTTTGGCACATAAAATAAAACAACCAGCGGCAAAAACAAACAACTAGGGCAAATAAAACACATCATATATAAAAACAAATTTCATGGAGATTTTGGGTCTTCGGACTCTTGTTTGTATTGTAATTTTATTCAGCATTGAATTTAATTAAGTTTTAATCTAATCTAATTCAATTCAACCTTTTGTTAACCATTCAACCAATAATTTCAATTATTGTGCATACTTATCTATATGGGTTAGCTGTGCTAATTCTTCGCCTGTTTCTTTTATTATTATCTAAATCATTATTGTGTTAATTTGGTGATAAGGGTAGTTTCAAGTTATACGGCGGGGGTAGTACTTAAAGGCAGGCTAAACTTGATTTCGTAAAGCATACTGCAGTATGTTAAATATACCACTAAGACAAGTTCTGACTTCTTTTACATGAGTCCATCATAGATTAGCGTTTTTACAATAATTGAAATTCGCGGCTTGGTGATATAATACTGGCGATGTCAAAAGACCTTTGACCTTTGTGACGTCGAATTCCGAGTCGGCCACACCTGCGCCATAGGAATTGCTCCAGACGCCATTCCTCCGACTCGGAATCTGACGTCACAAAGGTCAAAGGTCTTTTGACATCGCCAGTATTACATCACCGCGCTGTGAATTTCAAATGTTGTAAAAACGCTAATCTATGATGGACTCGTGTAAAACAAGTACGAACTGGTCTTAGTGGTATATTTAACATACTGCAGTATGCCTTACGAAATTAAGTTTAGCCTGCCTTTAATTGATCTAATGTCATGATTTTATCTATATTACCAGAGTGATCAAGGTTTGACCGACTCACTGACTCGTTTCATGATACAGTAGTATAGGCGAAATAATTTGTTATTGTTGTCTAACTAGCCTCCACCAGGCCCTCTTACGGGCGTATGAATCGTAGAATTCGGCAGAGAAAGGAATAATTAGCCCGTAGAGTCAGTCCACAGTGAAGATCACATTTCGCCCCTGGCGTAGTTAGTCTGGTAGAGACTATTGTCTAACAATCATAAAAGTAAACTGTTATTATCTCCATGAAAAACGGAGTTTTGTGCGTGTGTGTGTGCTTCCGGATGCTTGTGGTGAGTATAACTCAAGAACGTCTGGATGGATTGTAATGATATTTGGTATGTGGGTGTGGGTGTATGTGGGTAGGTCGATTTGGGCCCCCTAGTATGTGACCTTTGTTACTTTCCTTTTTTGTATCTTTTGACCTGTACATGCTATATTCTTAATCTTTGGGTGGCAGATAGCTTATGATGTAAGTGCTGCAGGTTTGGTTCTCCTATTAGCTTGCTGCTGCAGGGGCGTTTTTGTCAAGGAGAATAACTGAACAAAGTAACGACGGATTTCCATGATATCGAGTTTGCAGGTAGATTAGACAGAGATGTACATAATGTAGTAATTGGTTTATTGATAAGAACGTTGAACAAAACGGCATTGCAGTATGGAGACTGAATTGTGCCGTAGCTTACAATCACGTATGCAGCTAAGTCGACACGACAATATTTCTATGTACAAGTAGCGTGGTTAACAGTTCAGACTTCCCAATAATCGTTGAGACGTTGACCAACACAATTAAAAGCTGTATCTATGTTCGATATTACTAACATAAAAGCAAGGTTACTGTCATCCAGAATAACGGGTCAGTTTTTTTGTCCACCAAGAAGTTGAGCCAGCGCAGGTTTCGCACTCGTGGCGTAACGTTTGATACCCCTGGCTTTAGAGTACTGGAGTGAGTTCCTCAACAGTCTGCCGTGCTGTTCTCCTCGAGTCGGAGGTAGCCAGGAACAGAAACGTGGCGATTGTCTCACTTTGTTTGCAAAGTTCACGCAGAGGTCGTGTCTGCGGTCAGAAAGTTTGCAGATTTAATACTCTCAGTGTGTCCATATACCAGGTATACTGGCGACCCAATATGATCTTACAGGCACGTTTCTGAACGCGTTCCAGTCTGTTGATTTGGCTGTTGCTGAGGGAGGCGTTCCAAACTGGGGCTGCATACTCGAGGAGCGGTCGAACATACCCGCAATAGATGGCCGTCAGGTCCTCTGTCAGGAGGCCAGCTCGGCACAATCGGCACAACAGAAAGAGGCGCTTGCTCCCCTTTGATACCATACTGTCCACTTGTGCGTCCAATCCCAGGTCGGACTGGATCTAAAGTCCAAGAAGTCTGGCTTGTGTTACTACGGTGAGTGCTTGGCCTCCCAATGTAAGGACGGGGGAGGTGGGGGTCGTTGCATAAAGCGAATCTGTAGAACTTTGCACTTCTTGGGATTCAGCAGCATATGGTTTCTCTCTGACCAGTCGTCTAACTCGTCTAAGTTGTTATGCATGATTGAAGGTGAGTAGACCGGTCGGATTTCCCCCAGGTTTAGATCATAGACATATACTTCCAGTAGTCACTGTTTCCTGTCCCAGCATCGTTGAGCATGGCCAAGAAGATCAGAGGCCCTAGCAAAGTTCCCTGAGCCACCCCACAGGTGAGTAACTCCCAATGTGACAGGCTATGTTGGTAACGTACCCGCTGTCTACGGCCCGACGCAAAACCGCATACCCAGGGAAGAAGGGAAGACCGCACCCCCATTTGTACCAGTTTTTGATAGCTGTCGTGTGACAGACTCTGTCAAATGCCTTGCTGAAATCTGTCAGTACAAGGTTACCGACAGATTGCTTCCTCTCTGCGCCTTTGTAGAAAAAGTCAAGGATGTCTACCAAGCAGTGGGTAGCCTTTAGCCTTTGCAGGCGAAGGTACATCTGCCATGGGTCCATCTATGGCGGTGGAGTGGCCGGTAAGAATGCTGGTAGCATGGCCGTGTCCAGAGGAGGCAGAGCCTGGCAAATGGTAGCTAGGTGGGTGTTGATGGCTCCAGCGATGGCGGTCATGTCTGTTGGGTCCACACTAGGCACGTGGACAGTGGGAGTAGATTTGGAGAGGTTTGCCAAGCGTCCCACCTGTTTGTGCCACTCAGATGGGTCTGATCTCTTCAACCTCTCGACATGATCACTGTAGTACTCTTTCTTTGCACGTTTGCATCCGCGGTCAACCTTGTTCCTCAGGAAACGGTAAAGTACCATGTGGCCTTTACCTTGTGCCTGTTGTCTCCGGTTTTAAAGCAAAGCTGACATCCATGGTTTATCCTTGTGATGTAGAGAGCATTTCCTTGGGGGGAAATGCTTTTCTATGGCAGAGTTCAAGGTGCGGTAGAAAGCAGCGGTTTTCTCCTCCACTGTGTCCCTTTCCAGTATTTCACTCCAGTTGTGCGAGGTAATCCATTGGCCAAAAGCCCGTATGCTGGAGTCTGGTAGAGGACGAACGACGACCTTCTTCGTCTTGTTTGGCATCTGTGACCGGGCTCTTGGCTGCCACCAGCTTTGTGGTCACTAGATACTAAAATGCAGAATATATTGGAGGCATAGTGAAAACGCACCGTATATTCGAACCCACATGTTGACAAGAAGCTACCGTAACTGCAAAGAAACTCCTCACAAATGAATATCCATGCACGCTCTGGATACATGACAGAAGTTGAAACTTGCAACGGATAGTTTTAACTTCAATATCAAATTTATGTTAATTTAACGTTACTACCAGCCTAGTTATAATGTACAAGTTATAATGTACACCATCATGGCTTGACAATGACTAGAAGAAATGAAGAATATTACAGTTATCTCTGAAACCTTTCTACTAGGAAAATTCTCAAACTTGTAACTTTTGCTATTGAGTCAAACTATGAAGAGACATGGCCTCAAAATTTAGTAACCTGTCAAATATGATAACCATGATATGATAACTAATGATTGACCCATAGGGTTGCTTTGCAACCATGAAAGCTATTAGCTGTACACATATATCTGCATAACTATATGTACATAGTGATGAGAACTGCAGCAGTGATCATGAGATTATACAAATAACAGTACTCAAACCCACCACTTCTGTGTAGACTTGAAGAAAAGAGTGCTAAAAGCAAGTAAATTTTGGGAAGACAAAAAAACATGGTGATGCAATAATGTGTACTCAGCATTACACATCCTCATATCAAGGGGATTAAAACCAAACCTCCTTGCCCACATACACTGCTGTTGATCCATACATCATTGTTATATAATTGCAAACAGTAGGGTTCAAAGTCACAAAAGTATATTACCTATGTACCTAGGTTACCC
Source organism: Branchiostoma lanceolatum (assembly GCA_035149815.1). Classification (NCBI taxonomy): domain Eukaryota; kingdom Metazoa; phylum Chordata; class Leptocardii; order Amphioxiformes; family Branchiostomatidae; genus Branchiostoma; species Branchiostoma lanceolatum. The sequence goes on along the minus strand of CM068869.1, from coordinate 6,976,209 downwards.
TGTAATAGCATCAGTTTCATTGTACATTTCCTTTCTCCATACAGAACACAAATATCCTGACTCTGTGACAGACACATAATGCTGACAACTTTACCAGAACATCTTGAGAGACAAGAGCAGTATCCATCAAGGTGGCTATAGGATACCTACATCTAATTTTAGGACAGGACATGACAGGAGTTGGAACTTGCAACAGATGGTTTAAATCCCAATTGCAAATTTACATCAATACCAATCTAGAGTAGAGTAAAGTTTAACAGTTATCATGTAGTACATATGTACAGCACAGCAATACTTGACAAATTGTCTAGTAAAATTCAAGAGTATTACAGGCAATTTACATCTCTAAATCTTTGCTGTTAGCAAAATTCTCATACTTGTATATCATTGAGTCAAACTGTGTGAAGAGATATGGCCTTTAGATATGCTAACCTATCAAATATGATAACTGTTTTGTAACATTGCTCGCCACCATCAAGGTATAAGTTTCTTGATAATAAGTGTTCGCAATAATGCCTTCATAACTACATAGTGATGAAAACTGTAGCCTGGGCATTATATACACATGCATTGCTCAAGGCCATCACTTCTGTAGAAAATTGAAGAAATGAGATCTATAAACAATTTGATTTTGGGAAGAAATGATGACTTGTGCTTTTAATTGTGTTAACTGGTGCAATAATTGTGCACTTATCACACATCCTTACATACCCTGATGTTGATACCTTTACTTCAGACAAAACACTCTGTGTTACATCATGATAGCAACGAGTAAGGTACAAAGTCATAAAAGTTTGTTACCTATAGCATCAGTCTCATTGTACATTATCTTCTTTCTCCATACAGAACACAAATGTCCTGACTCTATGATAGACACCTAATGCTGACAACTGTACCAGAACATTCTGAGAGACAAGAAGAATACTTTTTAAGTATCCTCATATCCCCCATGTAGAGCCCAAATCAACATTTCTGATTTTTGCTAGTATTCTATGACAATTATGCATGGTTTTTCACGCAGCGGCAGAAAAAATTGCCATAACTTACCCCGTAGTGAGACGTCACAACCTGATTTATTATGGCCCCGAACCCGAAAAATCTTCATAAAGAGCCCCCATTCACGGCTCGCGTTATGAGTGGCCCAAATTTACGACGCTTGTTTTTGAATCAGTAGATGTTCTTCTCTCCAGCAACAGTAAAATCATTCTCCAAAGCCACTGCCCAGGGCAGATAATGCCCCTTAAAAATGACAAAAATTCAAAGAGATGAAAATTCTGCTTTCATTGGTTCTGGTAACCCCCTAGTACACCCTCTTAATTTCAATGCTTCACCTTCATCTTTTGGCAGGCAAAACAAGGGAACCCATGCTATATGGAAATATAAAATTCATAATCGTATCTTAATCAGAATGGTCAGGGTAGCCATTGCAATTTCATTAATTTTCAGCCATAAATTGTTGGATTTTTGAGGGTCCCAGAGGGGGGTCCCATAACACCATAACGAAAATTAGCTGGGGTTTTTTAATTATATGGCTGTTCATAGTTCCACATACCTATCACACATACAAAGTTTGAGCCGATTTGGCGGACCCCCATCTTCCCACCTCTGCCTGGTTTTGCCTGGTTTTCTCGTGCAATGATTCTTAAGTGTGATCAGTCTTTCTTTGAGGAATGTTTTGAACAGTGAAGGTGCGGATGTTTTTATGTGTTGTGGAAAGGTGTTATATGATTTGATACATCTGTACAGAAAGGTTCTGGTAGTTGAGGTGGTTTTGGGTTTTGGCAGTTTGAAACCCCCTCTCTGGGCAAGACGGGTGCTGTGTTGATGTGTGTTGTCAATTCTCTGTAACCTTTCATAGATAGCTTCTGGTTTTTTGGCCGCCTGAAGTTTGTGAAATATGACGAGAGTGCTTGTGTATAGTCTTACGTTAACTTTGGGCCAATTCAACCTCCTGTGCATGTCATCTATGTTGGAGTCATACTTAGCATTTAGGACAAGTCTAGCTGCCTTGTTTTGTAGAATCTGTAGTTTATTCAAGTAAGATTGAGAACTAGCTGACAAAAGGCAAGAACAGTAATCCATGTGACTTAGGACAAGTGATTGTGCGACTGTTTTTAACGTGTCGCTCGTGAGGTAGTCACGAGATCTTGCTAGTGCTGCCAAAGCGCTTGTCATTTTGGATTTCACTTTGTCCAGATGTACACCCAACGTTAACTGCTGGTCAATTTCAATCCCTAGCAGTTTCGCCTCCTCTACCGGTTCGATTATTCTGTTATTCATCGAGAGCTGTAGGGTAGGCTTATGTTTTAGTTTATACCGGCTACCTATGACGATGGACTTTGTTTTGTCAACATTTAATACCAATCTGTTAGCGTGAACCCAGTCACTAATAAGCTTGAGATCAGACTGAAGAGTGGTCTGTATGTCAGCTAAACTAGGGCCTGCAGCGGAAGGGGTAGTGTCGTCGGCGTACATCACTATGTCAGACTGTGTAACAACAGTAGGCATATCATTGGTGTATATGCAGAAAAGTAGTGGGCCTAAGCAGCTTCCTTGAGGAACGCCGCTCTTGCACTCTTTATGAGACGATACACTTCCATTTACAAAAACTGTCTGTGTTCTATTAGTCAAATAACTTCTTAGCCAACGTAAAGCAGATTCTACAAAACCATAGCATTTTAATTTAGCCAATAGGATTTCGTGATTAACAACGTCAAATGCGGCACTGAAATCCAGAAGAACAGCACCCACTAGATTACCCTTGTCAATTTCCTCCAGCCATCTATCTGACATTTGCACAAGTGCACTCGATGTAGAATGATATTGTTTGTATGCGTGCTGGCAGTCAGATAGAATATCATTGGAAACAAGGTAAGTTTGAATTTGATGTTTACATATCTTTTCCATCATTTTACTTATTGCGGGTAGGAGACTAATAGGACGGCTGTTGGGTCCGTTCAGTGGAAGAGCTTTGTTTTTTATGAGAGGGATGATCTTAGCCTGTTTCCACATAGTAGGAAATACTCCTTGGCTAAGTGAAGAATTAAAAATGTGGCACAAGGGTTCTGCTATATAGTCAGCTGAGATTCTCAGTAAGGTGTTGTCAATATTGTCAAGTCCGGTGGATTTACTAGCTGGGAGTGAGCAGAGTAACTTGTGGACGTGACTCACTGTTACATCTTGAAATGAAAAGGTACAGTCCTTAGATGCCATTATGTTATCCACGATCGGTGCTGTTATACTGGCTATGTCTATGTCGCCTCCTTGCGTGAGACTCTCTACTTTGTTTCTGAAGTATTCGTTAAAGTGTTCAGCTATTTCCATTGGTTTTGTCAATATCTGTCCATCTGTCTCTATGACGGTTGGAGTTCTACGTGTGTTTCTACCAAGAATTTTGTTGATTACAGCCCACAGCTGTTTGGTGTTCCCGTCTTTGCAATGTGATTCAATCCAGTCTTTGTAATATGTTTTCTTCTTCTTTCTGTTCTCTCTTACCACTACGTTCCTCTGTTTCTTATAGACCTCATAGTCAGATGCTAGTCCAGATGCCTGTGCTTCTTTCTTTGCATCGTCCCTCTGGTTCATCAGTTCTCGGAGGCCATCGTCTACCCACTGGGCTGGCGATGCCCTCACTGAACTTTTTCGGACCGGGGCATGCTGGTTCACTACTTGGGTGAACAAGGACATGAAGCAGGATGAGGCATCATTTGCATCATGTTCATTGCATACTATGTGCCAAGGAACAAGTGTAATGTCGTGCAGGAATTTCAGTGGCTCAAATCTCTTGTACGAACGTTTCAAAATGATCGTGGGTTGTCCTTTCGGTACTTTTGTCTTCCGTGTCGAGTGAATTAGGTTGTGATCGGTGTAACCTAACGAAACCGATTTGGTGTTTGTAAATATGTCGGACCTGTTTGAGAATATGAGATCAATACATGTTTTAGATGAGTTGACTATTCTAGTTGCTTGATTAACAAGCTGATTTAGGTCTAGTGCAGAGCATTCCAGCTGAAGCCTATCACGCAAGGGGCAATGCTAATCCTTCCAGTTTACATTAAAGTCTCCTAATACTAACACTTCTTGATCATTGTGAGTAGCATTGTCGAACATGTGTGTAATCTTGTGAAGATAATCAATTTTTGCACTGGGTGGACGGTACATGCACCCAATTAATGTGTGGAAGATGTATTTCAACCCAAATGGCTTCAATATCGGGGAGTTCTAAATCTGGTTTGAGTCTGTAAGGAATTGCGTTTTTTATGTACAGGCCTACGCCTCTACCCTTATCATTACGGTCCTTTCTTACAAAGATGTAATCTGGGATACTCAGCATGTCATTACACATCCCATCGTCAAGGTGGGTCTCTGAGACCGCTAAAATGTGCATATTGTTGTTACATAATAAGTCCGTTACTTCGTGTACTTTGTTTCTTAGGCTGTTGATATTGACATGTCCGACGTGCAGTCCTTTACTAGCCAGGCCTAAGTCAATTGGTCCTGCGTTTGAGTGAACATCTCCGAGAGAGGTCAGAGGTCATCTGCTGTGGTGAGACACCTTCCGTTACGCTCCGGCAATTTTGCCCCTACGCAAGTATTATTTCAGTTCTGACATTTATGTTTCGTTTTCCTGAGTTGTCCCAAGCATACAATTTATGCTCATGATTAAATCCCGACATAAACAGTGACTCAAAGTGAAATAAACCAACAAATTCGGCCTTGTACGTACGTTGCGCAGTTCGGAGTGGAAGGTGTCTTCTACTCACACGTCTACAACATGCATGTTAATGCGCTTTTGCCGTGACACCACGAGCAGAGTTAGTAGAATTGTTGTAGCAATTGTTGTAGTAGTGTTGCAGATATTGTCAAGTGTATGTTTATGTAGGTTTGTACATATAATAGCTCGTATACATTAGGAGGTATTGGCGCCATTTGTTCTAGTTAATGTAGTCAACGCGTTGATGAAGGTTAGACATCCAGGTAGTAAGATACGCCAAAAATAGTTACTCAAGCAACTGGGTAAAATTTTGAAACAGTCAGACGTTTCAGACACAACCACTATCGTTCGTCAGTGACAGTCACAGCGGATGCTGTCTGAAACGTTTATCCAGTTGCTTGAGTAACTATTTTTGGCGTACTTTTAAGAAAAATTAAATTTGTCGTCTGCAGGGAACGTCATCTATAAATTTGACTTGCCGTGGCCTAGCATAACGTCAAACCTTAACAGTAACATAGTAATTTGATAAAGGTAGTGTTTAACCATGGTACTGAAGCGCCGACTAGTGATTCGGGACGGCACTACAGCCTAGGAACTGTCGAAAGTTTCAAGGTGGCAGTACCGTTGGCGTTGCGGATCACCAGTCGGCACTTCAGTACCATGGATTGATTGAGGGGTACTCAACAGTTGATGCCGAATAAAAACAAGGTTTTTAACCATTGAACATCCTTTCTTGGTGGGATTTTTGTGTGATCTGCACAGGTTTGGGATGGGTGTTGTAGGAAACACACTATAGAGATAGTGGAAGGATCGTCTGCCTGCTGTTTGGAGCCTGAAGGACCAGTCCAAAGGGTGATTTATTGATAAGATTGCGACGCAGTTTTTGCACCTGATTTTCCGCAATGGTCGAGTAAATTTTAGATCATTGATTTAGAACCTCAATTATAGTTCTCGGCCAATCAGGTAGCGGGACTTTTTAGGACTGTTTTTACTGCTTGTGGCTTGAGGTGTCACTGTGACATTAGCTAACGTTGTACTTCAGAATGCCACTCTTGTCTTTTGTCTTTATTGTCTTTATTGAAGAAAATCCATTAGTGGTGTGCCCTAAGGCACACCACTAGTCTTCCTGGACTTCTTAACATCATACAATACAACATCAAAATGACAATACATGCATTGACGATAACAACATAACAACATTCAATATTTACATTAATTACAGATAGCTGATTACATGTCATTTAAAAAACTATCTAATTGAAATTGATTCAGGAATCTACTTAAAATTAGAGGTCCTTCCTTAATTGAGTGAAATCATTTGCGATACAATGCCATTTACTTATGAATCAGTTCTACACTTTATAACAAGTGCTCACAGATTCTGGCTTTAAAAGTACGAGCAGAAAGGGTGGTCTGTAGCTCTACCGGGAGCTGGTTCCACGTTGCGACAGCCCTGTACATAAAAGTCTTCTTTAATGCATTTGTCTTAGGTTTGTCTAGTCTAAAAGTTGGCTTTGAAGCAAATCGTGTTCTGTGCGTGTGCTGCTTGTTGACAGAAAGCAGTCTACTCGCAAGACACTCAGGTTCATTAGTGAAGACAATCCTTCTAAAAGTAGTCATAGTGTTCAATGATAGTCTGGTGTGTACAGGTTTCCACAGTGGTTTCAACTGAAGCAAACGTGAAGCCTTATTTTGCACTATTTGTAGGGACTTGATATTTCTCTTTGTGGTGCATGACCAGACAGGGCTACAGTAGTCCATGTATGTCAATGTCAGGCATTCAATCACCGTTTTTAAGATTGTCTGGTCCATGTATGTAGCACATCTTCTGATCATTCCAAGGGACTTGGCCATTTTCTTTGAGGTTGTCCTCGTGTGAGTATTCCAAGTGAGACGTTCATCGACAGTTGTACCAAGTAGTTTTACCTCCGGGACTTGTTCAATACGTTTGCCATCAACAGTTAGGTTGAGTGTCGGTCTTGCCAGCAGTTTGGGTACACTCCCAAAAACCATACATTTTGTTTTGTTTTTGTTTAGGAAAAGCTTGTTCGTTTTAACCCAGTTGCAGATGTTGCTCACCTCTCTTTGTAGTTTACATGAAATTGTGTCAATTGAAGGGTCGCAGGTGTAGGCTGAGGTGTCGTCAGCATACATGTCTGCTGTGGCCTGTGTTGTGGCAAGCGGCAGGTCGTTTGTGTAAATCGTGAAAAGAAGGGGCCCTAAACAGCTCCCTTGAGGAACGCCGCAAGGTAACTCCACAAAAGAAGAGTTTGTCCCATTGATGTGTACACATTGCTCCCTGCCTATCAGGTAGCTTACCATCCATTCTGTTGTGGATTCACTGAAACCATAGCATCCTAGTTTCTGAAGTAGACAACTGTGGTCGACTAGGTCAAAGGCAGCAGAAAAGTCCAAGAAAATAGCACCTACCAAGTTTCCCTGATCAATATTGCGATACCAATCATCCACCATGTGCAGCAGTGCAGTGCAAGTTGAATGGTTTTTCCTGTACGCGTGTTGGTGACTGGACATTAGTGAGTTCTGCTGAAAGTAATCTGAGATTTGTTTACTGACGATGCGCTCCATAATCTTGCTGGTAGCAGAGAGAAGACTGATTGGCCTGCTATTTGAACCACAGAAGGATGCTGTCGTTGACTTTGGAATGGGTACGACCTTGGCTTTCTTCCATTCCCTTGGATAGACTGAGGTAGTCATAGACAAGTTGATGATGTAACAGAGAGGGATGGAAACGTGCTTCGCTGCAAGCCTCAGAAGTTTGTTATCCATGTTATCTAGGCCTGTTGATTTTCCTTCTGGAAGAGACAGGAGGAGTTTGTACACTTCGTCAATATCAACTTGCTTAAGTTCAAAACTGCAGTCTTCTTTACCAGCCATGATCTTCCTTTCAATCAAGTGAAGTAAGGTATCATCAGTTTGTAGATTCATTTGTTGCCGTAAGGTGTTGACTTTGTTCAGGAAAAAGGTATTGAAATGTTCAGCAATGTCCTTTGCTTTCGTAAGGTAGACGCCATCTTGTTCAACTACACCAGATGAGATTTTAGAACCTTTTCCCAGGATGCCGTTTAATGTTTTCCACATTGCTTTGGGGTCGTTTTTGTTCTCTGCCAATTTTGCTTTAAAGTATGCCGCCTTCTTCTTCCTGTTGAGCTTCACAGCTGCGTTTCGGAGCTTCTTGTAGACCTCAGTGTCGGACTGGAGACCAGAAGCGACGGATTCTCTCCTCGCATCATCCCGAAGTTGCATCAGTTCCCTGAGCTCTTCGTCCAGCCATGCCACTGGATTCGACTTAGATGTACGCTTTTTCATCGGAGCATGATGGTCAGCTATGTTATTGAACATAACTGTGAAAACATGTAGGGCATCATCAACGTCTTCTTCGTCCTGTACAAGGTACCAAGGAGCCACTTCAATGTCTGTCAAGTAATCTTCTGGGCTGAACTTTCTGTAAGTCCGTCGGTGTACTACCTTTGCCTGTGCTTTGGGCACTTTTGTGTTTCTTGTAATGTAAATTATATTGTGGTCTGAGAAGCCTACAGGGGCAGATTTGGCTGGTGAGCATCTGTCTTTGCTGTTTGTAAAAATCAGGTCAATGCAGGTTGCAGTTTGTTGGTTATTCTTGTTTACACCAATTCTTGTGGGTGTTTTCACCACTTGAAACAGGTTACAACTTGTTGCTATGGTTGCTAAGTGTTCCCTCATAGGACACAGTTGGTTTGACCAATCTATGTTCATGTCTCCCATAACAAAGACTTCTGTGTTGTACTTTATTTTCAATGTTACGCATTTAAACTTTTTAGCAAAGTGAATAAAATGTCTTATCAGTTTGCGCACTTGGTTATTTGTTCTACTTCATCTTGATTAGTGATACCAGGCCCACAGCACGTAAATCTTTTTTGCGTTTCGGTGCCTTCGCGACGGAACGCAATGTCCTGGGTTTTACCTTCGATGCATGCCGCAGGATGCTTCGATGCATGCATGCATGCTGTTTGGTTCAACACTGTGTCGCACACCAGAAGACCTTATATGACAATACGTTCCCAAATCCTTGTATAGCCGTTGCCTTATATGGCAAGGGAGCACGAAAAGGCAGGCAGGCTAGATTTGCATGACACACAGGAGGGCGACCGCATGTAACTGCTACAACTGTTCGGAAATATCATTGCATTGTGGTTTCGGACTTTGATATCCTGAAAAATGACCATATTACATCTATTCCACAAGATTGCAGAAGAAAAAAAAATGATTTCGTCAAGAAAACGACCAAAAATCGACATAAATGATACCATATAGTGAGGTTATAGCATTACGTACAGAGAGACGGGTTACGTACCGCAGCTTAGCCCATCTGGCAACGCGAAGCACTTCGGACCCAGAAGACCCGGGTTCGTGTCCGTGCATGGATTTTTTTTTCTTTTTAGATATTGAATATCAAAAATATATATTGATATTATATTAATCTATCAATATCATATTTATGAATATCATTTTTTCATTTTTTCATTAATAAATAAAGAACTATTTTATATTTGTTATTTTTAAATATTCATTTAATATATACAAGGCCTTTGTCTTATGAACAGGACTTCATAGATTCCAAACCCGGCATTCGAATTTTTCTGTTCATTGTAATGGAAAATACCGTGCAGCGGCTCCTATGCGCGGTAAGATGATTCTTGCAAAACACTCGCCACTAAACTTCTATCCCCGATGTAAACAGAGGCTCTTGATGTTGTTTGCAAAACAGCGATCCTTTGTTACAGTAGCAAATGCTCCAATGTTCAGTATCGACTTCATTCAGACAACACGGACGTGGAAAGTGGCGCCGCTCGGCACAAAACTATGGGAATTTTCATGGATCTTAGCAAAATTACCCAGGAAAATAAGGAAGAAATGTTGTAAATGCGGAAACCAGAATAATACGGATGAGGTAGCTGTTGATTTGTTTGACATTTGGTAGTCATTTTAGATAGAACCTTAGCTGTTATGAACTTCTATTTCACTTAATTACCATAGTGCTGATGATTAATGGTGCTTTTTCAAATTTTATGTTTTATTGCGTGCCATGTACATAATTACATTGATAGCTTTTATAATGAGCCTATTGTACATTTTACAAATAAGTACAAGTTGTAGGCCAAGACCAGCTTTTTCAAAAGCACTAAAGTTAAGTGACGTAACTTCAAAATTGCTTTCCCCAATTTGCCTTTCTCTATTAAAACAGTACTCATTTCCCAAAATGACAATTTTTCTTATAGACTGAACAGCCCTTGAGTGACTTTCTCTGGCAGATTTTACTTCAAGTAAAGGGAAAAGACAATTCACACTCATAAACGTAGCCGAAACGCCAGCTTTTTTGAAAAGCTCTTGTTTTATTGATGACATCTGCCCCCATATTGACATTTGCTATGTCCTTCAAAATATGTATGACATGGAATAAAATTTATTAAATTCCTATTCAGTTACTGAACCATTTCATCATCACTTTCAACTTACAATACTGCAATATCAAACCTTTATGCCTCATATAATATCGACATACTCATATTTTTTCATGACCAGTTGTCCCACATATCAACGCATTAGACACAAATACTAGTCCTGGACCATTTAAAGAATTTTGAAGTCTTAGATAAAGGCACTCTCCATAATAAGCCTTGATTATTTAGCGAAGGTAATGTGTTCGTGGTACTCTAGTTGCCTTCACCGTAGGCAGAAGGGTATATTTTTGATCAGGATTTGTGGAGTGATGGTGTTGGCGATATAACTCTTGATGCCATGGACGGATGTTGGTGATTTTTGGTAGGTAAATTTCTGTTGGGGAGACGAAGGTCAAGATTGTGCAAGTTGTGTGCAAATTATGAGACATGACACCTGTTTGTTCTATGCAGTCGCTGGTCTCGCGATTCCGTCGCGACTTCAAAGTACTTTGTCCTTTTTCCCGCTCTGTGTTAGAATCATAGCGAACCTAGACTCATTTCACAAACTACATCCCACAATTTCATCCCCACTATCATGCAATAGTCGCGATGACATCCTCTGGGAAGCTGACAACGCGTTATATAATCAAATCATCATGGCATATTAATTAGCATAATGATAAACTAGTTAGGTCATTCTTCACTTAAACTACCTTCATGCCAAGAATCATGACAATCAGCCAACCCTATCCTGAGTTATTCCCTTCCAAAATTGGGCGCCTGCAATTTCAGCTGCGAGGGGGCTAGGGGGCGTCCGGAACCCCCCCCCCCCCCCCCCCCCCAGACTTGAAGGTCCACTTTCACAGGCTTGAAGGTCCACTTTTTAACGTTCAATTTTTTTTTTCAAGGCGGACCTATTTGTATCACCAGCAAGGCCACAGAGGCTAGAATCCTGGAAAAAAAAACCTGCTCACTTTGTCTCTGATTTTTCCTATGAGATGCTCTAAAAAACACAGGCAATGCCTTATCATTTCAAAGATTCAATTCGTTAAATTTTCCGGGTAGTAGTAGATGCTACTTGAAACGTCTGACCGTTTCTAAAATCATATCCAGTTGCTTGAGTGACTTATTTTTTGGCGAGTCAATGAGTAGATGTGAGTGGATCAGATATACACTGTATCTGTCAGTCCGGATATGCATACTATCTACTATTCTACCATCTTTAAGAATATCATGACCGTATGTCCAGAACACAAGACAGAAACCGGAGGTTCTACTGCCATATCACAGAGTCCATAAGGTCCATAATCGAATTAATAAACTCAGTCGACTTTTCAATTTGAATTTGCCACCTTTACCATGATAATCTAGTTTTCCCGCCAAACCGGAGTCCCACGACCGTATCACTCAGGACAAAAAATCGCACACTTTGATGCCGACATTTTTCTACTTAATCTCGTCAGTAATGAACAAGCTTTCTTCTTAGATTATTACATCAGATTGAATCGATGAAATGGAACTTCTGATCGATCAAAACAGACGCTTTTGGGCCCAATCAAACGACAGACACACTCAGATCGCGGAGTAATACACGACAAGAGACCTCGTGAGACGGCGTGGAGGCAGAGGCGATTTTAGGTGCTTCTTCGTTATCTTCGTAAATGTAACTGTTGTTATAACGTTTGTGCAGTTTTACGAGCTCAACTTGCGACTGTGTACGAGTGACCGACCAGGTAAGAAGACGTAGCATCTATTTGTACGGAAAATTATGAAATTTGAAGAAAAATTCGGTCGGAAAGTCTATTTTGATATTCGACCGAGGAAGTTAAATTTGACGTGTCGTAAATGCATGCTAGCAATTGGAATTTCTCGAGTGGCTAGCTGGGCTACCTTTATTCTAGAAAAGTTTTGTCCCGTAGTCGCTTGATAAGTCGTGAAACAAGTATAAAATCGGCTTCTGTCTAGTTCTACCAAGGAGGTTTTGGTTGTGCGAAGTTAGAAGGTGCGTGTTGAAAGAAAAAAAGGAGGGGGGGCATTTTGGGCTTACTGAATTTTGCTGTTGTTGTGAATTCAAGGAATATAAACAAGCCCAAGTCTATCCCTTAACATGCCTTTTTGTATAGTTCTCTGTGGTTTATAAACGGTATAAGCGCTTTCGTAGATTCGAGTACGCCTGTGCAGTGTCAAATGTGAAGCCCCCTGACAGTTCTCGTCTCGACATTGTCTCGATTTGCATAACAATACCCAGGCAGGTTTTGTTTGCGTCTCAGGGGTCTCCACCTTTGACACTGCACATGCGTACTCGAATTTATGAAAGCGCTTATCACATGTAAGAAGGACACAGTCTAGGTTGTACGTTCAGTATGCATAAAGTTGAAAAATGTGCCAAGAACTTGCCACCTTAATTTTTCTATTGTCTCTAGTGCCCATGTTACTCTCCATGCAGAGGAGTGGGCCCGGCTGGTTTTTGACGTGTTTTTAGGCGTTTTTGTCTGGGTTTCTACTTTGTATTTTTTTAAAGTGTCACCAGCCAACCAACAAACAAACAAACCAACCAACCGAACAACCAACCCATATGGAGTTTTTATGTCACCTACCCACACTCTGCTTGGAGAGAAGTCCTTGTGGCCTAGCACCAGAAAGGGATGGATCCCGGTTAGGGATGGTTCACTAACTAGTGCGGTTCAGTTTGGACGGTCAGGCGGTGGTTTAAAACACAAGTTGTTTCATTTGTTCCTTACAGATCGGTTTGAGCTGTCGTTGTCATGGCAACATATAGCAACTGCTGTGATGAAGCTGATGAGAGATCCGAAGGAGAGGCCGTCCCTAAACTGTCCCCTACAAAATCGTACCCGTGTGAGGAGTGCAGCAAACAGTTTACTCATCTGGATTCTCTGCAAAAACCCAAGCGCGCCCATCCAGAAGAAAGACCATACAACTGTGAGGAGTGCAACAAGAAGTTCAGCAAGCTGGGTGGCCTAAAGCGTCACCTGCGAACTCACACAGGTGAGAAGCCCTACAAGTGTGAGGAGTGCAGCAAGCAGTTCAGTCAGCTAGGTCATCTGCAGAAACACTTGGGGACTCACACTGGAGAGAAACTATACAGGTGTGAGGAGTGTGGCTGGCAGTTCAGTCAGCTATGGAATTTGCAGACTCACATGCTGACTCACACAGGTGAGAAGCCCTACAGGTGTGAGGAGTGCAGCAAGCTGTTCAGTGAGCTGGGTAGTTTGAAGAAACACATGCGGACTCACACTGGGGAGAAACCCTACCGGTGTGAGGAGTGCAGCAGGCAGTTCAGTGATCTGGGTAGTCTTAAAACTCACATGCGGACTCGCACAGGTGAGAAGCCCTACAAGTGTGAGGAGCGCAGCAGGCAATTCAGTCACCTGAGTAGTCTGAAGAAACACATGCAGACTCACACAGGTGAGAAGCCCTACAAGTGTGAGGAGTGCAGCAAGCAGTTTAGTCGGCTCGGTAATCTGATGTCTCACGTGCGAACTCACACAGGTGAGAAACCCTATAAGTGTGAGGAGTGCAGCAAACAGTTCAGTGAGTTGAGTAGTCTCAAGAAGCACATGCGGACTCACACAGGTGAGAAGCCTTACAAGTGTGAGAAGTGCAGCAAGCAGTTCAGTCAGCTCGGTAGTCTGAAGACTCACATGCGGACTCACACTGGAGAGAAACCCTACAAGTGTGAGGAGTGCAGCAAGCAGTTTAGTCGTCTGGATAGTCTAAAGAAACACATGCGGACTCACACAGGTGAGAAGCCCTACAAGTGTGAGGAGTGCAGCAAGCAGTTCAGTGAGCTGGGTAGTCTGATGTCTCACGTGCGGACTCACACAGGTGAGAAGCCCTACAAGTGTGAGGAGTGCAGCAAGCAGTTCAGTCAGCTGGGTAGTCTGAAGAGACACATGCATACTCGAAGGAGAGAAAACCCTTCACGTGTGAAGAGTGTAGCCAGCGGTTCGGTCATCTGTGTAGTATGATGAGACACCAGCGAATTTACACAGCTGACAGCAGCTAGATGTGCCAGGAATGTAACAGTCAGTTATTAGAAGGGTCACCAGGAGAAACTGGTCAACAATCATCTTTGGAAAGGTATTGATTGGAGAAAAAGATGAAAAGGAGAATCTTGTCCATAGTCATCTGTGGTAACAAAGTGAAAGAGGAAAAAATTCATGACAGTCAAGTACGAAATGTTCACCAGAGAAATCTGAAGGCAAACATTGTAACTTTCGTGATTTGATATACATGTATAGGCAAGTGGATGATTTATTCCACAGCTTACAAACAATCTAGTGGCTAAGACTTCATGACGCAAGTACACGCATTTCGCACTTTAAAGCAACACGACAGAGAACTATGGTAAATATAAGGCCAGTTATGTGCAAGTATATGGTAACAGTAAAACTTGGCAGTTTTTTCCCCTACAATGTGAAGAAGTCATTTTGAGAAGGTACTGAAATTTACCTGTAGATTACTACATTACTACAATAGTATCAATATTTGTGCAATACTACTACGTGTACGTATTGCAGATTTGTAGGCCATTCTATCAGCTGGGTGTTAGACATATTGACTTGGACAATAGAGCATCGTGTATCTCGGTGCAAGTTTGCATTAGTTGTAGATAACGTTTATGGTTTATTTATGTTCTGTTTTTGTTCAAATTTAGTTCCAGTATTTTGATATGCAAATCATTGCCAATGTTCTATATTTTTCAGCACTTTAGGTTCCAGCTAGTTAGTTTGGTTGGAAACATGTACGTTGGTATCTGCGAGTTGAGTTCGACGTCATATTGATAAGCTGAACTATTTCCTTGTCTTACACGGCAATTCCTCCTTTGTTTTATTATTTTTATTAGCCGGTGTTGGGATGTATGCAAATCAAGTTGAGAACAAAATCTAGTTTTTTTGGAAGAAGTGACAGCAATAGTGGTATTAAATGAAGTATATAAAGGAAAAATGCAAAGCGTACGAAGGTCAATAGACATGGTACATTTATGCAGTGATGTTTGAATTAGAGCTTATTACAGAGTTCGAGCCTTCTTGAGTTGATTTTTCATACCAAAAGCGAATCAGGAAAAGGCATTGTTTAAATTATGTTCTAAATGTGTTGTTTTTTCCTGAATTCTTCCTCTGGTTTATCATTTTTCTTTAGTTTTGGTTAACCGTAATTTGGATGTATGCAAATCAAGTTCAGAAAAAAATCTGCTCTTGGTAAGAAGTGACAGCAATAGTGGTATTGAATGAAGTATGAAAAGGGTAGATGCAAAGTGCATGAAGGTTGACCGACATACATTTTTGTAGTGATGTTATTATTACTACTGATTGTAGAACCTGTTTCTTGATTTGATGTTCTATACCAAAAGTGGTGTGAGTAAAGGTATTGTTCTGTTTAACTGTTGCTCTACATTTGTTTATGTTAGTTATTCATGTTGGAAACAAGCGCATGTTATGCAATTTTTTTCATTAATTATGCAAATAAAGTCATTGACTTGAATCCCATTTTGAATATCCTTTCTTACGAAGTCACACGAGTATTGCTCTGAAGTGACATTGAGCAGGATTGAAATATTCATCATTATTAATTATGCAAATAAAGTCCTAAAATGACCAATTTGCATACCATTGCATTGGGTTTACTCAAAGGTACCTACAGGTCAAAAATAATAATTCATTCATCATTGTTGACTTATCCCGACTCAGAATCTACAATCAGAACACCCCTGCAGTTTCAAGCAAAGAAAATATGGAAGAAAAATCAAATTTGTCATCTGCTGCAGAGGATGACATTCACACATTTTACTTGTCGTGGCCTAAGATGAAGTCAAACCTTAACAGTAACATAACAAGTTGATTCGTGACGGAACTACAGCCTAGGAACTGTGGAACGTTTTAAGGTTGCATGCAGTATTGTCACGGATCGCCAGTCGGCGCTACAGTACCATGATTAAACGCTTGCTTATGAATAAAGCCGAAAGTCTCATTAGATCTTCGATGATGCAAATTCCTATTTTCGTGTGTTTAGAAAAAACAAACATGTAACGATACATAGATGGACCTATGATATCACTTTGTATTTTAAGTTCGCCCAACAAGGACGTACAACGGAGTTGAAAGAACAATGGCATATTTTGATTGTTCAATATGTCAAAGTTCTCCCAACGACAACATGGCAACCTGACGTACATACTCTTCTGTGAGAGATCTTTTTATGTACCTACACGGCGTCAGAGACAGGTAGGTCGCTTGCCCGAATTCATGTAACAAGTACACTGACTATCACTGATAAGCCGAGTAGTCACGCCCGTTACTTTAATACCCCACTTACTTGGACTTTCGGAAGGGGGCGCTTCAGGGCCGGTCGTGTTAAATTTGATCTGCAAACGATGTGTTTTTAAGTTCTTTTCGTTACCATCGGCGGTCAATCGATGTGTAATGTTGCAGACAAGTGACAACTACATCGTATGAGACCCTGTTTTGCTGAAAAAGTGTCCTTTTTGCTGCTAAAACTTCTTCGGAAGTTCACAACGTCGATGGGGGAGGGCCAATGTGTGTGCAGACTACTCAACTACTTCGCATACCACAGAGAAGTAACTAACTAGGGGCCCTCACGGATGTTGTCTTCGGAGAGAGACTGAAGAAAGGACAGGTGGTCGTTCGTCCCGGCGACAAGCGTCCGTTCTGCCAGTGTTGGTTGGATGTGTTAGTGTTCGACGACAAACCGCTGTGACAGGCCTTAGGTGCAGTTACCCCCCTCCCATCCTTGGCGACCACACTAGCTCAGTTTCTTCTTACCGGACTGGTGGGAACAAGAAACGGGCCCCCTAATACGGGGCCCTCGCCGGTAAGATTCTGACTTGGTTGTCTTGCAATTTGTCACTCCAATATTACACTCGACAAATATTACACCCGACAAATCTTTAACTACTTTTTTCATCATTGTTTACATCATCCCGAGACACACGAACACGTCTCCTAGCAACAAAGATGCCAAGAAGCGCAAGTACAGCTCTACAGGTTCCCAAACTGATGAAGAACTGGACACTGAAGGGACCGACATGAAAACAATCTTACAAAAAATCAACACCCAACTGGAAGAACTGGCTAGTCTGAAACAGCAGGTGAGCAAAGATACTGTAAGCATTGTAAACATTGCTAAGTCATCTCAACACTTGGAAGAAGAGGTGTCTGACTTACGAAAAGAACTGAAAGCACTCTCTGAGAAAGTGAAAGTCTATGAAGAAAAACAGGAAAAGTATGAAAAAGACAAGAATAGTGCTAAGCATAAGCAAGTACAGTTGGAAGCCCAGTCACGTAGGGAGAATTTGATATTTTACAATGTTCCAGAGGAGCCTTCCGAGAAACCTAACCAAACTGAAAAACTGCTTACCCAGATTCTTGAGCACAATACCAAAATCCCAGATAATGTTGTTAAGAAAATGAAGTTCCAGCGTGTTCATCGCCTGGGAAGAGTCCGTATTGGTGAAAATGCACGACCCCGACCAATAATCGCCAAGTTCGTCTGGTACAAAGACCGAGAGCTTGTTAGAGGGGCAGCAAAGAATCTGAAAGGTACAAGCTTTGGGATCTCGGAGGACTACCCCTTGCAGATAAGACAGGTAAGAAAGAAGCTTATTCCCGTCTTGAGAGCAGCGCGCTCCGCTCAACCGCCAAAGTTTGCTATTCTGAACGTCGACCAACTATACATTGATGGCGTTCTCTACAATGGGCCTGAGAGCAACCGTCCGTATGCTACAAAATGAGATCGTTATTACTAAAAAGAACTGAAGCATTGCCCCCGAACTCGTTTCTTGTTTGTATGTCTCTTTATGTCTCATGTTATTTAACCACGGATCCAGGTGGAATGGTTAACTTGTTTAGTTATTATAAATATAATTTTGGAACAGGTTTAAGAATTTTGTTGAAATCGATAATTGATCATTGCTTTTGTCTTATGGTTTATGTATTTTGTACATGGTGCGGTACAGGTAAAATAGAGTTAACTCATTGTACACCAGCCACAACAGCATATCATTTAATATATATTGCACTGCTTCCTTTTGAAAGTGAGCTTAAAGGTTCGGTCTTCATTTACCATCGCTTCGACTAAAGTATTGACTCAGATTGGTTCCTACAACGCAAATGGTTTGTCTAACTACAAAAAGCGAAGAGAAGTGTTTAAATGGTTACAAGAAAAATCGCTAGATGTCTTATGTGTTCAGGAGCGTCACTCCACAGTGAATGATGAAAATACTTGGGTGAACGACTGGGATGGTACGATTATCTTTAACCATGGTACCAGTAGCAAGCGTGGAGTTATGATACTATTTAGAAAAAACACAAAGTTTATTGTGCACAGCTGTATTAAGGACAACGAAGGCCGACTGTTGATATTAGATGTTTCTCTTCACGACATACGAGTATGCCTAGTGAACTTGTACGCACCAAATAGTGATGATCCAGCCTTTTTTGAAGACATTGTTAATAAGATTGCAACCCTGAAAGAGTGCAGCGAAAATGTCATCATCGTAGGCGATTTTAATACGGTCCAAAATACTATGCTGGATAGAGCAGGGCGCAATCCGACAGAATATCATCCACTTGCTCAGCAAAAATTTTTAGATATGATACTAGAATTAGATTTAGTAGACGTTTGGCGCTTTTTAAAACACCAAAAAACTGTAAAATTTACTTGGCGTAGACGTCACCAAGCTAGACCTACGACTATTTTTTGATCTCCTTTTCTCTTCTCAACAATGTTGTCAATGCAACTATTGCAGGACGCTTCAAATCTGACCATAAGATTATCTGTATTTCCGTTCAAACCGCGATGTTTCCTAAAGGTAAAAACTACTGGAAATTCAATCAAACATTATTAAAAGATCCTACATATGTAAAAGAAACTGAGGGTTTTATTAGAGACTTTTTCCAGAACAACAATGGAACAAGTGACCCGCTAACAGTTTGGGACACTTTTAAGTGTTGCCTAAGGGGACACACTATAAAATTTGCATCAAATAAAAGGAAAAAGTATTTAAACAAAGAAGGTGACTTAGATAAACGAATTACCGAGTTAACTAACGAACTGGATGAGACAGACTCCCCATCGGATACTTTGCTAGAAGAAATAAGAACATTACAGAATGAACTTGAAAGTCTACATGTACAAAAAACTGAACGGATGCACTATGTCCGAAGAGCGGACTGGATGGAATTTTCCGAAAGGTCTAATAAATTCTTTTTATTGAATTGTAGAAACTATTCAAGGAAAAATATTACAAATATAACTACATCTGATGGGAACAACACCCATGACCCCTTACAGATATCGGCAAAACTAAAGTCTTATTACTCGTCCCTTTTTTCCTTTAAAGAACCCCCAAAGCCTTTAGATAATGAAAATTGCCACGCTTTTTTTCCAAAGTACTGATAATTCTAATACACGTTTAACCACAGAGCAACAAGAGTCCTGTGAAGGCCCCATTACGGAAAAAGAATTGTGGAATGCAATAAACAGTTTTAAAAATGGAAAAGCTCCAGGACTAGATAGATTGCCTATTGAAGTGTATAAGACATTTTTCTCTAGTTTAAAGCAGCATTTGCTCCGATCTTTTAACTATGCATATGAAAAAGGACATTTATCTGATACGCAGAAAGTAGGGCTAATCACCCTTCTATCAAAACAAAACCCAGATGGCCAAGACAAAGATCCGACCCGACTTTCGAATTGGAGACCTTTAACACTTCTGTGTTGTGATGTCCGGATCCTTTCCAAAGTAATTGCTCTTAGATTGAAAGATTGTATTAGCGATTTAATTAATGAAGATCAAACCGGCTTTTTAAAAAACAGATTCATTGGGGAGAACATACGAAGAATTTTAGAATTAATTGAGCATTATGACACTACTAAAAAACCAGGACTGATCTTTATAGCCGATTTTGAGAAGGCTTTCGATAGCCTGAGGTGGGATTATATTTTCAAAGTTTTGTACTATTTTGGCTTTGGAGAATCTTTCATAAAGTGGGTTTCGGTTTTATACAAAAATATTTCTAGTAAGGTAATAAATAATGGACATATTTCAGACGCATTTTCCCTTTCCCGTGGCGTTCGACAGGGGTGCCCCCTTTCTCCTTACCTATTAATATTATGTGTAGAGTTATTAGCCACAAAAATTAGGACCAACGAGCACATTAAAGGACTGAAAATACACACTCTGGAAACTAAGGTCTCACAGTACGCCGATGACTCCAATTTTCCGCTGCAACCCAAACTACAGTCTCTACTAGCGCTTGTTGAAGATTTAAATAATTTCTCGATAATCTCCGGTTTGAAACCGAATTTTGACAAATGTAGTATTTTAAGGATAGGCACTTTAAAAAACACACCGTTTTCTCTCCCATGTGATCTTCCGATTAAATGGACCAATGGCCTTGTACAACTTCTAGGGATTACCATTACCGGAGACAACACAACTTTAGTAGGAAATTACGAAAATAGACTTAAAAAGGTTACTAGAACACTGCAGCCCTGGAAAAACCAATCCTTGACACTTTATGGGAAAATCACCCTCGTAAATACTTTAGTAGTGTCCCAGTTCACCCATTTGTTTATGACATTACCGTCTCCTGGAAAAGTTTTTTTCCGAGACTATGAAAAGACTATTTTCAACTTTATTTGGAATGGCAGACCAGAAAAACTGAAACGCAAAATTGTTTATAACACACATGAAAAGGGAGGTTTAAAATTAATTCACTTACCTACTTTTGATCAGACTCGCAAAGCATCGTGGATTCCCAGGATTTTTACTGGAAACTCTCTTTACAAACAAATGCTAAGAGTCTCCAATCCAATAGCGAACCATGGACTTTTTCCCTTCATGCAGTTGTCTATTGATCATGTTAATCACATTTTTACGCAGTCACCTGTCCCTCCTAATCCTTTCTTTAAAGACGTTATTAAAGCATGGATATCTTTCCAGTTCAAGCCACCTGAAACTCATCAAGAGATTAAGTCACAGTTATTATGGGGCAACTCAAATATTTTAGTTGAAAATAAACCTTTAATATGGAGAAAACCAATAAAACGTGGAATTTTTTATATAAATGACTTGTTGGATACAGAAGGAAAATTGTTATCTTACAATGGCTTATAATTAGTGGTAAAATTCGGTTATGTTATGGACAAGTTAGAGTATAATCAATTATTATCTGCAATACCGATGTTCTGGAAAAAAAACTAGAAAAACTTCCAACTGTAGGTCCTATCTTACCCAGCATATCGAATCACTCATGGTTAAAACCAACAAAAATTAATAAAATTATCTATTTGTCATTTCTTCAGAAAGAAAACATTACTTGTAATCCTGATAATATACAAAGATACTGGGAGGATGAATTTGATATGATTATTCCGTGGAAATATGTTTTTCAACTTATCTGTAAGATTACTATATGTCCAAAATTAAGATTTTTTCAATATAAAATACTCCATAAATTTTTACCAACTAACAAAATGTTATATATATGGAAAATTAAAGAGAACCCCTTTTGTATAAACTGTGATAATGAAATAGAAACCGTAAGACATTTATTTTGGGACTGCCCTAGAACTTGTGAATTTTGGAGAAATTTAGAGACATGGTTTAGTATTGTAACAACTAGGACTTTAAAACTAAATTATGGAATAGTTATTTTAGGTGATTTATGGGAAAATACTAATTTGATTATTAACTTGTTAATTTTGTTAGCAAAATTTTTCATTTTTAAGCAGAGAGGCCAAAAACTTGTATTAAATCACTTTATTTCCTTTGTAAAGACACACTACATAACAGAACAAATAATAGCAGAAAGACGAAACAAGATTGAAACCCATTACCTAAAATGGGACCCACTTAAACTGGCGTTAGATTGATTATCTTTTCCTCATTCTTTATTTGTATTAATGTTGTCAGATGGCTGTAAAAAGTGTCATTATTGATTTCTCTTCTTCATTTATATTAAGTTATCTGAATGCTGTGAAAAAAAAGTCTTATCATTGATTTTTCTTCTTTATTTAGTTTAAGTTATTTGATTACTGTTAAAAATGTGTTATCATTGACTTCTCTTCTTTATCTATATTGAGTTATTTGATCGCTGTAAAAGAGGGTTATCATTGATTTCTCTCCTGTGTTAGTATTATGTAAGTTGGCTGTTTATCTGTTGATTCTTGATTACTTTTTCATTTGTGTGTTGTCATACTTTTGCTTTGGATCCGTGGTTTATGTTTTGTCTTATTGTACTATTATTCTGTTTATTTGTTATTTTGCAAAATGAATAAAAAATAAAAAATAAAAATAAAATAAAAACCTGACGTACATACTCTTCTGTGAGAGATCTTTTTATGTACCTACACGGCGTCAGAGACAGGTAGGTCGCTTGCCCGAATTCATGTAACAAGTACACTGACTATCACTGATAAGCCGAGTAGTCACGCCCGTTACTTACCCCACAAGTTAACCCACTTTGACACGTATATGTATTTTTCCTCCCAAAGTAACTACTTGCTGAACACAAAATAAACCTTTTGACCTTTCTACGTAGCACGGCAAACATTTCTCAGACATCTAGAACTTGTTCAGTGAATATATTCTCACCTGTGAGGCACAAATCGGACGTCAATGTTAGAGATATCTCACTTCTGAATCGCGGTCACGGAATTACTCGGGCATATATATAGATAAAATGAGGAATAACCTTTCTTTACAATTCATTGAGCTTTTTATTTGTTAAACTGTATGTCAAAGTTTCACCCCTGACTTGGGAGTGGCGTTGAATAAACATCACAGCGTGCTAACATGAGTGAAGCAGACAGTGTAATATGATTTTGATGAGACAATTTCCATCTGCTAGTGTTACTGGGGGCGGGTCGTCATGAGCTGTAGTTCTAGGTTAAATTTGGTGTTGTATTAACCACCCCTAAACTAACCAAATTCTAGCGCCATGGATGCACAACGAAAGGTCACTCACAGAAATAGTGTACGATGTCGTTGAGAGAGTTAGATACAGTACAGACAATATCATATAGTGACGGTAAATTAGTTATCCATGGGTAGGCCGAATACTCTCTCTTCGCAGCCATGGGCTGAATTGCGAGGAGCGCACAATTGGCTGGGCTGAATCACAAGGGTCTGGACTCTAGAGCGACTGCCATCCGGCGCGCAGGTGACCTCAGTACGACAATTGCCCCATGTGCGGCAATAGGACTAAATTTTGAACCACTCACACTGGACCCCTACTATTTTCGATAAGTGTGTTGGGTTCTTTAACGTGCTCAAGGTGTGGCTCGCCTCAAACACGGGGCCATAATTTAACGTCCTATCCGAGGGACGTCCCTAATCGAAGCTAGGTACTCATTTGCACCTGAGTGAAGTGAGGAAAGTCGTGTAAATTGCCTTTCCCAAGGGCACAACATCGGGGCATATCGATGGTTTCGAACCCGGGACCTCTCGGTTGTGGGCGAAACACCATACCAAATGCACCGCACGATGCCATTAATAATCCTATAAATGTTGTTCCAGACAATACATTCATCTGTAACTCCCAAATAAACGCAGGCAAAGGAATTTCAGAAGAAAAAAAAACAGAACAAGAAGTCCCGAAATAAGGTCGTTGACCTCGCCGAGTACTACCCCACATTCCGGAAGAGGATATCGGTCGGTGTCATGCGGCAGTACCTGAAAGAATTGCTAAGGGGCAGCAAATCGCCGGGTTTCTACGGTAGCTCAATAATTCTAAAATCCTTTACTAGAGTCAGGCATTTGCGCTTTTAGTTGCAAATACAGATAGGTTTGCTCCCAAGTGTTAGTATCCTGGGGAAAACAACACTAGCTGGCTACCTATGTGGTTTATACGTACAGCAAACCTGATCAACTACCATCTTAATTCATGACACCATGTCGATGTAATGACATTCAGTGAGATACATCCCCGGCAATAGTCAAAATATCTAAAATGGAAAAAATTATACATGTCGTAAACTTTTATAGCAACATTTGTCGGACTTTGCTTACCAGGGATCCATCTACTGAATTACTGGGGTTTTCTTCTCATAGTTCCTTGGAATATTTGCTCGTAATTCGCTATTTTTTGGCCGAGCGGTGTGGATTTTCTTACCGCTATGACCCGGCATTACCTTTAGATATAGAACGTGGAACGTCTTCATCCAACAATGCTACATTCCAGAACAACCTTTTTTTGAATATTCGAACCTGGTAACGGTTTTTGAAACATGTAAACAGTGTTGAAAACACTCTCGTATAGAACGCACGTGCTTGTGTTCGGCTCTCGGGTTTCGAGACGTTTTTACGCCCAAAATCGGAAAGTTTCAGCTTTTGATGTCAAAAATGAGTGTAAAGGAACAACAGACGGTGTACAGTGCCCAGTGGGCGGAAGATACCGCCATGTCGGCAAAAGGTCTGACCAAACAGAGCCACTCTTTTCACGGAGAAGAGCGAGAGCAAAATGAAGAAAAGACAGGTGAGAATCTTCCCGGGATCCCCACGTTGTGTCAGATCACATCATTCCTTTAGGTTTTTAACATAAAATACTTAATCGTGATATGTCAATGTTTTGTGAAATGTATCTGATATTCGGCAATGGCTTTGATTCTAATAGTTGTTTTGTGTCACACCCAACACAAAGACTGCAGTCGCCAACAGTCACTGTTGTTTTTACGTACATTTTCAATCTTCAAAACACTAGTTGGTTTGTATGTGTCTTGTAATTTTTGAAACCACCCATAGAGGTTAGATTTGTGCGCTACCATTATTGTGATTATGGAAATTGCTGTTATTCAAGTTGTCGTTATCGCACAAGAACGGTAAAATGTAGATTCTGAGTTACCCCACCAATGATGTGTAAAGTCAATCCGGTCCATCGTTTCTAACTATGGTCCGATTTACACATAAGTTTTCGGAGTCGACTCGGGGCTGTGTATGAGGAGCTTTGGACTGCCCAAGTAGAGATTTCCTACTAGAAAACAAACGCTACTTGAATGGCCTAGGGTTTTCCTCGGACAGTCCTGAGTCGACTCCAAATCGACTCAAAATTACGTGTATGAGTAAGCCCAGTCTATGGTTTACATCCTCATCACTGTTTGTCCACCTGTTTATATTTCTATAGAGACGGCTCATAGATTCTCATTAATGTTTATGGAACTCGTGTCATTTTTGGAACACTAACGTGTGATGTTTCCCTGCTAGGATCGGATCGCTGCCTGTCACAAGCTAAAGAACCCGCCGGAACTTTTCTAACCCCGGATCCCGCTTACAAGAAGGTAACTCAACTAGCGTAGTGACCACCCAGACTGTACAGAATAGAAATGTTTTTCCGGCCCCAGTTCTGAAAAATTGCCGCTTTCTCTGACAGCAGATTTTTCTGCTTATAGTCGTGAGCTAGGTAACAGATTCCCACCCCCTAAAAAAATTCCCCGGGGTGCGCTAATTACCTTGGCGGGTGGACAAGACTTACAGTACCGCTGAGATCCCAGGAGGGTCCCGGTGGGGGTGGTTACCAGGCTGAGTTCCAACGGAACCCAACAAAACACATTTACTCTGTTAATACGTCTTGATGTTTGAACGTACGTCTTCATATTGACGTATGTGATCTTAAACTGCAGGCGACATCAAGACATTATATGAGTACCCGGTTTGATAGTTATTGCAACAATTATAATATTTTGAGTACCCGGTTTGATAGTTATTACAACCACTATTGTGACTGAATGCTGTGAACGGTTAATGTATGAGAATTTGATGTTCAGTTTAGAACCATATAAAGGTGTGTACCATTACGTGGATAACTGAGCAGTGCCATGGAAATGTTTTGTTCCTTTTTATCTCCATGAAAAATGGAGATATAGTTTTTGGCGTGTGTGTGTGTGTGTTTCTGTGTTTCCAGACTATTGCAGTCAGCATAACTGAAGAACCTATGGATGAATTACAATGATATTTGGTATGTGGGTAGGTG
Source organism: Branchiostoma lanceolatum (assembly GCA_035149815.1). Lineage (NCBI taxonomy): Eukaryota > Metazoa > Chordata > Leptocardii > Amphioxiformes > Branchiostomatidae > Branchiostoma > Branchiostoma lanceolatum. Next base: position 6,950,044 of record CM068869.1, on the reverse strand, counting down.
TTGGGGAGACAAAGGTCAAGCAGAACTTCCGTTGTTTTGGTATCTTTTGACCTGGATGTGCTATGGTCTTGATTTTTTGTTGGCATATAGCTTGTGATGTTATGAAAAAGTGGTGTAGGTTTGGGCCTCCTTGCAGCTTGCTCTGGCACTGCAGGGGCGGTGTTGAAAAAATCTTCTAAGGAGAATAACTGAAGAAAGGAAGGAGCGATTTCCATCATATTTAGTATGCAGGCAGCTTAGGCAGAGATTTACACAATGAAGTGCAAATTGTGCAAATATTTGAACATAATTAGCATAATGAATTAGGAAAATCTATATTTGTAGTGTTTTGCATTATAGGACTCAAATACATGCAACATATGTAGTATATTGAAGGTGGAGCATTAATAGATATCAATCATTCAAATGATTGACTAATTTGTATAATTATTGCGAAGGTGCCATGATTCTTCAAAGTGGTTCATGATTAGAGTGTTAACATTGGGACCTGCTTAAGTCAGTTAAAGGTGTACATGGCCAATCAAGCATAGATTGTGCGCATGTGGAAGTCATTTGCATCATCAAAATATTTCATGGAGATCTGAGGTCTCCGGACTCTTGTTGTGGATGGTTCTGCAGCACCGGGGATATGGGTTACCTTTACGACATAACTATATAATTAATTAAATTGCATACATGTGCTTTGTTGGATATATTCAGTTCTATTACACAGTCAGTGTAAGGTGCCCGTGTCTCCCCCCACAGAACGCTGTAACGATGCCTACACTAAACACAAGCCACACTGGGCGAAGAAGAGACCCGTCCCGTCGGCTGTTTTGTGACGCTGACTCCGAAGGTTCCTCGGATGACGAGCGATGTCCCACGCGGAGCAGACAGCGTCACAAGAGGCAGCATAAGGCGTCGACACGAAGAACGTCTTCGCCTTCTCCGACTGCTCCTCACGGTGTGTTTAAAAAGCGCTGCCTGGCGTCGTCTCCACATCCTACAGGCATCACGGGAGTCAGCGTCCTTCATGTGAATCATGCAGGGACATCTATGGACGAACCCGCAACCAACGAGAAGTCTAGTAGAGCTGTAGCTCAGGTAATTATCTTCGCCGAGTACTTGTACTCGGAGAAGATTATGTTTTCGGTTGAAAAATCTGTTGGGTGGGTCTGAATGTATGTCAGGAGCATAACTCAAGAAAGCTTTAATGAATCTTTATGATTTTCGGTAGGTGTGTAGTGGTTGTGCAAAGGAAGGTCAAGTTCGAAAATGGTACACCTTGCGTTTTTCAACAGTACTGCAGCGGACTTTGCATTTTTTGTGTGTTTGTATGTAGGCAAAAAAAGTGACGGAAACGTTGATGGATCTTCATGATTTTTTGCAGGTGTGTAGATGTTGTAAAAACGGAGGTCAAGTTCAAAAATGGTTCCCCTTGTATTTTCCATCGGTACTGCAGCGGGCTTTGTGTGGATGTGTATTTGTATGTCGCCAGCATAACTCGAGGGGCTGTTGATGGATCTGTATGATATCTAGTGGATGGGGTAGGGTTTACAGAAAGGAAGGTCAAGTTCGATAATGGGCCTTCTAGCGGGCACCTAAGGTACTGCAACAGAGCTTCAAAATTTGGAGGCATATTTTCTGAAAGTGCTATGGTCATAATTTTTGTGTGGTAGATAGTTCATGCCACAGAAAGTAAGTTCTGTAAATTTGGGCCCCCTAGCGGCTTGTTTGTCCTGTCAAAGTAACCAAAGCAATATTAGGGCCAAAATAAACAAAACAAAAGCTGAAATGTTCATATTCTTAGTGGCATTTACTAACATTGTAAAGTACATTTGCGTAATAACTTCATACTTTGAGCATTTAAATACAGCGCAAAATCGTGCCGTACGGTGATCCCCTTAGTTTCACGAGCCTACAAAAACTCCGGCCACGATTTTCAGTAAATTCTCACATCACAACGACGTCGTATTTTTTCATCATGGACGTTGTTTTACATTGTGATAGTGATGCTTGAACTAATCATGTATAGAAATGACTTAACAAATTGAATTTCAAAATCCGATTTTTGGGCCCTAATATTGCTTGGGGTTCCTTGAAAACCGAACCATATAGACTTCGGGTCTACAGTCTAGGAAAGCTACTGGTTCTCAACAGGTGATTAAAAATTACATCTATCAGCTGTAGCGTCATTGTATATAAGAAGCCGAAAATAGAAAGAATAGTTTTTTTTTGGCACAACATAAAAGTTAACAGCAACACCGAAAATTATTCTAGCTAGATTACTTGTGATGGATTCCTTTATGATTATATCTCGTTTGTAATAACTTTATTTTCGCAAAATTTTGTACACCTACTGATGTTACTGTAGCAGTACATATAAACTTCATTTTCCACTGCCTTCAGAAAAGAAGCCAAGCCCAACCATAGTCAACCATAGTTGACATAAAACTTTCACAGTAGACTAGTCAATTTTTTCGATTTTTATGTATCTCCATTTACTTGTTTGTCTGCAATTAGCCTTTGGGCATGAACTTGCAACAAAGTTATTGTTATAAAATTTCTTCCGACAGGAACGCCGAGCCGTACCAACATCGGCCCCATCAGCTGTTCAACCTACACGCCATGTTGTCCAGACGGACTATCTAGTTGCGAGGGTACGCCCTACAGCTGGTCATGACGGCAGAGGTGTGAGGGTACCTCCCGGTCATGACGGCATCTGGAGCGGCCGTGGTGAAGGCTTCTGGCACCAGCCAGCATATCGGATCAACTCCGCACTATTCCCCGGTAGCACTGACGCCGGTCCTGTGCGGGTACGCCCTGGACATGACGCCGGTCCTGTGCGGGTACACCCTGGACATGACGCCGGTCCTGTGCGGGTACGCCCTGGACATGACGCCGGTCCTGTGCGGGTACGCCCTGGGCATGACGCCGGTCCTGTGCGGGTACACCCTGGACATGACGCCGGTCCTGTGCGGGTACGCCCTGGACATGACGCCGGTCCGGTGCGGGTACACCCTGGACATGACGCCGGTCCGGTGCGGGTACGCCCTGGGCATGACGCCGGTCCTGTGCGGGTACACCCTGGACATGACGCCGGTCCTGTGCGGGTACGCCCTGGACATGACGCCGGTCCGGTGCGGGTACACCCTGGACATGACGCCGGTCCTGTGCGGGTACACCCTGGACATGACGCCGGTCCTGTGCGGGTACGCCCTGGACATGACGCCGGTCCTGTGCGGGTACACCCTGCACACGACGCCGGTTCGGTGCGGGTACCCCCAGGCCATGACGGCATCTGGAGCGGTCGTGATGAAGGCTTCTGGCACCAGCCGGCATATCGGATCAACTCCGCGCTATTTCCCAATATCCCACAGGTGAGATATCGTTGCGCTGCATAAACAGCATTTTTCATGTCTTAATATATCTTAACGTGTCCTGTGGCCAACAAATTTCGTCGTCTACGAAAACCATTTCTTCGACTTCTTGAATCCAATAAAAAAGTTTCCATAGGCGACAAGATGTCATCTTGGGCCATCGTATGATTTTGCTGAAGAATTCTGACTTGCTCTTTAGTCGTATACTTTTTTGAACATTTCTAAAACAATACAGTACATTAATTATTGTAGGTCCCGACTGTTCAGTCGCGCCTCCCAGCGGTGAAGACGAGTCCTGCAACATCCGATGATGATGGGAAACAACCCGATATGCGTTGTCATGGAGATGCTGTCGGGGACAAACGGATGACGTCACGACTCTCAACTCTGACGTCACGTCCTACACCTCTGGAGGTTTTACAGGTCAGATTCCTACACATGGCCTACGTCATGCACTTTTTGGCCACGCCTCAGGAGTGAATCTTGTTGTATCAAATGATGTAGTACTGTTCCACCGTTACTTTTATAGTCCCTAGGTCTGTGAAAAATGTCATAACTTTTAGCTGTTTAATATAAAATCATATCGTACGACCTTTGGGTAAAAAATTGCTGTATTATGTTGCTATACCTTGCCGAATGCCGCAAGGCATGAAAGAGGCAGCGTTTTTTTTCCAACGAAATACGTTTGTTGTTTAGAATATTAACTTGTAAGTGAACTTAATATCGAACATATCATGAACATCTTTCTTTACAGAAAATTCGAACCTCCAAGATGGTCGTAACCGAAGCTAGTACCGTTACCAGCACCGAGACCTCCGAACGGCAACACTCTGTTTGGTCCAGCGACTCCGAGTCCGAGTCATCAGACGACGAATCGTGTTGGTGTCTGGAGTGCTTCAAATGTCGCCTCATGGGGACTGATGTTCCTCACGAGGACAAGTTCGCAGTGACACAACCAGGTGGGGGTCACAAGAAGCCGCAGTCATCGTCCGAACATGGACATGACAGTGTCGGTAGTTCCGCCAGTCCAAAGCTCTTTAATGGCAACGTCAGCTCACGCCATGGCGACAAGAGAACTGATAGTTCAAAGCGCAAGCGTCGTAGCTCAGACTCAGGTGCAAACAGATGCAAACGCATCGAACTGTCATGACAGAGTAGTGAGATGACGTCACACGACAGGGTCTGCCCAGCAGCAGCGATATGACGTCATACCCCAGTTGTCTGTCAAGCAGCAGTGAGATGACGTCACACCCCGGCTGTCTGTCAAACTGTAGTGAGATGACGTCACACGCCAGCTGTCTGTAAAGCAGCAGTGAGCTGTGATGACGTCAAGTCTTATAAAGAGCAAAAGATTGTCTGTGGCCTTATATGGGGTCCACTTATTTTCAAAAAAGAATATTGAATATATGTACCTACCATTTTGTGCTGGACACAGGTATCTATTTCTATATGCCAAAAAAATATATAGACAATAAGATATTGAACATTCCCTGCGTAATATGAATACTTAAATCACTCGAAGGATTGAGTACCGTTACTACCGTATTATAAAAATAATAGACTGTTATTATGGTATGTGTCTGATATAATGATGAACATGAAATTAAATTATTACAGTCATCACATCTGTTTGTGTTTTGTGACAAGTTGTACATTTGTAATGGTAATTATTACGTAACTAATACGCAATTAAAATAGTTACAATTTAATTCTGTTTTTCTTAGAAAAAGGCCCGTGAACAAGAGCATGCATGGTTTAGAAATAAGTGGATTTGGTCGAAAAGAAGGAAAGTTTTATGGTTGATCCATGAAAGACTTAACAGCAAAGACCTGATAACCAAGATTTAGAATCTCGCCACAAGATTTATTCAAAGCCGACAATTTATACTTCATAGCTAGCTACTTCTTTCATTTATATGAGATTAAGTATGGGAAACGGGTGTAATGTTACATAACTACTCTGGCTCGGCCTTGATGAAACATGAAGCAGCAAGCTATCTGCCAGTCAAAAATCAAGACCATAGCATGTCCAGGTCAAAAGATACAAAAAAACAACAGATGTTCTGCTACAGTACAAAGGTCGTATACTAGGGGCCCAGAATCAACCTTGACTTTCGTCTTCCCCTCACCTACCCATATACCAAATATCATCATAATTTATCAAGAGGTTCTTGAGTTATAATGACTACAATAGAAATTGACTTGAAAAACAAACGGCGGTATAACTCTTGATGCCACGAGTGGATGTTTATAATTTTTGGTTGGTAAGTTACTGTTGTAAAGACAAAGGTCAATTTCGAAAATGGGCCTTCTGGCGGGTTCAATCAGTACTGCAGTAGACCTTTTGTATTTGTTAGTTTGTTTTTTTGTTGGCGATATTACTGCAGAGGATGTCATCTATAAATTCTACTTGCCGTGGCCCAAGATAAAGTCAAACATTAACATTAATCAGTAACATTGAGTCCATTCCAAGTCAACAAGAGGGTTGTTATTGTCATAATTTACAAATGTTTTCAATCTATTGTAATTATTTGTGTGAGAGATTTTATACTTTAGAAATATTTTGAATGTGATTTTAACTTTATAAATATTCCTCCGGTTTTCTAAAACTTTATAAATATGATGTGGAATATGATATTTCTAGCAGTTTCTAGATAATGGTAACAGCATTCTACCATTATTTACAATTCTTTACAATTTCTAACTAGAGTCCATTCCAAGTCACCGCGAGGGTTGTTATTGTCATAATTTAGAACTATTTTCAAGTTATTGTTATTATTTGTGTAAGAGATTTGATACTTTTTAAATATTTTGAATGTGATTTCAACTTTCTAAATATTTCTTAAGGTTTCTAAAACTTTAGAAATATTCATGATGTAGAATATGATATTTACAATGGTTTCTTAATAATGGTAACAGCATTCTACCATTATTTACAATTTTTTACAATTTCTTACCATTTTCTACCATTATTTGTAACATCTCTATAAATAGGTCAGAGGGCTGGGAAGAAAGTAATTCACACATCCTTGCGAAGTTTAGGGAAGAATGCTTTCCACAAAGGACCGAGCGGTGTCCTGCAGTGAAGTCTAAAGATGTACAAAGGCAGATGGAAGGGCCAGATTAGCCCTACTTTTATGGGGGCAATCACCATTCTACCATTGTTAACCATTTTCTACCATTTCTTGTTAATATTTCTAAAAGTTAAATAATCACATAGATGTTTAGAAATTATTACAAATAAAGAGGTTTTTGTGCAGTTACTTTCAAAATATTTCTAAATTATCCAATTAAATTCAAATAAATTCATATTTTTGTATTTGATCTTTTAGAAAAATTTAGAACTATTGCCAGTCAGATATTCTTTTATTAGAAACTTTTCAAAATGATTGCAAATATTATTAAAAAACCCTCGCGGTGACTCGGAATGGACTCTATTTTGTACCATTATTTGTAACATCTTTATAAATAGGTCAGGGGGCTGTGAAGAAAGCAATTCACACATCATTACGAAGTATAGGGAAGAATGCTCTCCACAAAGGACCCAACAGTGTCCTGCAGTGAAATCTAAAGATATACAAAAGCAGACAGAAGGGCCGGATTAGCACCTACATTTATAGGCAATCACCATTCTACCATTATCTACTATTTCCTACCATTTTTATCTTCGCCGAGTACTTGTACTCGGGGAGGATTATGTTTTCGGTTGAAAAATCTGTTGGGTGGGTCTGTATGTATGTCAGGAGCATAACTCAAGAAAGCTTTAATGAATCTTTATGATTTTTGGTAGGTGTGTAGTGGTTGTGCAAAGGAAGGTCAAGTTCGAAAATGGTTCACCTTGCGTTTTTCAACAGTACTGCAGCGGACTTTGATTATTTTTGTGTTTGTATGTAGGCAAAAAAAGTGACGGAAACGTTGATGGATCTTCATGATTTTTTGCAGGTGTGTAGATGTTGTAGAAACGGAGGTCAAGTTCAAAAATGGTTCTCCTGGCATTTTCCGTCGGTACTGCAGCGGGCTTTGTGTGGATGTGTATTTGTATGTCGCCAGCATAACTGGAGAAGCTGTTGATGGATCTTTATGATATTTAGTGAATGGGTAGGGTTTACAGAAAGGAAGGTCAAGTTCGATAATGGGCCTTCTAGCGGGTACTGCAGCGGAGCTTCAAAATTTAGGGGCATATTTTCTGAAAGTGCTATGGTCATGATTTTTGTGTGGTACATGTAGATAGTTCATGCCACAGTAAGTTCTGTAAATTTTGGCCCCCTAGCGACTTGTTTGAAACTGCAGTGGGTGTTTTTGTTTCGACATTCGGACATGAATAACTTGAGAAGGGGTCGACAGATCGTCGTGATGTTTGATATGTAGAGAGCTCAGATGGTGCTTTATATAATCAATGACTAATTATTCAAATCAGGAGCTAATTAGGACATGATTAGTTAGGAAAGTTTTTTAACCCACAGCATGTCATAATCGGACATGTGACAGTGTTCCCGAAAACAGGTCAACAGAGGGCCTTGCCTAGAAGGATAAACAAACAGACGGGTCAAATAAATTAACAAATTGGGCAGCCACTATTCTCCAAGCAGAAGTGTGGATCCAGCTGGTTTTTAACGTGTTCAGTTTAGGAATTTTTGTTCAACATACGGTTGGCGACATAGCTAAAAGGAGACAAAATAGAAAGCCTGACAAAAGCACCTAAAATCACGTCGAAAACTCAGCCAGACCCACTCCTCTTGGAGAGTACACTGCACCAAAACTGCACCACTGCTAGGTGTGGAAAAGTACTATGATGTTTTTCAAAATGTCTATGATATGGAATAAAGATGTATTTTATTCATATATATTGATTGAACCATTTCATCATCACTGTCAACTTACAATACTGCAATATCGAACCTTTGTGGCCCATATAATATCGATATCAACATACTCATACTTTTTCATGACCAGTTATTACATATATCAGCACACTCTACACATATACTAGTTCTGTACCACCAAATGATTTTTAACACTATCTAGACTGGACTCATTCTCCCTCCCCCCATCATAACTTCCAAATGGTATGGTGCATGATCAAATTTTCAGCGGGTGATAAGCATGTAAATATTAACCACCATCCATAATAAGCCTTGATTATTTGGCGAAGATATTTAGTGTTCGTGGAACTCTAGTTGTAAATATTTCTAAACCTGAAAGAATCATGTAGATGTTTAGAAATTATTCAAAATAAAGAGATTTTTGTGCAGTAACTTTCAAAATGTTTCTAAACTATCTAACTGAATTTGAAAAAAAAAACGAATTTTCATATTCAATCATTTAAAAAAAATAGAACTATTGTTGCTCAGATATTCTTTTATTAGAAATAATTCAAAACTATTACAAATATCATTCAAAAACCCTCTTGGTGACTTGGAATGGACTCTAGCAGTTTGATAAAGGTTAAGTAACGCTTTGTTTGAGAACACTGACCCTTAAGCGTCGACTAGTGATACGTGACGGTACTACAAGTTATGTACAACGTAGATGTCGAACGTTTTACGGTTGCAGTCCGGTCATAGATCACCAGTCGGCGCTTCAATACCGTTGATCGTCTGTCTGTTGTTTGGAGCCAGAAGGACCAATGACGTTTTAAAAGTCCTTGATATATTAAAGTCCTTGATAGAGCCCAAGGACTGGAGTCGTCATGGATAACGTTACCACGATAGCACCCATAGTGGCCACGTCAAATGTTTAAAAGTAGACATGATTACTAGTAATACATTCAAGTCATTGAGCCACAAGTCCCAGGTTCAAATTTCCCGCTTGATGAAGTACAGAGGTGCGCCTGCTCCGTGACCTTTGCCCCGCCATCGGCATGGTTTGGAGAAGCGTTGGGGAAACGTAGGTTCAAGTCTTCCTCGTTGTTTATGTCAAATCAGCTGAAGATCAACACTCCTAAGTTTCTCAAAGGTACGCATTATTGGTGAAGTCTATTGTGTGAAACTTTCGATGCTGTTCCAACCATGACGGCGTAGATATATGACGGGGTAGTTGTTTACGCGCACGCTGTCTTAGTGCCCCCCTCCCCCATCGCTTTGTTGTGTGCACCAAAGTTTACAAACTTTACACTTGACACTTAAGTTTCTTGTCAGATTGCCCTGCTATTGCCGCACGCCCTGCTGTTGGACGACTTACTACACTTCTTACTTCGTTATCGATAATTGACATGTCAAATTATGGAGATATGAAGTTAAGATTTTAAAACAAGATTTTTAACTATCCTGTCATCATACAAGTTTCTTATTTTCGTTTTTTTTTCAAACCAAGGGTGCCTAAGCATTTGCACGAATGTTATGGAAAACAGATATATTTTCTTGATAAAATTTCTGCGAATGCTTAGGCATACCCCTGCCCAATACACCCACATCAGCGTTCTCACCAGAATTTTTCACAGCATAGGGGTCAGGTACCGAATTCAAAGGCCAACTTTGCGAGGCGCAAGTCACTCGCGGAATACCAAAGACATGACAACGGTTGGAAGTCTGGCATCTTCCCGCACAAAATTTTGTAGTTCATAACCAAATAAGACACTATTTTCTGCATTTTGAGGGAGAAATTTTGTGAAGTTAAAGTTTTTCCTCTGCCACATCCTCATTCTAAAGCCAAATATGAACTTTTTATAAGATTTATGAAGGTTTTTCCTAGAAAGAAACACCCCTATGCTCATTGAAACACAGCATCGGGGGTCCAGATCACAGCATCGGGGGCCCCTATGCTGAAAAGGCCTGGCGAGAACACTGCATGTATTATTTGCATCAATGTGACCAGATTCGACCAGAAGTAAAAACAATCTGTTCTTTCACTTCATGTTACAGTAGAGACTGGATAGATTGGTCAGACAGTTTCATTGGGTGGTTTCTTGAAACATTTCTTGTGAAGAGAAGTGAAACAGTTGACTACCAACCATGAGTGGCCGTGGAAGGAAGGGAGCTGCCATCACAGTGGAGCAGATACAGGGGGACAGACTTACTCAGGTATGTATAGAATACAACACGGTATTCCGCATCGCCCGAGGTACTGATCCGACCTTGGGCGACTCGCCGGAGGGCCGGGACCAAGGGTGATGCGGAATACAATGTGTTGTATTTTATTTATGTCATACCCACCCGAGAAAACACACATTTCAATGCGGAATGCGCCAGAAGTTGAGGGACTTTTGTGTACTAAAAAAAAAAGGTGTAACAACATTGATTCCAACCTCCGAATCTGGTATTCAATTTTTCGACGGCGGCGCAACTGGCACGCTCAAAATACATTTGAAATATTCTATGGAATTCCGTGTGATACAACTCTAGAACCTCATGTGATACGGATAGTTATCACATGGTCTGGAACACCTGTATCAGGCCCAGGCATGACATAAATGACCCATAATCCATTGCACTGCACATGCGCAGTTCAAACTTTGAACTGGCTTATTGGAAGTCCCTTGTTTACTTATTGTATATGCATAAAAATCATAAACAAAGGTACTGTTTCTAGTATTTGCTTTTACAATGGACAAAGAGTGACAAAAACACATCCATGCTGCTTTGTGTTATGTTCATGTATGTGTGACCAAGACAGGTATTCAGTGATTCAATTGTTTCTTCTCCTTTTGAATTTTATTGACAACAATAACCAAAATGATTTCTTTATCTGTTTGTACAGTTTGCTAACAAGTTATGGGCACCGCATCGCAGAGGTCCAACTCCAACATTTGACCCACAGGTATGGGAGCTTTCTTCTGTCTTATCACTAAAGTGACATGATAGAAATCTCTTTAACTCTTAAACTGTTCAATAGGCTGTGGCAGACTCTTCCATTTTTTTAATGTTTACAAAACATCTTGATTGTCAATGTCAATCTTTGAACTTTAAATGGTAAGATTAATCTTAGGAATAAATTCATTTGGATGTGTTGACCAAGCATTTAGGTGCGCTTTAGACCCACGATGTTATACAGTCGTGCGATCATCGTCGTGGGCAACGGGTTTCTTTAGACACGCGGTCAGGAAATATCACGGGACCCCGCGGCGCAGAATTCCATTGATGTGCGCGTGTGACCCAAAGTGACCTCTTGCGCTCAAATTCAAAATGGCAGGGGAACCGCTTGTTTTTGTCACGCAAAAGATGAAGCTTTTACTGACTTAGCAACAACTGTTGCCCTGTAGATGAGACGTTGAGAACGGTGCTCAACAAAGAAAGAGATTGAGGCTGGTACAGAGACTAGACGGACGGGATTTAACCCGAGTTCATGGCCGCCGCCGGGGATGTCCCAGGGATCGAGGAATAGGGGCATACTAGAGAAGTAGCCACTGATAGCAGGGCGTTGCGCCGGAATAACTGGTTTCGGATGAGAAAAATATGTTTCCATTGCTGACTGCATGCATATTTACAAAGAAAACGATAGAAACTTTCATTCCCGGACAGGAAACAGCACACTGTAGGCTTATTAGCATATCACCCACTTCCGTCGCCGGCGACGATTCTTCTTTAGACGAGAAAAAAACAGCCACAGGCCCCCCGCTGAACGTCGTGCGACTGGGTCCGAGGTGGTCGCATGACAATTCGAGGATTCCCCGTTTATTGCCGTCGCACGATTGTTTTGATCGTCTTTAGACGGCCAAAAAATACCGTTGCCGGCGACGTCGCCCACGATGATGATCGCACGACTGTAAAATTTGGTAGGTATAAAGAGTCCCTTAGACATCATTTCTTTAGGACATACAAAATTTCAGTATAACAGCCTGGAATAGGTATCATTTGCCAAGGAACACTTGTTCTGCCATACCTTCCACTTTGTTGGAGAACCATAAATAATGAATAGATAGATCAATAAAATCATCCAGCATCTGCTATCACAAAAGAATGATCTGTAAACTCCATAACCCTTAAATATCTTCTTTTTGCCCTATAGGTTGTTGAAGATATCTACAAGAAGGATCTACTTGGTACCAAGTATGTTCTCTTTTTAAAATATTGCTTTTATACTGGATACTACTACTACTAGCTACTACTACTAGTCTACTACTACTTAAGCTTCTAAATGCATTTAAGTTCGCATGGTTTTTATTTCGCGCTAAGGTGAAAATGGAGTGTTTGCGGTGGTTTTAAGTTTGCGGCAGCACTATAGATATAGTATATAATCAAATAGTGCTACAGTATTGGACAAAAATATACATATAAATTTCTGCATTTACAGTACTACTTTTAAAGTGTTTAGCTTGATTCAATCACAGGTTTGATTAAATTGATTGTTACACTTATCCAGACTGTAAATGAAATTCTTATGATTAGTTTTGCAAAGTACAGTCAAACCTGCCCAAGGCAACCACCCGGGGGACCGAGCAAAAACGGTCGCGATGGACAGGTGGTCGCCATGAAGAGGATTCCAATCATAACATGTTTTCAGCTCGAGGTATTCAAATACCGTATAACGTAGTCGATGGATGGAAAATTATGTGATTTTAGACCGTCAAGGTCTTAAAAACATTTCCGCGAAATCCGACAGCAAAATTCGATGTCACCACACGCCGGAAAAACGTGGTCGCCATGAGCAGGGATTGTGCTCTGTGCGGTCCCAATTCCTGGCGGTCGCGGTCGCGTTGGACGGGTGGTCACCTTGGGCAGGCCGCTTAATGCTTGTGCCTATGGGGAAAATTTTCGGGACCGAGAAAAAGCGGTCGCCATGGCCAGGTGGTCGCATTGAAAAGGTGGTCGCCTAGGCAGGTTTGACTGTATTAATGATTACATAAAAAGAATTCAAACTCTACAACTGGATGAAAATTCAGGGATTTCTTTCTTTATATATTGTTTACCTGGATGTCTAACCTTCACAAACGTATGAATAATTACATTCATTCAAGGATTTAATCTGGTGATTTAAAAAAAATGTGTACTTGACAACATTTCAAATACTGTAAGTCTACTTAGATCCGCGGGGCCTAAAATCCGCGGTTTCGGGCAAATGGAGAATCCGCGGTGGTTCTAAATTCGCGCTGGGCGGTGAGTAGAAAAAAATACCTGAATACTGACATCATAAAATGTTTGGTTAATTTTTAAAAATCAAAAATGTTACGAAGGTCGCCACAAAACTGCTTCAAAATCGTCAGAAAATGCGGTCCACGCCGATACTGTGACGGGGAATTCCCGCCTTGTGATCACGTGAAATCTTGCAGTCAACTAATCAGAGCAAAGTTTTTCTGACTCAAACCAATCAGCGCTTAGAACAGGCGGTAAACAAGAGTAAACAAAGATGGCGGCCCAGCCCGGCCCTTGCCGCTAGCGCGCTGTATTTTGAAGTAAAATGACGGCGTAAACACGACTCATCTACCCTACCTAAGCAGAATTTCCACGGGAAGAAAATTAAAGGGATAGATTCTCCACCGAATACGACCACAAATGGCGGCGAATGGCGGCAAATCACAGCGTAGGGACTCAAATGCTCGGGCGAAAATCTTTTTTTTTCTTTACGTATTTTTGCTGGCTTTCTTGAAAAACAGGTTTTTAATGAGATCAACATATGTCAAAGGCACCGATATCGATGGTTTGCAAGCATAACAATAGCAAGAAACAAAAGAGCGTGATTGTACGCCGGTAAACGGCGTCCCCACGCCCGTAACAACAATGCAAAGCCAAAATTGTGGCGTGTATCTCCATAGTTATTTTCTGATTTCTCGGTAAATTACTCTATGTGTGTAGCGGTCGGGAGTAGCGACGCCGCTCGGCCAAACTCCTGCGAATCATATGTAATATCACTTGTTAACTCGTATGTACTGTGTAAAAGCTTGTCATGTTTTACACAATCGCGTGCATTGTTTATGTGTCGCTTTTCCCTGAAGTCGAGCTCACTCGTATATGTGGGGAGGGGGCCAAAAGTACGATAAACATATCCGCGGGGAAATTGATTCGCGGCGTAGAGGTCTCCGCGGATCCCGCGGATCTAATTATACCGCGGATCTAAGTAGACTTACAGTATGTCCCCCACTGTACACAGGTTTGCCATCAGAAGGGTCATGCTTCTGGAATTCAGTCAGTACCTGGAAAACTTCCTGTGGCCAAACTACAACCCAGACAAGGCCACACACGCGCACATGATGTCTGTAGCTGTCATGGTCAACGAGAAATTCAGGGAGAAGGTGCCCGCATGGGAGGTATGTTTGTTTGTTTGTTTGTATTGCATACCCGGTAAACCGCCTCAAGGTATAACACACAAGGTTTGTACTGAACAGTACAAGCTGCATACATCCAGACAGATTCTATATGATCCACTCACACCGGGAAGGACCCGTACTCGATAAGTGTAGTGGGTTCTTTAACATGCTTGAGGTGTGGCTCTCCTCAAACATGGGACCTTTATTTAACGTCTTATCTGAGGGACGTCCCTAACCAAAGCTAGGTACTCATTTACTCCTGAGTGAAGTGAGGAAAGTCATGTAAAGTGTCTTTCCCAAGTGCACAACATCAGGGTATATCGGTGGTTTTGAACCCGGGACCTCTCAGTTGTGGGTGAAACGCCCTACCGATTGCTCCACACCATGTCATGTTTTGCAACCTAGCCCTCTATACATGTATGGTCAGGGTACAAAATTCATTTTTGGAAATAGGTGCTCTGGTGCAACCAACCAGCCAGAATATTTAGGTGCACAGAAAGAAATTTGGGTGCACCACATAAAATAAAGTTGAATGTCAGCAAAACAGATTTACAAAGTTTAATGCTACTACCTCTCTTAAGAACTTCAATCTGTAATTCTATAGCTAATTAAAAAAAGTTGAACAAGTAGGACAAGAAATAAAGTACAACAAAAGGTTAAACATTTGTGTAATTGCTTTTTCTGATACTTAAATTTCAAAATATTCTGTATACTAGTGTACAATAGTACCTTGAGTAATAATAGGCTTTACACAATAGCGTACAAAAATATCTACATGTACATGTAGGTACACTGGTGCACCCACAGTACACAGCTCCAATTTTGGGTGCACAAAGGTGCACATGCACCCAGTCTGGATCAAATTCCATGGATCCTGGGGTCCAAGTTCGATCCTATTCCTAGGGTGGACTCCAGCTTGGACATGTTGTAAGGGATTGCATACGTCATTTTGAATGGTGACGTAAAGCCGGCGGCCCCGGCGGCCCCGGTATGCTTGGCCAAAAATGCGAGCCGTGGCGAGGCCGCATTGCACTACCACTAGCTACTTGAAAAAGCATACCCGGTAATGCTTCACCTCAATTGAAGATGACTGCTTTACCTTTAATTGCATGTCAATCAATTTACATGCTGTTCAACAGTCTTGTATGTGGAATGGTCCATTTTGCAGTGAGTGTGTGGGGGGAACACCTGTGCGTGTGTATGTAATTACCAGGGATACAGGGTGTCCGCTGGGTGTCCTCTGCAAAAGAAGGGCATGCAATTTCCTTGTCTTCTTAGTGTAGGGCATCCAAAAGACTCCCTGACGCCCTGCTAGCTAATAGCCTGTCTGATGTAGATTAAGCCGTTGTGTTATTGTGTATATCCAGCCCTTTGTAAAGAAGCCCGACCACTTCCCGATGTTCTTCCGTCGGGTGATGGCGGCTAGCCTGCAGGAGGAAGGCATCACGCTGAGGGAACAGACCGTTCTGCTGGTGTTCCTCATACACTGCTTCAACAGTCTGGTCAGTTGTGTGTCAGTCATCTTTGACGTACTGTAAACCTTGAAATGTTTGCAGTGTTTTTATTTTTGCGTTTTTTTTTAACGGTAATTCCTCTACCGCAAATATGCGGTTTCAATGTATTACCATGATACTACCGCAACAGCAAAGTTCCCTGCAAAAATATGAATTTACAGTAACAGTAACTGTCCTTTCTGATAAGTCTTTTATCTTGCAGTAGATTTTCAATGTTTTGTTTGTTTTTTTGGTTGAAGACTTTGAAGGTGAGACATCCTGGTAATAAGATTTTTGTCAGTGGATGCTGTTTGCATTTTTTTGTGTGATCGTTTTCAAATCTTACCCAGTTGCTAGAGTAACTGTTACCTTGTGAACCTCATATTTAGTCATGACATCTCCAACACATTAGACAAGGTACTTGTAATTGTGCTTGTGCTTCCTTTGTGCAAAAAGAAACAGAGGTATAAGTATGTACCATAACGTTCACTTGTACCAAGTTACTGTAAGTTAGTGCAGAAATGTTCGCGGTGGTTTTATGTTCACAGTTTTCGCAGTGAACTCCTCAGTGCTAACTTAAAACCACCGCGAAACTTTTTGCCCACCTACAACTGTGGTGCTACTATTGTTTCAAATGCCTACTAAAACTACCACGAACACTCCATTTTTTCCCTACCGCAAAATGAAAACCATGTGAACTTAAATGTATTTACAGTAACTAAATGCTAAGGTACAAAACATGTCTTTATGTACTTAGTGGTACAGTTGTGTTAACAGTTCTATTGTTGTTTTCAGGAGGTGGACTTAGTGAGAGGACAAGTACAGCGACTGGTCTCCCTTCCCATGTGGATAAATCTCCTACCAGTAAGCAAGGATTTTTCCAGCTTTGAAAAATTATTTTGCATCAGTTTTTTTCAGTATGAAAAGATACTGTGAATATAAAATGTTCAGGATGGTTCGTAATTTTTGCAGTTTTCACGGTGAGCTTTCCACTACAAATTCAAATGCATTTCCAATGTATCATCAAAGTGCTACAGAATATTGTTTCATTTGCAAACTTAAAACAACGGGAAAACCTCTTTTCTTTGTATATTGCAAAAGTGAGTCCCTGTGATTGCCGTGAAAATAGATTACTGAATAAAAAGACTCTTTTTACACAACCAAGTGATTTCTTCAATCGACATTTTGGTGACCATCTGTCATCTTCATCAAGGCAATTCTGACTGGTTCACGTTGCACTGCAGCACAGTCGTCGCTTCTTATAGATGCGTTTTCAGATGCTGTATCTTGATGAAGGTGACCGATGGTAACCGAAAGGTCGGTTGAAGAAATCACTTGATTGTGTAAAAAGTGTGTGTTGTGTCTTTTTATTCAGTGACTTACCAACCTGATTAAACTATTCATGGCAACTAGATTACTTTACAGTATTCTATCAAGCCTTTGTTCATTGTTAAACGGTTAAGAGTCATTGCGCGAGAAAACCAGGCAAAACCAGGCAGAGGTGGGAAGATGGGGGTTGGCCAAGTCGGCTCAAAGTTTGTATGTGTGATAGGTATGTGGAACTATGAACAGCCATATAATTAAGACCCTCCAGCTATTTTTCGTTATGGCGTTCTGGGACCCCCCTCCGAGACCCTCAAAAATTCAACAATTTATGGCTGAAAATTACTGAAATTGCAATGGCTACCCTGACAATGCTGATTAAGATACGATTATGAATTTTATATTTCCATATAGCATGGATTCCCTAGTTTTACCTACCAAAAGTTGAAGGTGAAGCATTGAAATTAAGAGGGTGTACTAGGGGGTTACCAGAACCAATGAAAACAGAATTTTCATCTCTTTGAATTTTAGTCATTTTTTAGGGGCATTATCTGCCCTGGGCAGTGGCTTTGGAGAATGGTTTTACTGTTGCTGGAGAGAGGAACATCTACTGATTCAAAAACAAGCATCATAAATTTGGGACATTCATAACGCGAGCCGTGAATGGGGGCTCTTTATGGGGATTTTTCGGGTTTGGGGCTATGATAAATCAGGTTGTGACGTCTCACTACGGGGTAAGTTATAGCAATTTTTTCTGCCGCTGGATGAAAACCATGCATAATTGTCATAAAATGCTAGCACAAATCAGAAATGTTGATTTGGGCTCTCCATGGGGGATATAAGGATACTTAAAAAGTCAATTAAGCTTGTTTTGCACATTGTACAGTTGCTATCGAAGAATTAGCTACGAAATAATCATTTGCATATTCATTCATTAAATGGTACATACTGAAAAAGAGGCTATGCATGTGGGTTATCAGAGCACCTCATTATCGTTGGTACACACTCCTGCACATTGGTGCAGAGCTACAAATACTTTATATGGACAATAAAGAAATTAGACTATAACAAATGTCAAGAACAATTTTAGATTTTAGCTAAATATACATAATTTTGATGGTCAATCAGGATCAGTACAGGTATCATACTGAATTTAACAAACTACAGTTCACAGATTAGCAAACTTTCAAAGTGTTCTCAAAAAACCTAGCCTATTACTGTAGTATGTAATGTAATTTTTATTCCCAGGGTTACACAAACTATATTAAAATTTTGATGCTACATGTATCTACAAAATGCATGCAATTCTTACAATCGTGCTATAGGTCCATAGAAACAGACATACGCGTTGAACAGATGAGCATCATTACGCAAAATTGAAGTCCAAGATCATGCACATCAACTTGTTCTTTACTCAATCTGACTCTCAAGAAGGTGATTAATGAGGATGTTGGTTTACAGGATGATGATCTTTATTCTGTCATGCTTGACAGGTACTTGTGTCACCCCACAGAGGATGAAATGATTGGATACATGTAATACAAAAAATATCAACTGTTGCAATCATCTATCATTGTGAGAAATGAACATCTGCAAACGTGCCAAAAGTGAAGGGCTGAATGCCGTGAAGCTGAGAGGAGTGACGCATTACAATTTCCACGTACTTGCCACTTGCCATTAACACGACCAGCATCATATCCGGAAAAGCCTCATCTGCCCAGTGGAGACCATTGTGCGCACCTGCACATGTTAGGCTGTTTCTATGGACTTTCCTATGTTATGAAAAATTGGCTTTTAGCAATTAACTATTAGCTGTATACGGCAATAATACATGCAAAGAATTTCAATGATGCCCTTAACTTTTTTCAATCTTTGAGATTTACATTCCCATAACATTATGAAAACCTCTAACCGCCTACATACAGCAAATTGTATGTTTTGGTGGTGTTTTTTTTTTTAAAATTAAATGCTGTTAGTTTTGATACTGTATTGGTTAAATAATATTCAAAACTATTGCAGCTGTAGCATAGTACTTAACCACTTAGCTCCCAAGTACCTGGCTGTCCCGCTAGCCAATGGCCAGGTGCCTTGTATTGCAAGAATTGTATGGATTGTATCATTTTAGATTTTGTAAGTCTGTTTACTAACAGAGATTGAAATTACTAGCTACAGTCATTGGCTGAGTTCTTCGAGAATGCTTGATAGCAAATATTGAATGTTCTTTGAAATGGAACAATTGCAACTACAATGTACAATCTGTGGATTTCAGTATGATTCATGTACTGACCCAAATTGATAAGTATATATCGCTCGTTCTCATTTAAATGTACACATTTTGTAATCTCCGTTACCGTTAGAAGTAAGACGTTCCTGACATTAAGGTATGCCACATATAAGGTACCAAACTGCCGTTTTTAAAAGCTAGAAAAGTTTTAAGTCGTCATAAAAACTACAGTTTGCCATCTTATATGTGGCATATCCTAATGCCAGGAACGTGTTACTTCAATCGGTAACGGATATTACAAAATGTGTACATTTAAATGAGAACGAGCGATATATATTTAGTCTAAAACTGTTCCCTGACATTTGCTATAGTGACTGTTTTGTTTCTTAATTTTCAATATAGCTGCGTGTACCAGTGATATCACATATGTGGAGTCCTGATAACCCCCATACATAGCCTTTTTCACTATTGACCTCTTCATAATTGCACATACTTTTTAGTAAGTAATTTACTGATTAACGTCTTAGAAAGCAACTGTATAATGTGCAAAACAAGCTTAATTTACTTTTAAGTATCCATATATCCCCCATGTAGAGCCCAAATCAACATTTCTGATTCGTGCTAGCATTTTATGACAATTATGCATGGTTTTCACCCAGCGGCAGAAAAAATTGCTATAACTTACCCCGTAGTGAGACGTCACAACCTGATTTATTATAGCCCAAAACCCGAAAAATCCCCATAAAGAGCCCCCATTCACGGCTCGCGTTATGAATGTCCCAAATTTATGATGCTTGTTTTTGAATCAGTAGATGTTCCTCTCTCCAGCAACAGTAAAACCATTCTCCAAAGCCACTGCCCAGGGCAGATAATGCCCCTTAAAAATGACTAAAATTCAAAGAGATGAAAATTCTGTTTTCATTGGTTCTGGTAACCCCCTAGTACACCCTCTTAATTTCAATGCTTCACCTTCAACTTTTGGTAGGTAAAACTAGGGAATTCATGCTATATGAAAATATAAAATTTATAATTGTATCTTAATCAGCATTGTTAAGGTAGCCATTGCAATTTCAGTAATTTTCAGCCATAAATTGTTGGATTTTTGAGGGTCTCGGAGGGGGTCCCAGAACGCCATAACGAAAAATAGCTGGAGGGTCTTAATTATATGGATGTTCATAGTTCCACATACCTATCACACATACAAAGTTTGAGTCGATTTGGCCGACCCCCATCTTCCCACCTCTGCCTGGTTTTCTCATGCAATGACTCTTAAATATGTTCCAATTTTATTTCAGGCTCGTCTACAGCAAGAACTGAAGGCTACGCCAAAACTGAAAAAGTTCTGGAACGTGCTGAAAAAGGCTGACTCTCGATTGAATCCACCGGCTCTGGAAAGGTATTTACTTTGTGTTTCTACTGAGCCATGTTATCATGAAACAATCTTGGAAACAAGACAATGTTTCCCTTTAATCTGATAGTACAAAGCACCATACACTATAGAGGTCTTCTATACTGGTATAGGAATTCTGTAAAGTAGTCCAAAAGTTGTAGCAAATTTAGATACAGTGAAACAAGTGACCACCACTACATTTGTACATAAGGATCACCTGGCCATTGTGGCAGCTTTTTGCTGGTCCCATTGACAAAAGCATGAAGGATCCTGTCTATAGTGACCACCTGTTCACAATGACATAGACCAGATTTTATAGGTCTTCTAGATCTGGTATTGGGTAGTATTGACTGTAATTGTCTACTTTACTAACAGTCCACTAGTTCACAGACTATTAAGTTTTTTGATGAAGGTCTTGACATATATTAATCATACATGTACATTGTACTTACATTTTCTTTGATGTATATTTCAGATCTGTATATGACCGACAGTTTCTGTATCAGCTGATGAAGAGATTCTTTGGTACTTTGGACAGCATTCCTGCTACAGGTACTGTTTTGGATGAGTTTTGTGTAGGTTCATAGTTTGTTATGGTTCTGCATTGCAAAAAGTTGGGTAAGGCCTGGAAAAATTAATGTTGTGTGCCTGACTTCGAACCTTTAAAAATTATGGTTGGTATAGGTAGGGATTTTTAAATTCTATTTCAAAAATGTCTAATTTTATTTTAACTTAAGATTTACCGAACCGGGGAAGCGTTCACGGTAGAGATCTAAGAACAAAGGACAACTTTACACAGTTCAGCTGCAGAGCTTCTAGATTTTAAGATAACACCTTACCTTTTGCGTAGAGTTATTGAATGAATTGTAGTTGTTGACTCGAGTGTTCAGTTTTTGAATGTAGACGTGTACATGTATATATACAAGACGGTACAGTACATGCAAAATAATAGTAAATAGTAAACACAAAAGCTCAGTCATGCAATGTTTTCGTCTTTTTCCAGTGCAAATTTCACGTTCAATCGAAGGTTTCAGATGGATAAGAACGAAAAGAAGAATATAAGCGAGAGATGTTTTTTGCAAGTCTGTAATTGTTTCCAGATGTTTTGTTTGGACTTGAACCTAAGCGTTTAGGTCTGGAGTTTAGGTACGCAGCACTAGTTCTACTTGTATCTGTAATACATGTATGTGCTGTTCTTACAGGACCAGTGGAAATGGACAAAGTTCACTACTGTGAGCGGTTCATGGAGCTGATGATTGATCTTGAGGTACATTCAAAGATTCAAACTTGTTGCAACATCAATGCACTTATGCCTACTGCCAGGACCTTTGTATAGGGCTGGATATTCACAATGTGAGATAAAGTAAAACGTCAGCACAACAAAATCACAAACCTTATACTGCCTATATTCAGAACTGGCATCTGAAATTCTATAGCTAACTTCAAAATTTTAGACATGTGATACAACAAAGATTTAAGTATTTTTTTGACACTTAAACATCAAGAATGTCCTTTATATTATTGTACATTAATACCTTTAGATGCTTTATATAACCCAGGTCTACACAAATATCTATTAATCTATATCTAAATATCATAATCAAAAATTAGGCTCACAAACATGCATATGCACCCAGTATTTCGAGCCCTGTTGTGTCAAATTATTGTATATATTATCTATAAATTTATATTGTATAAATGCTTTCAATTTTGGGGGTTTTAAGCTGAAGAGGACAGGACAATTTTAGCCAGACATTTGCTGCCATAACTTCTGTATTGGCTTGACCGTCTCTTTTTCTCCCCATAGGCCCTGCTGCCCACAAGGCGATGGTTCAACACACTGATGGACGACTCTCACCTGGTGGTCAAGTGCCGACTGTCCAAACTGACCAAGAAGGAGGAAGGCAGGCTCTTCAACCAGGTAAGGAGTCTAAGGACTCATTTCAAAGTCTTAAGGCTTACTAGACAGGATATTTGTGTGCCTGGCCACTGCCTACTACATGTAGCTCTGCCTTGGCACATAGCTCTCCTGTTTATGAAAACTTGATATGTTTATCATAACTATTAAGTATAAGAATACACAAGCAATGCTCATGGACAAATCTTAAAATGTTTGCAGGGGTTTTACTTAAGGTGTATTTTGTTACTTTTGCATTGACCTTTCAACTAAAAGTACATCACACTAGTTACATGTATATGTGTTTCCAGTGTATTGTTACTGTACTGAAAATTGCAATCTTGTAACTCCAAGATTATCTCCATGAAAGTAAATGAATTTACAGTAATCTATGCCTACAAGATTATAATGTTACCTACTTACATGTAAATGAAAACCAACCGTCTAGTACTAAGTACTAAGGGTGTATCTTCAAACTACCTGATGTGCATTTCCTTCCTAATTGTGGTCTCTCCGTTCTGTCAGCTCCTAGACAGGCTGACATTTTATGCAGGTTTTGAGATCAATGATCAGACAGGGGAAGCTCTGACAGACCACAACATGACTGACCTGCACTACAACAGTATCACATCTCTACAGGTAAGGCCTAGAACAAAGAATGTTGCAATTCTGGTTACCCGACCGACCCTAGCAAAAACCTGCCAACCCTAGCCTTTCTTTGGTCAACCGCTTACAAGGCACGTAAAATGTTCGATATAACCGAATCTAGGTACTCATTTTCACCTGAGTTGAGTGAGGAGATAGATGTTTAGTGCCTTTCCCAAGGGCACAACATTGTGGCCTGCCAGGGATCGGAACCCAGAACCTTCAGACTAGAGCTGTGTACTGGTCACTGTACCAATACAGTACCGCTACAATCAATTAGGTACAGGTCCAAAATACCTGAACCCTGCGTGGTGTCCTGGTACTGTACCGGTTCTAATCAGTTCAAGCCTGGCTAGGATAACAGGTCAGGGGATGGCCACTTTGGCGGATGAAATTACCCTGGCAGTGGACAGAAGCCACATCTATATTTAGTGCAGCACAGAAAACACCTTTGAAAGTCTGGAGTCAAATTTTGATAAAAATAATAACTAGCACAAGTAGATATTATATTTTTATCGGTTCAAACATGCTTTTGTCCATGTTGAAAATCAACTATTTTTTGAACAAGTAGGTTCAGGTATCTAAACCTGTGTACCTGTACCTAAAATTTGTTTAGGTACACAGCTCTACTTCAGATTCTTAGTCAACAACCCTAACCACAAGACCACCTTGCCACTTTTTATTATTGATGAAGCATTGTGTGTTAATATCTACAAGTCACTGAAATCTGAAATTAGTTGTTGAGTTGTGTTCGTTGTACAATGTAATTGTAATATCTTATTTTTTCTTACAGAGGGCAGTATTCAAACACTTTGAAGAGCTTCAGAAGTTTGCCTTTGCAAATGTAGCCAGTATAGACACAAGGGAGGCCCTGCAGTCGCACTTCAGTGCAATGAGGTACTGTAATTCACTTTAAGTTCACGGTAGTAAAATTTCACGGTGTAAGAAAAATTGACATTTTCACTGAACTTTAACTTCACGGTGGTAGTAAGTGACTTGCAGAAAGGATGTGTGAAGGATCATAAATAGGTTTTTCACTGTGATGATAAGTTCACGGTCCGCGGTGACAGTGAAAACAGTGAACTTAAAGTTACAGTGAAAGAAACAAGAACTACAGTATGTAGAAAATAATGCTGTACCATTTTAGTAGAGCTTGCAGCATGTTTTTTTGTTGATAGTCATTTTACATCAAGAATTCCCTCTTATCACAAAGTACTGTAAATGCCTTTAAAGGAAAGCTACACACAAAAATTGAAAAGCCTACTATGCTTGATAAATTCCCAAGTCAAGTTCTTACTTCAAGTTGTTTCACATGGGTCCATCCTATACATGTAGTTCACTTATGCCGTGCTGACGCCTTCTCACCTGATAATTGAATTATATGACGTCAGTGTTCTAAATTTCTCACCTGATGATTGAATTATATGATGTCAGTGTTCAAAATTTCCAAAACAGAATGAATAGCACTTTTCAAATTGGCTTTCGTGAGGATGGAGGTCGAGGAACTTCCTGACGAATTTGAGGGAATTGATGAGTTAGTGGGCTTTGAATTCTGAAAGTTCCTCGAAATCCATCCTCAGGAAAGCCAGTTTGAAAAGTGCAATTCATTCTGTTTGGGAAATTTAGAACACTGACGTCATACAATTCAATTATCAGGTGAGAAATTTAGAACACTGACGTCAGATAATTCAATTATCAGGTGAGAAGGCGTCAGCCCGACATAAGTTGCAAAACAGTGGAAGATCCCAGAACTATGACGAACTTATGTGAAACAAGTAAGAATTTCACTTTGGGATATGTCAAGCATAGTGGTACTATACTATTAGTATAGTGGGATTTTCAATTCTTTGTGTAGCTTTCCTTTAAGTTTGCAGCAATTTTATTTTGTAGTAGGGAGAAAATGTAATGTTCTTACGTTTGCAGTAGCGCTATAGTCACATACTGTACAGTAATGGAAACACAGGTTTTGAGTTTTCGGAGAAGCAGCCACTGGGAATGCTGCAAATGTAAAACAACCCCATAAATTTCAAGAATTACAGTATACTACTTGTGCATGTTTTTGCCATTGTCTGCAAAATGTGTACACTTTCCGAATGCAATTCTTTTCAGAAAGACACATCTTGGAATCTTTGTGGTGGTTTTCTTTTTGACACTTTGAAGATGCATTTCCATTGTATTACTACTGTACTACATGTACATAACTATTTCAACCGTGAACATTAGCTATGCCAAGACACACACTAACCAAACCTGTCTCCAGAACTCACACAACAGGCAGGACATTCATACATGCAGCAATCAGCACCTGGAACGCGCTCCCGGCACAGTGTGATCCGAGACACTAGCACACAGGGCCTTCAATCCTTTTAGACTTGTGCCCATCGCTACCTCTTAAAAAAGCAAGAATACTTGGCAGCTGTGAACCACTGATTGGTCACTAATTAAAACTGGATCACTAAATTGAGTTTCTGTCATAGCATTCATGATAGTGACTATTGTTCACAACAGCATGTTATAGAAAAAAAAATGAAACATTGCAAAAACTTCTTTTCCTCTCCTATCACAAGTCTCCACAAAGAAATAAATGAATTAACTGACTGTGTATTTTTTCTTAGTGCTAGGAAGTTGCATGAAGTGTGTGCATACTTAAACCTGCTGCCGCATCCTGAAGGAGATGGGGAGAGCTCCCCCTACAGCACGAAACTTCTTCTAGAACTGTTGGTAAGGATGTGTAGCCACATTGCTTTTTTCAGTTCAAAGTCTGATAAATCCATATAAATAGTTTCATCAATTCGGTGAATAACTGAATAGAATTTTCTTCAAGAAGATTATAGAATTACCCTGATGAAGATGACAGTCATCGAAACATGAGCTCTTCGTAAATATGTGGTAATCTATGATACATCCAGATGGTAAAAAGAAGAAACACATCTGATCTAGAGTCAGGACTGTCTCCAGGACCCGTCCCTCCGTCCCAGGACAGAAATTTGCTTGTTTTCACCCTGTCCATCTAAAAAATCTGAACTTCATAACACGAAACTGATGAAATTTCTGTAAGCTTAAAGTGACAGATTATGGTAGACAATGAAAATTCACATGAGCTCCCAAACATTGAGTGGGACAGAAAAAAATTGAAAGCTGGGAAAACGAAGGTTAAGTTCAATAATGGGCCTCTCATTACAGGTATGTATTATGAATATGAATGATAAATTCAAGTTTTCTTACATGTTTCTTTTGCTTGTTGTATCCAGGTATCACGCCACGAGCGGAGACTCTCACAGTTGGAGGCCCTGAATGAGATGCCTCTCTATCCTACTGAAGAGATCCTGTGGGATGAGAACATTGTTCCAACTGAGTATTTCTCTGGTGAAGGTAAGCGCATCTTTGACAACCAAAAGAACACAACTGCTATCATTACATCAACCTTGTCTTGACTTGTCTAATTTGTTTCCCTATTGGACTATCTAAAATTGTCTTCTCTTTATTTGCATATCAATTCATAGTACATGTACGTGGTTAAAACCTGCTGTTCGACAAATCTTGCTCAGTGTCACTGACGAAAAGTAATGGATGCTACTTGAAACGTCTGACCGTTTCCAAAATTAAAATTATATCCAGTTGCTTGAGTAACTGTTATTTGGCGAACTGCTATCATGCTTGTAAGAAATACAAAAAATGTTTTGCCAGCTACATGTAGTATATGTGTTGTTTGCTCCTTGTCAAAATTATTTGAAGATAAACATGTATAATCATAAGGTAGGTGTTATAATTAGATATAGGAACATAAGGGTAAGAGTCGCCGATTCTTAATACATGTATGATACTGCTGCGAGAAGGCAACTGTGGGGAGCTGACCAAGGAGGTTAAAGTGAACTTCTTGAGACTACTGACGGGAGACAAAAAAAAGCATGTACATGTACTTTAAAATTAAATGCTTGGACAAAAATCTGTTTTATGTGAAAGTCCAAACGTATACTAAAATTGGACACTAAGAACAGTAAGATCAGATACTAAGGTCGGCCGCTTGCAAAAACGGCAAGCAAACGTCAATTTTCCATGAAACGGCTATCATCACTACAAAATGGGATTTTATCCCTACTTACATGTACATTAGCATGACTGTGTATTGTGATTGCCAAGAACCTATATTTGCCACCTAGCATTAGAAGTACAATGTGTATTGAAATTCTTACCAAACAGAGATGATTCCTTTTGCTTTCCCCCCAGGTTGCCTGGCCCTGCCCAAACTGAACCTACAGTTTCTCACACTCCATGACTATCTGCTGAGGAACTTTAACCTTTTCCGACTGGAGTCCACATGTGAGCTTACAGTACTGTTACAGTATTACTCTGTAGTGTTACTGTAGACTCATTTATTTTTGTGGGGACGTCATTTCAGGACACCCTCCTTAGCAGGCCCGACTCGCTTGGTACGTTGCCTCCTGCATCGGCCCTGCTATTCCAAGTCGGTATTCTGGCCACGTTAATGACAGTTGCTGATGAATAATTAATGAGCTAGCCTTTTTTGGCACAAACAGCCGTTATTTTGTTCTGAACCCAAAGTAGAGATGTAAGACATAACCTGATTGGCTGATAGCTTCTCAGGGACCTTTGCCGTTTTGCACAAGATGAGCTTGTGCAAAGCCTCTGATTGGCTGAAGGCTGTTTTGGTGGTGACGTCGCCAGAAGCCAGAACGCCGGCTTGGAATAGCAGGGCCGATGCGGGAGGTACATGTAACGTACCGATCAAGTCGGGCCTGCTGAGGAGGGTTTTCAGGGTTAAAGGGGAAGGAATGTTGCTTTCAAGTTTTCGGGTGAAACAATTCTGTATTACAGTCGAGATACATGTGGTGTCATGAATTTGTGGTGCAGAGGTCACTGCAAGAACCTCGAAAATAAAACCGTAGAGAAGTTTTAAAGATTTACAGTAGTGGGACATCTTGTTTCCTTAATTTATAACAATGCTTGCACTTTCCAGTAACATTTGTGTGATGGTGTTGAGTTGTAAAATGTATTTGCTCTATTCTTCCAGATGAAATCAGACAAGATATAGAGGATGCAGTTGGGAGAATGAAGCCTTGGTATGATGTCTTGATATCATTTGAAAGCACTTTTAATTTACCACACTTACATGTATATGTATAAAATGCAACATGTACATGTAGTATTTCTTTCCTTCTGAAATACTAGTAATAGAGCCATACAGACTGTCCATCACAATTAGCAGTTCCACCAATGATAGCATGACAATTAGCGGTTTGACCAATGAGAGAGTGGCTGCATGTCTGTCAAATATTTGCAATTTTATGTTTCTATTTTGCATCTCTATGTTTTGATTGAGGTGGGTTGGACTATAGAATAGGTCTGTTTGGTAGCCATACATGCATAGAGTCAAAAGTGCTAGTCAGTCAGGTAAAATTTAAGATATTCCGGGCCATGTTTTAACTTAATACATAGACAAGTGGAATTTTATTGATGCTAAGATGTTTTACGATGTTATAAAGTTAGTTGATTTAATCATTGTCCATCTTTGATGTTCTTCAGGAAAGCAGAGGATGGAAGTGTGTATTTTGGAGGGTGGGCCAGGATGGCTCAGCCAGTGGTGGCCTTTGCTGTTGTTGAGGTAGGTTTTTACAAGTCACAGCCTATCTAGAAAAAAACAAATGTAACCTTACACCCCCAAAAGAAGCATTACAATCATGGAAATCTTGCATTTAATGAATGAGATATTGACCTGTACCACTACTATACGCATGTGCATTGATGTCACTATAGCTCAACTTGTAGCAGCCTCACAGTTGAGCTCCTGGTTCAAATTAGTTGCTAACTTGGAGACCCCGGTTCAATCCTGGGATGGGCATCTCGGTTAGGGCTACATCCGTCTTTCAGAAGGGACGTAAAATGGGGGTCCAATTCTTGAGGAGATGCTTTGAGCATGTTAAAGGGGAACTGCTAGCAACCCCTCCCTGTAGAAATATACCCTGCTACTGAAACAGCAAGGAAACTTGCTGCCCTACATGTGTATGCCACTAGGCACTACAAGGGTCTGAACAAGCTGATAAGAAATGCATGTGCATAATAAGATGAGTTGATCACCGAAGTCAGTTGCTAGGTAACATGTAGCTACATTGTACATGACTGTGTACAATGTAAAGGCTTGTATACATAATGAGCACTAAAAA
The DNA here is from genome assembly GCA_035149815.1 of Branchiostoma lanceolatum. Lineage (NCBI taxonomy): Eukaryota > Metazoa > Chordata > Leptocardii > Amphioxiformes > Branchiostomatidae > Branchiostoma > Branchiostoma lanceolatum. Next base: position 6,920,353 of record CM068869.1, on the reverse strand, counting down.
CATGGCAGTTTTGAGCTTATTGATCATGAGGTATTCTCCTTGCAAAACATACATTTTTTGTATGCCCTTCTGTGTAGGTTTCCAAGCCCCATGTCGGGAAGAACCACCCCTCCAGGGTCCGGGCAGACGTGACTGTGAACCTGAACCTCAGACAGCACATCAAGCAGGAGTGGGAGTGTAAGTCACGGAAATCTTCTGATTGTGTTCACTGCATAGTGCTGCGTGTACCTAAACTTGGTTCAGGTTCAGGTCCAGGTCCGGATTTGGGTCCAAAGGTTCAGGTTCAGGTCCGGACCTGAACCCATGGCATATGTGTGTTAAAAAGAAATTTTCCCGTTACCTGTAAAATTGCAGTGGCATATATTTTGCATACAATTTGAAAACTACACATGTGAAGCTATATACAGCCAGTAATAAACACAAACACAAAGACAGCAATGTTTTCATATTTTTCCAGTGCAAATTTCACCATCTAAGGAAGGTATAAGATGGTTTAAAACAAAAAGGAGAGTAGAAGCGAGATATTTTTTTCAAGTCCAGACTTGTTTCCAGACCTTAAGGTTTTTTTATTTTACTTGAACCTAAACGTTAGGTCCAGTCCGGATCAGGTCATTGGTTTCACTATCACTGCAGTTAATTTTATTCTTTGTAACACAGCTACCAGCTTTAATATTTCAGGACTTGAAATACATTTTTGGGTCAACTTGTACTGGTGCAGATGAAAGAAAAAGAAATAACTTGCATAACCAACTTTTGGTATATTCCGGGAAGTACAATGTATGACGCCCTTATTCCCCAAGATGGTGGCTTTTAAATTATTGGTTCAACGCCACTAAATGTGTCCCAAACTCGTAAAAATGGATTGAAAACATTACTTCAAAAGGGCTATTAAATATTGCTTGCTGAATGTTTGAGCACAGATTCTTCATTTAGAATGAAAATTTATGTGAGTAAAAGGGGATAAATTTCTACTGGTGGTAACTTGCACCTGTGCAGGTCTTCTTGAAATTACATGCGCGCACGGCTCCAATTTTATGTGCGCAAACTCGCTACGGCCGTCGGGCGATCCTACCCGCGATCGGGCTGGAACCTCGGGTGATACGGAATACCCCGTGTTGAATGCTATATACATTGTTGTATACATGTACATGTACATGTACACGTGTCATATTTGTAGACATGCAAGTGGTATTTCATGCCGTTATTTCATGCAACAGTGATATATTATTATGTACTAGATATCTATCTGTAATTGTGTAAATTTGCAGTGACTAAAGTACTACTTGTTTTTAGTCCTGAAATGTCCCAATATGTTATTCTTTGAATTTTTCCCTTACATGAACAGCCCTACGGAAGCATGATGTCTGTTTCCTGGTGTCCGTGCGCCCCACCCTGCCCATCGGTACGCGGTACAGCCACGACCAGCCGTTCGTGCCGCAGGTCGGCCTGACCTGTGTCAGGGGGTGCGAGATCGAGGGCATGCTGGACGAAAAGGGCAGGGTCATTGAAGAGGGTAAGGGTCAAAGTTCGTTATTGTTTTCGGTCTGTGTGTTTGTTTGTAAGAGTGTGTGTCTGCAGTCATTTGAGTACTGTACATGTAAATGCAGAAATGTTTGCAGGGTTTTTAATTCACGGTAGGGAGAAAATGGCATGTTCGCATGGTTTCAAGTTTGTGTTTGAAACAGTAGTAGCGCTACAGTCATAGGTGGGCAAAAAGTTTCGCTGTGGTTTAAAGATTGTGCTGAAGAGTTCGCTGGAAATCCGCAAACATAAAATCACCGCGAACATTTCTGCATTTACAGTATTGCAGAAATCAAACTTTCAAAAGGCATGTTGGATGAAAAAGGCAGGGTCATTGAAGAGGGTAAGGGACAAAAGCAGTTATTTCTTTCACGGAGGTATTTTTGTTTTCAGTCTGTACATGTTTGTTTGCTTGTTTGGTGTGTGTCCATAGTTGTAGAGTGACAGGATGTGAGACAGAAGATGGTGTTTTGGTATGGAAGTACTGTTTTTGGTACTTGTGTGTGTAGTTATTTGAATATTGCAGAGTGACAGGATGTGACACAGAAGATGTTGTAACCTCAGATTGGCAAGATAGGAAAGTTGACTAATTGCCTGGGTCCAAAGTTGTTCCCTCAGGATTGGGAGGTTGGCTTGGCCCAGGTCTCAAGTTGCATAGGCAGGAAAATGCATATTAGAAAAATTCACAATACTGAATAGAACAAGGAATTCACAAAAACTCTAAACCTTTCACGTTGGTATGAGATATTTCGTTTCTTGTGAATGTGTATACTTTTCATTGGACATGTATGCTTTGAAAAGCATAATTTCCTCATCCTCTTACTACATTACAGGGACTTAATGTAGTGTAAGTTAACACCCATGTCTGTTACTATTACATTGTACATGTAGGTCCTGAGCCCAAACCAAACATGCCGGGAGAGAACAGAACATTCCGAGTGTGGCTGGACCCAAACCAGTACCAAGGGGACATGGCAAGGACAATGGACGGTGCAGAGGTGTGTGGAGCTACTAGAGTGGCTTTTGTTGTTGTTGTTGTCCCAACATAGGAGTTTATGTGTAGATATGGGAGTACTTATACATGTAACTGTATTCTTAATATTGTTACGATTATGTTTTCTTTAACCATGGAAACTATAGCAAATCTTAATACCTTTTCACTCTTCCAACAGGATGTGTATGAAACCTTCAACATCATCATGAGAAGAAAACCCAAGGAGAACAACTTCAAGGTAATTCCCGCTGCTGCTTGACTTGTCCGCCATTTTGTCCAACATTCCTACAAAGCACTGAATGTGCGATCGTACGTGCAAAGTTCTGAAGTTTGTTCATTTATGGTGATTTTCCTGTGATGCTTGATCTCCGACCGCAACGGTCGATTGGGGTAACTCTTAGCGTTTTACAGCTGGCTTATTTTGATATTATTTCATGGTAAGTGACCAGAAATAAAGGTGATTTTGCGTGTTTTGCTTTTTTCGCCATTTAGTTTTGATGGAAATGTGACAAAATGACAGGAATATCTTGGAAGTAAATTACATGTACAAATTAGTTACAAATGTGAATCTGAATGTAGATTTTTCAAATTCTGAATATTCATAGTAAGTATTTGCCCCCCAAATTCTACAATGGGCCCCTTTAATTTAAAGGTACCATGTAAAATCTGTGATTTAGAATTGCTCAAGGTGGCAGAAGTCATAAGAAATACTGACACATCGTTATGAGTGTAGACTTGTTGTCTGACATCTTGCACATCTATCCCCAGGCTGTTCTGGAGACCATCCGTGACCTGATGAACACAGAGTGTGTGGTGCCAGACTGGCTGCACGACGTCCTGTTGGGATATGGAGACCCCAGCTCAGCACACTACACCAAGTAAAAAAAAAAAATCTTTTGCACACAAAAAAAGATTCCTTCTTGAGTGCTGTACTGAAAGTACGAAATAGAATGAAATAAAACAAAATGGAAAAAAATGGATTCCATTTTGTACTTTCAAGACACCCTTCTGTATTGCTGCCACGGTATCAAAAACTGTAACATTTCATGACTACATCAGTTATTATGTATTCCTTCTCTGACTTCTCCCTTTGAGTTGAAAAGACTTAATGATTATGTTTGGTTGTGTTTGTTGATTTATTGAGATTTAACACAATATGTGGAAGGATTGACATAACAGGCGACTATCACCGTTTCAAGATGTCAAACAAGACAGCATATTGTAAGGTTTGACCGACTCACACTGGGAAGGACTCGTATTGTTTTCTATAAATGGGGTTGATTCTTAAACGTGCTCGGGGTGTAGCTCTCCTCAAACACTGGACCTTCTGCTTAACGTCCAAGTTGAAAGGATGTCCGTAACTAAAACTAGGTACTAATTTTCACCAGAGTTGAATGAAGAAATAGGAAGTTAAGTGCCTTTCCCAGTGGTACAACATTTGGGCCTGCTAGGGAATTGAACCCAGAACCATTAGATTCAAAGTCAACAACCCCAACCATGATGAGACCACCTTGCCACAGTGCCTGCCTGGCTAACGTATGCATTCTAAACTTTACCCCCCAGGATGGACAACCAGATCGCAGAGTTGGACTTCTGCGACACCTTCCTCAGCATGGACCACCTGAAGGCTTGTTTCCCCGAGTACCAAGTCAAGGTCACGACCGAAGACCCCTTGAAACAGCTGCCTCCGTTCAAAGTCTCCTTTCCAGAAGTGACGGACAAGAAGAGGAAGAGAGAAGATGATTGTGGAGAGGCTATGTCCACCGACGAGGAAAGCAAACACATCGTTGTGGAGCCATACACCATTCCAAACAGGGGGCCGTATCCATACAACCAACCCAAAAAGTAAGTTACACACTTATAATACGTTGATGAAGGTAAGACATCCAGGTAATAAGATACGCCAAAAATAGTTACTCAAGCAACTGGATAAAATTTTGAAACGGTCAGACGTTTCAGACAGCATCCGCTGTCTTTCGCCAGTGACTAAGGAAAGATCAGAGTTTTGGTATAAAACCTAGTTCCGCCAGATCTTTCCTTAGTCACTGACGAAAGATAGCGGATGCTGTCTGAAACGTCTGACTGTTTCAAAATCTTATCCAATTGCTTGAGTAACTATTTTTGGCGTAAGTTACACACTCTTTATGTATTTCTTATATTCTATGTTACTGTAAATGCATTTAATTTCGCTGGGATTTAATTTCGCGATAGGGAGCAAATGGCGTGTTCGCAGTGGTTGTTGGTTCGTGTTTGAAACAATAGTAGGGCTGCTTTCATAGGTGGGCAAAAAGTTTTGCGGCGGTTTTAAGTTCAGGCTGAAGAGTTCACCGCAAAAACTGCAAACATAAAACCACCGTGAACATTTCTGTATTTACAGTATTCCTTGCATATGGGAGACTGAAATCATATGCACAGGAAATTCCATCTTAACTTACATTTTCTTCACACATATGTGATCTTTGATGCGGTTTTTGACTGTACAATTTTGATTTTGTATTGGTCATGTGCTGAACGATCAAAAAGCGACACTACAATGTACATTTGTTTTTGCAGGAATACAGTCCCATTCACCAGTACCCAAGTTGAGGCCATTAGAGCTGGGATGCAGCCAGGCCTGACTATGGTAAGGATACACAAACATGACTGTTGTTGTAAGGACAGTTAAAAAGTTAAAATCCTCCCACACCATCAAGTGTATAGGGCGGTGCCCATCCCCGTTTCATAGCCCTAGTACCTAGTACCATCTTTATAAAGTCTTTGGTATGACTCAATGCGCCTCTTGTCTAGCCACTTCTCACACCTTTGGAAAGGTAACGGCCATTGTTAAGCAAAGTTAGAATCCTCCCACCCCATAAGGTGTATAGGGCGGTGCCCGTCCCCGTTCCATAGCCCTGGGCCACACTGTGGTGCAATCACTGCAGCAGGGGGCTAGTCCACTGACAGTGGAGTGTGTTTAACTTCCATACTGTTTCATAAGTATGTACCATTTTTATAAAAGTCTTTGGTATGACTCAATGCACCTCTTGTCCAGAGGTGTCCTACCCGGGAGTTGAACTCGGGCCTTCTGGTTCCAAGTAATCAGAACCAGATGTGGTAAGTAACAGAAGCGCAGACCACTACACCACAGGGACACCCCTGTTGTAAGGACATGACTTATCTATACTATATGTCAGGGTAGAGATGCAGTCTGCCAGAATTGCTGATTCTACTGGTAGAGATCAAGATCAGAGTCTCTGTCAACAGATATCGCGATCAGGATGCTACATGTAGGATTGTGTCATGGACTCATGGTGGTTAGATTAGTTTTCAATCCATTACTTTTAAGTGACATGAATCAAAATTGAAAAGTGCTGACTGTCTTTCAAGCAAATATTCACATGCACAGTAAAGTCTACAGAGCCCAATCAGAATTTCTACGGGTACATTTGTAGAATGACCAATTGCACTGGCAGAGATCCTCATCGCATTTTCTTACTAGAAAATACTCCAGTCGCGACCTCTACCGGAAGATTTATTGATTCGTTGATTCTGTCAGATTTCAATCTCTGTCTATGGTCTACCTTGACATACATGTATACATTCAAAAGTTTCAAAAGTCAACCATATCTTGTTTATAACAGATGTGTTTTGTTCATGCACCATACAAAAATTACTCAAACAAGTGGATATTTTGAATGGTCAGATGTTTCAGATAGCATCCACTACCTTTCGGGGTGTCCCTGTGGTGTACATGTAGTGCTTCTGTCACTTAGCACATCTGTTTCAAATTCCTTGGAACCGGAAGGCCCGAGTTCGTGCCCGGGTAGGACAACTCTGGACAGGAGGCGCATTGAGACATACCAAAGACTTTATAAAAATGGTGCATACTTCTGATACAGTATGGAAGTTGCCAGTGGACTAGCCCCCTGCTGCAGTGATTGCACCACAGTTTGGCCCAGGGCTATGAAACGGAGATGGGCACCGCCCTATACACCTCATGGTGTGGGAGGATTTTAACTTTTAACCACTACCTTTCATCAGTGACCTAACCTTCATCGACTTGTTTTGTTTGTATTTTCTGTTGTTTACCTTGCTTCTTGTGTTGATAGGTTGTTGGACCCCCCGGTACTGGTAAGACAGATGTTGCTGTTCAGATCATCTCCAACATCTATCACAACTTCCCAGAACAAAGGACTCTCATTGTCACACATTCCAACCAGGTAACTTTGTCATGGCCTGGAATCAATAGTGGTAGCGTGCGTAGTCCAGTGGTTAGCGATCTTGCCTCTGGAACTAGAAGCCCCGGGTTCGATTCCAGCTGTATCGCTAACCCGACATGCACGCTACAGGAAAGGGTCGCAGTTCTTAGGACGGGACGTTAAGCCGTGGTCTACTGTTCATTGTGCTTGTTGAAAAGAGCTAGGGGAATTTCCCCGTACAATAAACCTGTCAATACTGTATATAGCGTCTGTTTTCCTGTCACAACCAGTGGAAGATTAGCTCATCTGTTCATTGAGTTCATTTGAGCTAAACTGGTTCGAGATCACTTTCCTTTCAATAAAACATTTAGCTTTTGTCTGTAGACGTAGAAACATTTTTCAAGAAACTTTTTAAAAAAAGTTCAATTTTCTGATTCTACTAACAGTTACATGTAATACAATATGTCTGGTGATCCTATGAAATCATTTCAAACAGGGCTCAAAATTCTGAGTGCATACATGTAAGCACTTTTGTGCATCTAAAATTGGAGTGTTTTACTGTACACTGTGTGCACTAGTGCATGAAGGTATTTTTGTAGGTAGGATTGTACACTAGTATTCAGCATATTCTTCATATCTAAGTGTCAAAAACGTCAAAACCTTTGTAATATTGCTTATTTTGAATTTTTGACCTAGCTATATAATTTGGGCTCATTGCATGCACAATTTTTCAAAGCTCCAAACTGTGTTAACAACTTTTTTTTTTCTGTGTACCTAAAGTTTTAGTTTAAGAGGCACCAATGCACCTATTCCCCAAAATGAATTTCAAGCCCTGCTAAACTTTAACTTGTATGTTCCATAAATGCTGTAGGCCTTGAACCAGCTGTTTGAGAAGATCATGGCCCTTGACATTGACGAGAGACATCTGCTCCGTCTGGGTCACGGTGAGGAGGCTCTGGAGACAGAGAAGGACTTCAGCAGGTGAGAGTGAACTCCTTCAGGACCTAAATGCAGGATCTTAGCTTGAAGAAGACACTTAAGAAGAGTTCAAACTTCTAGATAACAGCAGAAACACAGACAAACAGACAGACAAAAAACTACCTCCCTATGAATTAGTAGCCTCTTCCATTGACCCTATGACCTGGAATGTCTGTCATGTCTGATAAATGACTAGATCTACCACCTCTTAACTCTCCTTACTGTCACTCCTTGCAAGTCTGACCTTTGTGGTGACAACATCTTCCCACCCACTTCCTGCCATTTTACTGTATTCAGATTAATGCAAACACACAAGAACAGCAACATCCACCGAAAGTGAAACCTTGTTACACGTGCAGGGGCAAATAAAAAGATATCACTGCATTGATACTGAGTGTGAGGTACATTTGATGTCCTTTTAGCCATGTGGATTTTATTATATGGATGACATCCGAGCGTGCATCAATTTTCGTATGTTTCCCCCCAAAATTTTTTTGATCATACTGTAAATTGTAAAAAGCAGCTTCAAAACGAGAAAATATATGATGTAAATTGCAAATAAATGTTTCGGAAAACGGATACTAATGTCATAGAATGCCAAAGTCAATTCTAAAGTCATGGAAAAGTGAAGAATCTATATTTCGGTATACCAATTTTGTTGTTTGGTTTGGTTCATCCTTCCCGACCATAATAAACTAAAGGCAATTTTTTTTCGCTAAAGATTTTTTTTATTCGCACGCTCGCACCATTTTTGGGGTCCCCAGAGGTTGTCATCCATATAATCAAATCAACATGGCCTAAGTTCAACAATACAGTTCAGCAAGACTGGGCAAGTTTGAGGTCTTGAGTACTACATGTTGGTACAAATGTATGCTGCCGTTTGCTTGCCCTCAGGTATGGCCGAGTGAACTTCGTGCTTGCGCGGCGGCTGGAACTGCTGAAGGAGGTGGCACGGCTGCAGGAGAGCCTGGGGGTCCCCGGTGACGTGGCCTACACCTGCGAGACAGCAGGACACTTCTACCTGTACCAGGTCAGCACATTCAAAGACTTCATGACTATTTTTTTATTACCTTCGCCGTAGGCAGAAGGGTATATTTTTGGTCAGGATTTGTGCAGTGATGGTGTTGGCGATATAACTCTTGATGCCATGGACGGATGTTGGTGATTTTTGGTAGGTACGTTTCTGTTGGGGAGACGAAGGTCAAGTTCGAAGATGGGTCTTCTGGGGGGTTCCTTTGGTGCTGCAGTGGACCTTTTGTGTTTGTCGGTTTGTTTTGTTTGTTGGTGGCATAACTCGTTTATTTATTGGTTTGGCTGTTCAGCACACACAGCCAGGGCTGCCCAACTAGCCTGTTGCTATTACAAAGTCCTAGCCCTGCTGACAAAGACAAGACATTGCAATGGAATTTTGACATGGACAGCATAACGAACTCTAACAATGTTCTAAGTATGTGTACATAAAAAGATATTGTGTATAATTGATTCAAAATAGTGTCTATAATGGTATCTACATCAAGAGGTTAGTATCAGTGCGTATACATGTATGGGTTACCTAGACAGAGTTTCCTTCTGAAGAACTTCATGACTACATTTACTGGGCAATGCTCATTGAGAAACCTTTAGAAGATCCATGGTTAACTGTGGATGTGAATGTGTACCTACACGGCTAACTCTCCCTCCCAAGAGCTATTTAGCACTACCGCTCAAAAATACACAACCATAGCATGTCCAGAACACGAGATATCAAAACCATAAATTCTGCTGCAGTACCAGAACAAGCTGCTAGGGGGCCAAAGTAATTATCACTCCGAGGTCTTATCGAGACCTACTCGCATTCTAAATATCAAGACAATCTACCGAGGCACTCTCAAGTCATCATGTTGAAAAATACAGACGCACGCACCCGAACACAAAACCTTCTTGGCGTAGGTAACAAACTTGTCCCTTGTGCTGAATGTGTTTCCCTGTCCCTTGTGCTGACTGTGTTTCCCTATCCCTAATGCTGACTGTATTTCCCTGTCCCTGGTACTGACTGTATTTCCCTTTCCCTGGTGCTGCGTTTCCCTGTCCCTGGTGCTGACTTTGTTTCCGTATCCCTGGTGCTGACTGTGTTTCCCTTTCCCCGGTGCTGTGTTTTCCTGTCCCTGGTGCTGACTGTGTTTCCCTATCCCTAATGCTGACTGTATTTCCCTGTCCCTAGTGCTGACTGTGTTTCCCTGTCCCTGGTGCTGACTGTGTTTCCCTGTCCCTGGTGCTTACTGTGTTTCCCTGTCCCTGGTGCTGACTGTATTTCCCTGTCCCTGGTGCTGACTGTGTATCCCTGTCCCTTGTGCTGACTGTATTTCCCTGTCCCTGGTGCTGACTGCATTTCCCTGTCCCTGGTGCTGACTTTGTTTCCCTATCCCTGGTGCTGACTGTATTTCCTTGTCCCTGGTGCTGACTGTGTATCCCTGTCCCTGGTGCTGACTGTGTTTCCCTGTCCCTGGTGCTGAATGTGTTTCCCTGTCCCTGGTGCTGACTGTATTTCCCTGTCCCTGGTGCTGACTGCATTTCCCTGTCCCTGATGCTGACTTTGTTTCCCTATCCCTGGTGCTGACTGTATTTCCTTGTCCCTGGTGCTGACTGTGTTTCCATGTCCCTGGTGCTGACTGTATTTCCCTGTCCCTAGTGCTGACTGTATTTCCCTGTCCCTGGTGCTGACTGTGTTTCCATGTCCCTGGTTCTGACTGTATTTCCCTGTCCCTGGTGCTGACTGTGTATCCCTGTCCCTGGTGCTGACTGTGTTTCCCTGGTGCTGACTGTATTTCCTTGTCCCTGGTGCTGACTGTATTTCCTTGTCCCTGGTGCTGACTGTGTATCCCTGTCCCTGGTGCTGACTGTGTTTCCCTGTCCCTGGTGCTGAATGTGTTTCCCTGTGCCTGGTGCTGACTGTTTCCCTGTCCCTGGTGCTGACTGTGTTTCCCTGCCCCAAGTGCTGACTGTGTTTCCTTGTCCCTGGTGCTGAGTGTGTTTCCATGTCCCTGGTGCTGACTGTATCCCTGTCCCTGGTGCTGACTGTGTTTCCCTGTCCAAGGGTTAAACAAAATTATGTCAACTGATATTGTAAGACACTACATTGTTCGATAAGTACTGCAGCCTGAAATCTGTTCATTACATCTCTAAGAAGTATAGACAGGAATGCTGATATCATGTCTTGACAACAGGTGCTTGCCAGGTGGGAGGAGTATCTGAGCAAAGTGAAGAGGCCAGGACTTAGTGTTGAGGTCATCAAGGAACACTTCCCCTTTGAGAAGTACTTTGCTAATGCCCCCCAGGTATGTAGTGCCCACGTTAAGACTTAAGTTTTATCATCTACTGTCTTGATCATATATTGTAAATCTTGAAATGTTCATGGTGGTTTAATTTTTTACGGTTTTTGCAGAGACAACACAAATTGGCATTTCCAATGTATTACTACTGTACTACAGAATTGATTTAACTGTAAACTTAAAACACTGTCAAAACCTCCTTTCCCCTTCTACCCCAAAATAAAATCCATGCAAAAATAGATGAGTTTGCTGTATGAATAATGCGTATGATGAATGTCAAACATGTAGCAACCATTTATGACAGAAATTACTTTGCTGATCATGGTCTATGCAACATTAGCATTTCTTCTTATACTGTAAATGTGTTTAACTTCACATGGTATTAATTTCGCAATAGGGAGGAAATAGAGTGTTCGCGGTGGTTTTAAGTTAGGGTTTGAGACATTTGTAGACGGGGGTAGGAGGGCAAAAAATTCTGCACTTTCAGTAATAGAATTTTTGAATTCATTGGTAACGCTATTGTTTCAACATGGACAAAATTGCCATTAAACAAATATGTTAGATTGTTAGTAATTTGTGTATCTAACAGGAAATATTTTAAGGAGAAGAAATGGACTGAACATTTTCCTCTATTTCTTTTCCAGCCAATATTCAAAGGAAAGTCGTATGATGAAGACATGGACATTGCAGAGGTACTTAAACTTTCACTATCACTTTTTGATTTAAGATTTGATATGTTATGATGTACTTTATTCCATTCCATATTGCCTTTGTCACACTTAACGATAAAATGTTGACTACCAATTCTGTTTCTATCTGCCAGGGATGCTTCAGACACATTAAGAAGATGTTCAAGGAGCTGGAGGTGAGGTTCTTATAATTTGATGTTTGCTTGTTGTGTTAGGTCCAGTCAGATATAGCTGTTAGAGATTCTTGCCCACTGACTTGTTAATTTTTCCCATCTTTACGGGTAAATGGCTTTATTTTTCAATGTTACATGCAATGTTATGTTGCAGATTTAACATGTCTTCTATATCATCTTGATGTTGCAACATTCAAAATAGTTGCCAAATGTTGATATGACAGAAGCCATCAACTTGCCTTGGCTAAGCACATGTCCTACTCTTTCTAGGAGTTCCGTGCTTTTGAGCTGTTGCGCAGCGGCCTGGACAGGTCCAAGTACCTTCTGGTGAAGGAAGCCAAGGTCATTGCCATGACCTGCACACATGCCGCCCTCAAACGACATGACCTTGTGGAGGTTGGCTTCAAGGTGAGTTGCCTGACCAATAGCTATCTCTATAGTCTTCATAAGTTGATAAAGGTTAGACATCCAGGTGCTGTAAATGCATTTAAATTTGCATGGTTTGGATTTTGCACTAAGGGGAAAATGGAGTGTTCGCGGTGTTTTTAAGTTTATAGTTACATACTGCTACAGTATTGGACAAAAATGTTTGCGTTGTTTTATGATAGCAGCGAAAATGCTTGTTCTGTCTGATGCAAACACTCCATTTTCTCCCTAACCCAAAATCAAATCACGGCAAAATTAAGTCCATCTGCAGTACTTTATTTTCAGTGTCTACATATTTAGAATTTTGCAGTAGATGCATCCGTTACAAATTTCAATGTTGGCTCTTGCAGTATGACAACATCCTGATGGAAGAAGCTGCCCAGATCCTGGAGATTGAGACGTTCATCCCTCTACTGCTGCAGGTAGGTCTCCTGTTCTGGATACTGGAAACATGTATCTTCATGGTTGACTTTTTTGCCAGTATGATTGTTCTTTAGTAGTCACCTTTTGTATTTTGTGCTAGAGAAACAGTCACAGAACGGTCAGTACTTATTCAATTGCCATAGATATGCCAAAGTCTATTCACATTTTCATATCTATAGGTAATACATGAAATGTAAAATCTGTACAAACCCGTCTGTACTTCAGCTACAAATAGTTGGGTTGAACATTCAACTCTTGCCAAAGTCAAATAAATTGAAAACATATAGATTCGCCATTGTCAAATCACCTATTTATAGCTGTAGGTACAATGTAATGCAAAACCTGTACACACCAGTGCATTCATGATCATTCTGCAAATATTTGAGTGAAAATACAACTATCGCCAAAGTCAAATAAGTTGAAATCGTAGATTTGTCAAAGTCAAAACACCTTTTTATAGCTATAGGTAATGAAAAATCTGTAAAAATCTGTGTATTCTTGATCTGCAATTAGTTGAGTTGAAAACTCAGCAAAAAGTATCTCCAAGTAACTGTTCCACATCCTCTACTGTTGCCTTGTGCTGCAGAATCCAGAAGATGGTTTTAGCAGGTTGAAGAGGTGGATTATGATAGGAGACCACCATCAGCTGCCTCCAGTCATCAAGAACATGGCCTTCCAGAAGTTCTCCAACATGGAACAGTCTCTCTTCACAAGGTACTCCTTCTACTGTACTGTACGGAGAGTATTGCATAGTGTGTATGTATAGAATACAACACGGGGTACTCTGTATCACCCTCGGTACCAGCCTGCCCGCGGGTAGGATTGCCCGTAGGCCGGAGGGCGATCCGACCCGCGGGAGGGCTGGGACCGAGGGTGATGCGGAATACACCGTGTTGTATTTTATTTATGTCATACCCACCCGAGAAAACACACATTTCAATGCGGAATGCGGCAAAAGTTGAGAGAGTTTTGTGTCCTCGAACAAAAAATTGTAACAACATTGATTCCAACCTCCGAATCCGGTATTCGAAGTTTCGACGACGGCTCAACCGGCGCGCTTGAAATGCATTCAAAATGTTCTATGGAAGCCTATGTAATATAACTCTAGAACCCCGTGTGATACGGAAAATTATCACAATGTCCGGAACACCCGTATCAAACGTTTTCGCAGCCCAGGTATGAAATAAAGTCCCATATTCAGATATTCTGTATTCCAGCCTTTGGGACCATAGGGGATGTGGGTTGTTAATTCAATGTATTCAGACCACGGTATTGGAAGGCGGAGCCCATTCCTCTCCTTCCATTGCCTTTTATCTCCCCAACCAAAATGTCAGGTACCCATTTTTACACCTGGGTGGAGTGAGGAAAGTTGTGTAAAGTGCTTTTCCCAAGGACTCAACGTCTGTCCAGGAATGCCAGGAATCAAACCCGTGACCTCTCTATCTCGTGCCTGTGAGCCAAGCCAGTCGGCCATTCAACGCTACAAGTAAATCTACCTGACAGTTAATGCCTGACTGTTTTATACCCCTGTACAGGTTTATCAGACTTGGTGTGCCTCCTGTTGATCTGGATGCACAGGGCAGAGCAAGACCAAGGTAAAAATGTTTTTAAAGACTGTGCTGACAAAGTGCAGATTGTGTAATTGCAAGGTTCATGTAAGACTCAGTTTCATTCTGTATGTTTCATTCTGTATGCATGTGCAGTTAAAACAATAGCGTACAACAGTTGTATGGGTAGCTTATTCTTCCACAGTCTGTTCCTGAATATGATGTGTTCCTGAATGTTTGGAGAGAATGTGATTTAAGTTTTCGCTCATGGACGTGATTGCTTTAAGTTTGTCTCTGAGGATTGGCTTAAGTTTTGATTTTGGTGTTGTAACATAATAAGAAATTGTTTGGAAAAAATGCATTCTTGCTCATTGAAATCAGTTGTTTGCCAGTGCTGATGTGCTTGGTTTTGTATCAATTTAGTAATTTTCCTAACTTTTTTGTTGTCTCCTGTAACTTTGATGTTAATGACTTTTGTCTTGGAATTTCCACACAGGGCATATTGAAAAGCGCTAGTAGGCAATATTTTTCCATGATTAAATAGACAAACAAACAAACAAACAAACTTGTTTCTTTTCCAGCATCTGTGACCTGTACAACTGGCGGTACAAGAAGCTCGGGAACCTCTCCCATGTACAACACTGGGAGGAGTATAGGCAGGGTAACGCTGGCTTCTGCTTCGACTACCAGCTCATCAATGTGGAGGACTTCAACGGAGTTGGGGAATCCGAACCTAACCCTTACTTCTACCAGGTATAGCTCTTATGTATGTCGTTACATACTTGTACAGTGGTGTATGGTGGAAAAGTATGATAGATAATAGCATAGGAGTAAAGAAAACTGTTCCAAGATGATAGATTGATTTAAGATGATAGCATAGGAGTAAAGAAAACTGTCTCAAGATGATATAGATTGATCTAAGATGTTATCCTAGGAGTAAAGCAAACCATCTCAAGAAAAATGTTCACTTCTCTGACACTGTGTATGCCTTTTGAGTTTGGTTACTAGTAACAAGAAAAGTTTCTCAAGCACTTATTTTTATTTTGACTGTCCGCTACTTTGTTACAGTCAAAATTGTTCAAGAAGACCACACAGGGGACCGATTTAATCTGGTCTATATGTGGACAGGTGGTTACTATAGACAATGCTTGTGTTAATGGGGAAAATTATCTAAGTAAAGGGACCACCAAAAAGTGGTCACATTGGCCAGGTGGTCTTTATGTAGAAGTGGTCACTAGCACAGGTTTGACTGTATTCAGATTAGCCTTTGTCGGCCAATAAGAGATTATGAAAACCCAATAAGATCCTACATTGTAGTTCCTGATAACGTACCTTCTTAAAGGAGTCCTAAACTCCAAAAGGGGGTGTTATTTTCAACTAGATTATCAGCCAACTTTTTACAGAACTCCGCTTGTGGTGAATTACACATGGTGTGTTTTGTATCGCCCCTGAAATTCTTTTTGTAACCATACTTTTCTCGGGCCTCGTCAAGCACATTGTATTAAGCCATAGCCTGAGGTTGTTAATTTCAACAAAATAGAGGGTCACCTGGGGAATTTAGTAGAATGCTGAATGCTTTTTGATGCGCACGGGACTAGTGAGTACTTTATCGTATACTGTAAAAAGTATTCATTTTTGCTTCCTAAAATTATCATGTTTTGGAAAATAACTCCCCCCTCTGGAGTTTAGGACCCCTTTAAAGGTAAAGACCAGAACAGTAATGATGAAATCTGTGTTACAGAATCTTGCCGAAGCTGAGTACGTGGTGGGCATCTTCATGTACATGAGGCTGCTGGGATACCCTGCGGAGAAGATCAGCATCCTGACCACCTACAACGGACAGAAACATCTCATCCGTGATGTCATCAACCAGCGGTGCGGAGACAACGCTCTCATTGGCCGGCCCAGCAAGGTCAGCAGCAGGAGTCTTTTGTTGTTTGTCTGTTTGTTAGTTTGTTTGGAACTTTGTTTATTCATGAGAAGCTCAAATCAGCCTGCTGGCTGCTTTTCTTTAAGGTCATGATGAGTTGGGAGGTACATGTTGTAAAGCGGGTGTCTCATTGGACTGCAAAATTGCGCTAGGAAATTGTTTCAACTTTGCAAATTTTAGCCAATTTCTCCTTGTGGTCTCACCGACTTGCCTGAAACGTCACATTCTGAGTTTTGACTGTAAGTTAGATACAAGATAACTTTATTGAAAATCGCAACTTGAATGAGTTTTGTTGAATTAAAGCCAATGTACAGTGATTAAGATTCATCAAAAAAATATTTGCAGTAACTGCACCATTTTACGCCCATTTGTGCCATTTTACCAACACAGTGACCTCAATACAGTGTTTGACAACTCCATTTTCCTGATTGCCCCGAGTATCACAATTGTTTTTTAAAAGATATGAAAATTTACAATTTCAGGCGACAAATTGGCACCATTTTGCTCGACTTTATTTGTAGCTGAGGAATGTTAATACATCGTCCTTCTTGTTGGTGATATATCATCAATAATTATTTAATCTCTATGATGACAGTCTAGAATGTTGCCGAATTGTTCAATGTAGAAAATTGCGTCATCATCCGTTTCACGCATGTGCACTACAGATGACCCTAGGATTTGACCCCATGAAGCAAGATGGCGCCTAAAAGCCGTTGGCCGACACGGGAATCAGATCGTTTTTCTGTGTTTGTGGCTTATAGTCAGGGTTTGTTTGTGTTGTTTGCCACCTGTTAGATGATGAGCTAGTGAACTGGTGGGTTAGTTATAAGCAGATACATGTATGCAGCATGCAGGTACTGACACTTACTGTGACCTCACCCCACAGGTCACGACAGTAGATCGCTTCCAGGGTCAGCAGAACGACTACATCCTCCTGTCGCTCGTGCGCACCAAGGCTGTCGGACATCTCAGGTATCTTCTTTAGAATCCTGTCTTTTTTGCATATGGTGTGCTTAGGCCACACCAATTTATTTTCTTGGTTAACGGAATGAAAAAATGAAGAACAAAAATGCTAGATTGAAAAAATAACATGAAAACAGAATCTCAAAGGATTTTTTTTTACTTTGGTGCACACACTATCAGGGAGTGAACAGGGTCAGTTTTCACCCCAGCCTTCTGTTTTCATGATTTTTTGTTGTTGCTGGAATTAAAAATAAAAATCCATTAACCAAGAAATTAAATTGGTGTGGCCTTATGTAAATATATATTGTGTAATGTTAATGTGTATTTCACAAGTTCTAATGTAATGTGTATGTTATGTGTAATGACTCCAAGAAAAATAGTGAAGATAACTTGTTTGTACTTCACGAATGGAAGTCTTTTTAACAATAGATCATAAACAATAAACAAACATGTACTGTAAATCTTGAAATGTTTGTGATGCTTTTATTTTTGCCGTGTCCCCTCCACCTCAAATATGTGTTTCTAATGTATTGCTAATTGTACTACGGAATTATTTCAACGGTAAACTCATTAATAAATACATGTACCATGAAAATATACTTTTCCCCCTCTACTGCAAAATTAAGTGCCTGCGAAAATAAATAATATTATGAATTTATAGTTCAAAGTGAAAACATACATAAAACGTACCATGAAAATAAAATTTTCCCCCTCTACTGCAAAATTAAGTGCCTGCGAAAATAAATGAATTTATAGTTCAAAGTGAAAACATACATAAAACGTATACATACATAATTCAAATGTTACACCACAAAAAATATCAATTTCCCTCTTACTGGGAAATAAAGTCCCACAAATATAGATGAATTTACTGTACAAAGTGTAAGGAATGTTGAGGAAGAGTAACAATGTCTTGTTGTCACCTCAGGGATGTCCGTCGTCTGGTAGTGGCGATGTCCCGTGCCAGACTGGGCCTGTACGTCGTGGCAAGAGTGTCTTTGTTCCAGAACTGCTATGAGCTCACACCTGCCTTCAACCTGGTAAGCACTTGTCTGTAGTATAGGCTTTAATTTCAATGTTGTTGAACTGATGTAACATAATATCAGTATTGCTGAACGGATAATGATAAGGATGTTTCACTTGAAAGTTCATCTGTGTCGGTAGAAGTCATTCTGAATCAAGGATGAACTGCAATTGCCAACACAACAAATGGGATTTACCCAAATTTTCGACTGATCAGCTACAGTCTTTGTCAAGGAATGAGCAATCCACTGCTTCTGTGTCGTCACGTTGAGCAGATACAGGACACGTGATGACTTGGTGAGCAGTGGATCATATGTTGCAGAAAGTCTATGACGCCCCCCGTTTCTGTTGAGGGATGGTTGTAAAGCCTGGATGTAGATGGCCTCTTTAAGGATGTTTCTTTATCATGAAAAGCTTCAAGTTTGATTGTACATAATATGATGTTGTTCATTTTTGTTTACTGGATGAATGCACATACATATTAACAGTACCTAAATATTTATCAAAATCTGATTCAATAAACATGCACGGGAGCGCCAGAAACCTATTGGTTTTCCTTGCCTCATTCACCATAAGTTGAAATGTGCACACATAATGGATGTGCCATGCGAGAAATCTTACCAACAGTGAAATAATGATGTAGAAACTGGAAGGACTGTGAAGAAGTTGAATGATCTTCCATTTATCTCTGTGTTACAGTTGATGGAAAGGCCACTGAAGCTGCATTTGATCCCGCACGAAACCCACCCTACATTGCGCAAGGTACTGTAATTCTTGATTTCTTAACTGTAACTTAAATCTAGCTAACTTAACGGTCACTAGTCAACCGCTAAGATTTCATCAACGCTAATATTTGATCACTAATATTTAGTGATGTTTGTTCCCACCGTTAAAATTAAGTGCCGTGACCCACTCCATTTTTCCCTAACGCTCTATTTTCCTGCCACTATATCAAAGTGATTTACGGTAGGTACACTGGTCTGCAGTAATATGGGATGGGTTGGTAATGGATTTTTGAATCAACAGTTCCTTTTGTTGTGTACTTTTCTGTGAGATAAGTCCTCTCAAAAATGATTTCACACAAGATGATATTGCACAAGTCTACTTGTAATAGCATGTTGGCATGCATGACAGTTAGGGTGTTTGGCCCAGAACCCAGAACCCAGAGGCCTTGGATTTGAAACCCCTGACATGCCACCAATGTTGGGCCCTTGGGAAAGGCACTTTACACAACTTTCCTAACTCCATCCAGGTGTAAAAATGGGTACCCAATTTAGGTTGAGGAGGTAAAAGGGAGTGGAAGAAGGATCGGCTCTGCCTTCTAATATCTGTGTCCTGAAGCCCCTGTCACAAATAAGAAATTCAGCACGGCCGACGTGTTGGCGAGCTTCAAATGTGCATTTTTGGCCGAAGTACGGCCGACGTCCTGTCGATGACGCGGGCTTCAGGCGATTTTTAGAAATCAAAGTTGATCCAAATATCGGCCTTTTACCAGGTTAGTCGATTCTGACTTTGTCCATGTCCAAAAGGTGGTACCATCTCATGGGAGATTTTTAGTTTTTAGTGTTCGACGGACGTCGCCCGAGATTTTCATTGGAAAATATGGTCAACGCTCGGGCGATTTTGAAATTCGGCGAGCTTCGGGCAACCACAAATTCGGCCGACACTCACATTAATTGTGACGCCAGCTAAAACACATTGGATAACAACCCACTGCCCCTACGGCCTCTAAAAGGCTCAGGGACTACATGTACCTTTACCTTTTAGACTACCTTTTACTTGTAATAAGTGTTGTGGGTATTTATGCTGTCATACATTTGTTACTGTTTTTCAGAATGGGGATCCCCCCAATGGTGCCACCGTTGGTATCCAGGACATGCCCCACATGGCCCAGTTTGTGTACGACATGTACAACAGTCAGGTGCACCACATGCAGGAGACCATGAGGGTGAGAACAAGAATCTACTTACAGCTTTCAAACATATTGTTAAAGTTTATTGCATTGTAGACAATGTAGCTTACTTGTAGACTGATGCTAAGACCACACCATTTTTTTTGTTGCTTCTCCATATAGCCTCTCCTTTTTTTCCCATTTTGAAAAAAAAAAAAAATATTGGGTCGCTATTCGCATTCACAAATTTTTACTCACGATTTTACTATTTGTTCAGTTGTAAAACTCAATAGCCATCAAAATAGATTATAAAGGCCCGCGCATACCTAAAAAGTATGGTCACATTTTCTCGTAACTTGTATTTTTTTGTTAAAACTATTTCAAAATATCAATCCATATATTACATGGCAAAAGGTAATTTTGTTACTAAAATAAAATAAAATGAGCCATAGAAAGCTGAAACTTGAATGATCCTCTTATACAAATGTACATGTACTTTATCATGTAAACCCTTATTTTCACCCCAGACTACATGTATTTCAGTATTTGCAAAAGATGTTGTGGGTTTTTTCCCCTGTTGCTCCAATTTTTTTCTGCACAAATCCCAGAATCAACAAATAAGATTAGTGTGGCCTAAGAGGACATTTATTCATTGATTTTTCTCACAATTGAAGGTGACATTCATTGGTTGGTTCGTTCAGACCCTTGTAATGCCTAGTGGCACACAGAGCAGCAAGTTTCCTTGCTGTTTCAGTAGCAGGGTACATTTTGACAGGGATGGGTTGCTAGCCCTTCCCCTTTAACATGCTTGACACCTCCCTAAACGCGGGACCCCCATTTTACGTCCCTTCCAAAAGACGGGTGCCGCCCCAACAGAGATGTCCTGGCCAGGATTGAACCAGGGTCTCCCAGTTAGCAACTAATCGGAACCAGAAGCTCAACTGTGAGGCTGCGACCAATTGAGCGACAGGGACAACCCTGCTTTTGTCTGTAATAACTTGAAATGTCTTGATTTCATCACAGGGTCGTGTGGCGTCTTGTGGCGCAACGGCAGAGCGTTCGACTCAGAACCAAGAGGTCCTGAGTTCGAATCCTGTCATGTCACCGTCACCGATCTTGTGCCCTTGGGAAAGGCACTTTACACGACTTTTCTCACTTCACCCAGGTGTGAATGGGTACCTGACTTCAGTTGGGGAAGGTCGTATTGGGGTCACCCGATGGTGCCGAATGGCAGCCGCCCATACCCTTGCGACAGTTCCACAAAATGCAAGTGTGGATATTATATAATGTTGTGTATTGTGTGAAACCTGTAATACCCTGCATCAATACAGCGCTAGAAAGGCTGCCATTGCGGGTAATTTCTGACCAATAAAAACCATTATTATCATTATTATTATTATTACAGGCTGAGCAGAGGATGCAGCGAAGGTTCCGAGAACTGAGACCTCCTGTCAAGCCCAAGCCTTCACAGAAGCAAGCTGCAGGGAAGGAGGAGGAGAAAGAGGAGAAGATGGAGGAGGAACGGGAACATGTCAAGATGCCTGAACATCCCGGCAGGGACAGCGACAGTGAGGGGGAACAGGAAGAGGAGGGGGACAGTGAGGAGAAAAAGAAGGGGGATGAGACAACCGAGGGTGGGGCAGAGGGGGAGGGTGGCAAGGAAGGGGACGTTGTGGACAAAAAGAGTGAAGAAGACGAGAAAAAGAGTGAAGAAAACGACAAAAAGAATTAGAACATTTCTTTGTCAAACACCCCCAGGTGGGATAGAGGGGGAGAGTCACAAAGAAGGATATGTGGGGGACAAAAATAGTAAAGAAGACAAGAGGAGTAGAATTAGAATATTTCTTTGTCAAACTTAAGCTAAGGGGACCTACTTACATGTACTTTGATGTGGTCACAACAGTAACGTTATAAAGTTATAGTACATATCAGTGCTGTAAGTATGTACCGTCTATGATTTCATAATTTTAGGGTGCAAACTATTCATCTGTGCTTTACATGTAGATAGCTGTTTTGTACTAAACCAATGTATTACATACATTACACAGACGAGAGAGACACTTTTATATTTTCGTCTAGAATAGACTTGAGACAAATAATGAGCCTAGTACATTGTGTGAAGATAGAAACTGTAACTTTATAGTGATGTATTTAGTACAGCAATGATTACCATGAATAGCGCTGATCATGAATTATAATGTCACCATAAGAGTATGTTGACGAAGAAATAAACGTGCAAGCCACTTAGCTGTAACATTGCATATGCTGATGTTTCATTCGAAACCTGGTTGCAAGCTTCTTTCCATACAGAATATAGTTCTGCTACAGTGAGCTACTACTCGCTGTGTTTCGGTTTTGTTAATTTTGACCATATAAATTTCTGATTTGAATCATTTAATATGTAAACAGATTCATCTGAAAAATGATTTGTAGAATAAAATGGTGTATCACACTGGATCTCTGGACTGTATGGTTACCCTTACTTTATAAACTCCCGGAGCTGTTAATCTCCATTTTAAACGGCACAGTGGCGGCGATAGGGCGGCAAGCTGGCGTCTGTGCACGGCACGTTGGCGGTAGTCATTCGCAAGCTGGCGCTAACATGCCGCAGTCCGGTCACATATATGGGCTTTACATTGTAAAAACCCAAAGGGGCGTACTCAGGGACTGGAGCTTCTCTGGCGGACTGGAGCTTCTCTGGCTAGCACATACGATTTTCGGTGCACCGTGTAGATCTGCTTGGAGATTAACCAGTGTTTACTGTAGTACATGTACTTAATAGCTAAACACCGCCTCCTCTCTATTCACATTCGAGCGATAAAGATTGCTCCGCTTTCGAGACCTCGCACTCAAATATCTGATACCTCACTTCACGACCAAAGTCCAAGGTTAAAACTTGGCGTGTTTCCAGAAACAGTAGGCGGCTCCTGAACTAACATGCCACAAACCTCCTAGGTCATTCTACTGACAATTTATAGGCCTGTCAAAATGCGCCCTATTTTCTTCACCTCGCGGGGTCAGTGAACTCATGAGTCCAGATGCCGCGTTGTGTGCTCAATCAATCATAATCAACTGAGAATCTACTAGAGTCGGCATGGAGTACCGGTACAGGAGGATCATACGCGACATCGGCGAATTCGGCCGTTTTCAGAAAACTGTTGCATTCTGTTTAGCCGTTGTAGCTCTTCCCCACGGAATACACAGTCTTTCCATGGCTTTTCTCGGCGCCCTACCCGAGCATCACTGCCGACTGCCTGCTGTTTACTCTCCCGGTGGTATTCCCCCGTCATGGAAGGACCAACTGGAGAGTCTAAACGGCAGCATTCCACTGGAAATAGACGCTAGTGGGGAGTGGAGATACAGTAGATGCCAACGGTTCAACTTAACTGGTGCTTTGAACGCGTCTACAGAGAACAGAACCCTCCAACATTGTACAGACGGATGGGTATACGACCGCAGTCATTACGGAAACAGCATCGTCACCCAAGTGAGCATTTATTAATAATAACTAAAATACTTTGAAACCGTTAAAGGCATGTTAACAGCCTTGATCTTTGCATCGACCAACATCGAAAAAAAATGAGCACATGAATATTTTATTACAAATGATCACGTTATAAATGTATGGACGTTATAATTAGTATGGTGTGCATTAATCGTTATAAAGGGTGATATGCCAAGAGGCATTATTAACGGTTCATAACATATGAAAATTGCAATGAACGCCCCGCGACCTTTACTATAAGCAAGGAGGTTTAATACAAGAAGCTGCCTTGTTTTATGTAGATGCGGTGTCAGTAGCAGTTCGGGCCATTTGCCAAAGGCGTAGCACTATAGCATGCATATCACAGTGAAAAAGCCGGAATGACGGGACACTTTGACAGGCAACCTTGTATAGTCAAACCTCATCTTTTAACCGTGACACACACACACACGCACACACACACACACACACACACGCACGCACACACACACACATACACACACACACACGTACACACACACACACACACACACACACACATTTGCTTGCCAATCGGTCTTTATCGCACAGCAATGTATGATAATTTGTTCCCTCCAGTCAATAACTTTACGGCAAATAACGGACTTTGAAAAGACAACTTCGACAGGCCCTTAATTGCCATTTGCTCAATACGACAATAGCCGAAGAACAAATATGTTTAGCCCCAGCACTGGTCAGCTGATGGCCGTGTCGTCACAGACCTTCTTCAGTTGGTAGGTAATAGACTCTACCAGTCTCCAAGGGTCGCTGGGAAAATAGTAGAAATTTGCCAAATAGAGTCGTGCGGATGGGAATGTTATCCTCCATGGCCAAAGTCCCCCGGCAAATGTTCTCTCTATAGCCGACGCAGTTAGTCTGGTAGAGACTAGGTAGGTAATATGTAAATAGCAACTGCATGTGTACTGCAGTTATATAAGTTAGCCTGTGTTTACACAAGCTCTCGGCCGGATGAGGTTACTGACCCCCACTGGCGGTCACAGGACCGGCTGACCACTAGGAGCGCGATTCGTCAGGCTATTATATAGGTCATGTAGTGAATCGTCACATGCACAGTCCGGCATTGGGGCGCAGCTTGGCATACATCATTGGGGACAACCAGGGACGATTGAAGTGTTAACCGTTCGTCACCTGAGTTGAAGTTACAAAAGTTGAGTTTTATCTTATTTTATTGTATATATTGTATTTATTCAGTGTATATTATTAGTTCCATGTTTGTTTGTATGATGATGTAATTTCATGATTTTTCTTTCAGAATTTGTATAAATATTTGAATGTATTGTATTGTTTGGGAGGGCAACTTGTAAAGGTGCGCAAGCACCTGTTTTGCCCTCCCTTTCACTTTGTGATGAATCAAAATAAACAAATAAACAAAAAAATGTGCAACTGTAACTTATAATAGGAAAACACACACACTGGCACGCACACAAAAATGTACACGCACCCACACGTACACACAAACACACACACACACACACACACACACACACACACACACACACACACACACACACACACATACATACATACATACATACACACACATACATACACACACATACCAGCCAACATTCCCCTATGCCCTGTAAACAGCAGCGGTCAAAAAGTCGCATCCAATTTTAAACTGGTAAATATAACCCTATACCAATCAGCCATTTATCGCAGTGTCAATCAGTTTGTTTACTGTATTATGTTATAATTTGTTCAATCAATCTTTATTCTGAAATCAACATTGCAGGTATGTCTGAACGACACACCTGAATTACATTAGATTTCTTACAGAAGTATGTTAAAAAATATTCCAATGGACCAGATTTAAAAAATTATCATGCGCTTATATACATTAAAAAGGTTACTTTGGACGAACGAGGACAGACGAATATACCTTTAAACTAGGTTTTGAATGTCTCTCAGAGTCCTCATAACGAACGAGTCACTGTGCCTTTTGGTCTTACTGAGCGGGAGTTTGTAGATGTGTCGAGTTTCCCTGTTCCTCAGATTATGGTCAGGCTTCTCTCTAGCTATAGGTGGGAGGAAGACATTGCAGGGGTGGGAGGGGTCTCTTAGTATTCTTTGAAGTTCTCTGCGTGATGCATCCCTTCTCCTGGACTCAAGGGTTGGTAGGTGGTCATAAGGAACTCCACATATCCTTAAACACATCCTCTGAATTCTCTCCAACTCGTTTGACAGACAACGTGGAAGGCCGGCCCATACAGGGGACCCATACTCTAGCACAGGTCGGATGAAGGACTTATAGATTTGCACAAGTACATCAGTGGGTAGGGCAGCACGCCTGGCTACGCGCAGGTGATGTATGCGCAGTTGGACCTTAGTTAGCGTGTAGTCAACATGAGGTCCCCATGTGAGGTCGTTGCTGATCACAATTTCAAGAAGCTTGAAGGATGTGACTCTCTCGACGGGCTCGCCGTTTAAGGTAAGTGGAGGGGGTGATACAGGGCTGCGTCGACAACTGATGACCATGTCTTTTATCTTCTTGGCATTGGCGCTCATGCAAAATAAGACCCGGCATGGAGGCCATCAGAAACTCCGAGTTGGTGAGATCATCAGCGTATTTTACTGGTGTGATGCTGGGTGGGATTCCCTGATCAAGACTGTTCATGGCAATAATAAAGAGGGTCGGTGAGAGAATTCCCCCCTGGGGTGTACCTGCGAGAACCGGTCGGGCTTCAGAAATGCTCATCCCCATTTCACGCGTTGGACACGATCGCTCAAGTAGCTTCACAGACACCGCCAGAGGTCCAGTCTGATCCCCATGTGTGACAGGCTGTGGAGGAGGCTGCCGTGATCTATAGTGTCAAAAGCGCGGGTGAAATCAATGAACGCAATATGCGCATCCAATTTAGGAACACTGTTTACCGCGTTGTACCAGGATTGCGTCGTGTTCACTCCAGTCGACCTCCGATAACCTGAAGGCAAATACTTCGATAAGACAACAATGGTCTCTTATTTGCTCAATAGCTGAAGAGCACGAACACAGAAGAAGTACCGTATAACTTTAAAGTATACATACTGCATAAGGCTTACCAATATCTACGGAACGATATATACGTTATCACAAGTGCCTCATGTTACAATCAGTTTTCTATCCTTTGCAGTTTGACCTGGTGTGTGACCGAGCTTGGTTGAGAGAATTCGCTCAGTCGGTCCACATGCTGGGCTTCAGCGTTGGTGCCATCACATCAGGAACCCTATCGGACAGGTAGGGCTAGTGCTGCGTACCTAAAAGCCGGAACTTAACTGGACTAAACGTTTAGGTTCAAGTGCAAGAAAACACTAAACGACAGAAACCAAGTCCAGACTTGCAAAAAAAGTATCTCTCGCTTCTGCGCTTATATTCTCCTTTTTGTTCTAAACCATCTAAAACCTTCCATAGATCGTGAAATTTGCACTCGAAAAAGACGAAAACATTGCTGTTTCTGTGTTTATGACTGAGCTTTTGTGTTTACTACTGACTGTACATTATTTAGCATGTATATTTTGTGATTATAAAGTACCGTCTGGCAATAAATGAAGACATGTGTATTGTATGAATACCATATCGGTGAGGATGAAATTTCAAATTTGTCTTATGAGATTATTTCGATAAGCGAATGGATCATGGACAGGCATTTTTTCAATATTTGAAAAGATGGAAATTTTAAGAAATACACTGACCTAAACATTCATAAGGATCTCTAGCTTCGGTTAGGGAGGTCCCTCGGATAGGGCGTTAAATGGAGGTCCCGCGCACGTTAAAGAACCCACCACACCTTTCGAAAAATAGTAGGGGCATGCCCCGGTGTGCGATGGTCCAAGTCTGGTCTGGGTTGACATCTTGAAATGGCGATAGTCACCTGTTCTGTCAATCCATCCACAAATGTGGTAAATCTGAATAAATAAATAAATAGATAAGTAATATTGATGACGATAGGATCAACTTTCATTACTTAGGTACGGCAGACGTCCGACCCTTCTATGGTGCATCTTCCTCCTGCTGACGTTAAGTGTGACATCAGCTTTCTCGCCCAACTACATCGTCTTCGTCATCCTGAAGTTTCTACTCGGAGCAGTCAACGTGTCCATCTACTACACAGCCTTTGTGCTAGGTACATGTAGGTCTTTCTTAACGGCCAAGTTGTCCCACTCTCCCGAACAGGCCCGCTACCGCTCGGTAACGTTACCTCCCATATCGGCCCTGCCCTTTCAAGCCGGTAAAATCGCTTCTGGCGACTTCACCACCAAAACAGCTTTCAGCCAATCAGAGGGTTGGCTTAAGCTCATCTAGAGCAAAAGCGCAAAGGACGCTATCAACCAATCAGGTTACGTCTTACATCGCTACTTTGGGTTCAGAGCAAAAAAAACCGGCTGTTTGTGCCAAATAAGGCTATGTCATTAATTATTCATGAGCAACTGCCAATAACGTCGCCAGAAGCGATTTTACCGGCTTGAAAGGGCAGGGCCGCTATGGAAGGTAACGTTACCGAGCGATAGCGGGCCTGTTCGGGAGGGTGAGTTGTCCAATAATGTGCTTGGTTGTTGCTTGGTTTTTGCATTAAAAATTATCTCCTCCTGCATTTGCGTTAAGCCCCCCTCTCACTGGACCCGCGGCACGCTGGCGGCGTCTCTGCGGCCTATCGAATTGACAAAGCACTCAACGAATTTCATCGACAAAAAACGAACCTTTATAAGCTTTTTTTTTTTTTGTCGTCTTTGTGGTTATACTTGTACGTTTTGAATGATATTCCCATTATTAAGTCAAGGGTAACACAAATCCAGTTTACACTACCAAACTCGAAACTGTCTTTTCACCCTTGTACAGAGGGAATGTTGGTGAAAATGTGTAAAATGGTGTGATTTCATTGTTCTTAGCCATTTCTTGTTTACTTTGGAAGTGGGTGAATTTGGAGCAATTATCACATTTCCTGTACTAAGTAAACACAGTCGTGATGAATTATGAACTGTTTACTTTGCACCAGAAGACAATGAAAATTCACCGCATTTCCCTCCGCTGAAATTGACACCTCTGGTAGAGGTTGTTGTGACTGTCTATTCTCCAAGCAGAGGTTTTGGTCGGGGGGGTTGAGTAGTGGCCGGGGTAAACTTGGAGAATAGTGACTGTCCATTTAATCTAGAATTGATTCTATGAATTCTATAGAGAATGGTGGAGTGGTCGGGAGCAATTACTCTCCAAGCAGAGGAGGGGTTCCGGCAGGTTTTTGACGCGTTTTTAGGCATTTTTGTCGGGCTTTCTACTTTGTCATTTTTTTTGTATAGCCAACCCACACAAAAATATGTCAAAGTAGAAAGCCCGACAAAAACGCCTAAAACACATCAAAAACCTACCGGAACCCCTCCTCTGCTTGGAGAGTAGGGAGCAATCTGTCACTGGTGAAGTTTATTATCTTTTGAATTGGCCATTTATTTGAAATAGTCATTTATCGCCGATGTCTTTAGATTCAAGTACGGGCCATGCATATAAGCTAGCTGTACTGTAGCCTAAGTTACCCCTAAACCTTGCAGTGAAGTTTGAAATCGTCAATACACATTGGGAATCCCCACCACAAACGTCCACCAATTTTTGAGAAACCATAATGTATTCATATTCTTATGCAGGCTGACAGACTACAATTGCTATTGTTCCTGTATGCAAATGCACATTGCAATCACACCTTTTCGAATGGCTCAGTAACGCTCAATTCAAACAAGGAGGTTATCATAGTCTATACATACTAGTAACCTCCTTGTTTCAAGCAACAGAAATAGAATCACTTGATTTGACCGGTGGACATAAATGAAACAGGACAAAATGGAAATCTCCAAAGTAAAGGTAAGTCAACAGTGGAAGATTTACAAAGTTATGAAAATTCCAAACTTGGTAATTGAACGAATCGACTTCTGAGTCTCTTGCTCTTTTGTTATTCATTCATTATTTTTCTGTTTTGAGAGAAGAAAGTTATGAATTATTGAGCTGTTTACAGTATTACCTGAATAAACTGTTATTACTATTTCAATCTGGAAAAGATTCAGACTCATATTTCACAACCAAAGCCCAGTGCCCGATCGAGTACATTGGAGATCCATTTGTTCAGCCCTTGAAACAATGCACATAATGACGTACTTGCAAGGATGGAACCGCCTTTGTATTTGCAAATTGCAATAATAATTGGTTTCGCTCAAATTCACCACGTTTTCCTCATTTGTCACGTAGGCGCAAGTTTAACATTCACCACTCCACATTTACATGGGAACAATACCAATCTGGTTCATTTCTGTTCACCCAAATTCACCACCATTTACCATTAAACCCTCCCATTCACCACGGTCAAAGGGGTGAAAAGGCAGTTTCAAGTTTGGTAGTGTTAGGACCCAGCGATACCGCCAGCGTGCCGCGGATCCAGTGAGAGGGGGGCTTAACACTTAAACTATGAGTAAGGTGGGATAGATACGACATTTGCATCGTTGAGAAAGCAACACACATCTACTGATTTGGGATTTGTAGATTTTAAACAGTATACCTGCATCTTCCATGGTTATTCAGTTAGTCCCTCTCTTAGTTTTCATATTTCTATCCCCACTGATATTTTTTGGCGATACTTCAGGAGCGCGCCAGTCATATCATGTATTTGGCTCCAAAGAATTCCATTAATGCCAGCTATGCCGGGTCAAAACATAGCTTACAAATGTTAATCATAAACACCAATCGTCGTCATGGCAGTACTTTTTATCGCCTTTCTTGTGTTTGCTTTCTTGCGCAGGTATGGAGGTTTTGGACCATTCCAAACACACGATGTTTGGGATGTTCATGTACATGTTCCTGGTCCTGGGGTACATCGGACTGGGCGCCTTGGCTTACGTCATCAGGGACTGGTGGAAACTACAGCTGGCGATTTCAGCTCCATTTCTACTCTGTCTGAGTTACTGGTGGTAAACAGGTTATCTATTGTAACACTTATAAAACGGAAGCTGCGAATAAATCGATATAACATGTAAGCTATTACAAGTTGAAACGATCTAGAAAGCATGGAGAGAGTGGCTTGATGTGTGAATATAGACCATGACATGCATTCTTAGTTGACGATGGCCGTGGCTTTCCATTACAACATTCCATATTAGAGAATATTTAAGTAATGTTTACGTAAAATATTTATATGTCCTAGGAGTAAGATGGGTCTATCAGGTGTTCTGTCGTGCGGACCTTGTCAGAAGAAATGAAACAACCAGTAGTATCTAAATAGAGGATTGGAAGATATTGACTGACGATTATATTTTAACGTAAAGGTGAAATGCCTGATGAAATGACCTTGGAAAAGGCACTTTTCAAGACTTTCCTCACTCCACCCAGGTGTAAAAATGGGTATATATTTTTCTCTGTACGTGGCACTGTTAGAACAAGATATGAAATACTTGAGTGCAGTGCCACGTCATCCTTGTCTGTCAAAAAGCGAAAAAAATGATTATGAATAAATGTATATCGGTTGTATGTTAGGAAGCGAAGGGTATGGTAGTCTTTTTAACCCGGAGGGGAAGGCAAATTAATTGTGGCTGTTTGACACTTATAAGGATAATAGTCTTTATTGCATATTCCTAGCCAGATGGACTAAATGCACAGATGACCACACGTGGTCTAGAGAATACAAGATGTAAAACATGAGAAACTAGAATGCTTCATTCTAACATTACAAAGTAGAAACAAACAAAACTATGAACTGTTCTGAATCTAATGTTGATCACCTAATAATGTCTGCTCTTATTTTGAAACACTTGGAAACATAGCTGAATAAATAACTCCATAATAGATATACAAATAAATAACTACATACTTTGTCAATTATGTGCTCATTCGTACATGACATCAGGTATATGAAAGTGGTCTGCTTTGTCGGTTTTGCCGTCAGGTTGTTGCCGGAGTCTCCGAGATGGTTAATTGTTACCGGACGGATAAAAGAAGCCAAAAAGGTCATCAAACGCGCGGCCAGAATGAACGGAGCTGACTTTCCCGACAAACTGTACCACGAAATGGACTGCAGCCTTATCCAGGTGATCATGAACACACTCATAGAAGCTATGAATATCAAACACCATCCCCTTCCATCATACCCTGGGAGCCCGGACTAGTACCGGGCCGCTAGCGATTTCCTTCGGCGGCCCAAGACAGTCAGCCCGCCCGATCTTAATCAACGCTCCTGGGAGTTGTAGCCCGGGGAGTGGACCGCTCCCCTTTACCTAAGGTAAGGGCCGGCCAAATCTCGGACTAGAACTCCCCCGCTGCGCTAATTACGGTATCGGCGGGCTAGGAGCTCTGTGCGCCGAAGGAACTGGCTAGAAGGAACCGGCTAAAAGGAACCGACTAAAAGGCCCGATAAACAGTCTGGATCCCAGGGTACTTCCATCAGAATCGACTTACATTGATTTCAAACAGGAATGCGAACTGAAATGGAGATCATTTGAATTGATTTATTCATTTAATTTGTTGGTTCAGCATGTAGTTGAATTTATTGTCTTCCAAGTAACTCCTAGTAGTACGTAGATAATCATATATTCTAAACTTAATGTAAGTAACGTCTGGTGATTGTGAAATTCATTTTTGGTATCTAATGTAAGTAAAGTCTAGTCATTGTTAGATCTTAGTTAAATAAAAGTCATTTTTAGTATTTCATGATTATCAGCATCATCTTAGCTAAAAGTATACTACTACTATGAGATAATTGTCAACTCTAGACTACAGCCTGATCTGTCACTGTCTACATGACGTAATAGATGCATTTCCTAATAGAACGATGGAAACGACGAAAAAGGAAGAAGAGAATACAATCTGCTGGATCTGGTGCGCAAACCCAACATCAGGAAAAACACGCTTATAGTTGGATTCACGTGGTGAGTAAAGACTTCCACGTTCTTTCAGTTCTGATTGTCTCCCCGTGTCACCCTCCTCTAGCAGGGTTGAATCGCTCGGCAACAAAGTTTTAACTATTGGTGACGTTATTGAAAGTTGCTCATGAATAATTAACGAGCTAGCCTTATTTGGCACAAACAGCCGTTATTTTGTTCTGAACTCAAAGTAGCGATGTATGACGTAACCTGATTGGCTGATAGCTTCCCAGTGACCTTTGCGGGTTTCCACAAGACGAGCTTGTGGTAATCTTCTGATTGGCTGAAAGCTGTTTGGTGGTGACGTCACCAATAGTTCAAACCTTGGGTCAGAAGAGCAGGGTTGATGCTGGGAGGCCTTGTTGCCGAGCGAAGGAGGGTGCCCTGTGTCTGTTGTACAATTTTTGTCGTGCGTTATGTCATCAGTTCCTTTAAAAAGCCTTTTCCTGACATCCCTATTCATGGTATTAGATTGTTGATAAACCAAACCAAACCATACACATTTTCGTAAATGACCCCTTTATCTTAGGACATATGGGTGTAGAAATCGTCAGTTTCTGTGGACGCTGTGATTTCTTTGGCAATATTTCCTATTGAATTGATGGAAATATGATGCTTATTCCCTTCTCAGAGTCGCGAATTAGCAACGTGAAAGGGAGTAAGAGTTTTCATGTCTTTTCCAGGTTTGTTATGATAGCTGTATACTTCGGCCTTTCACTCGGCGCGCCAGAGCTCCCTGGCGATCCGTACGTGAACTACATCATGTGTTCCTGTATGGAGCTTGTGGCTATTGTATTGGCCTGGTCCACTATGGACAGATGGGGGAGGAAGCCTCCTGCTATAGCGGCCTTACTTGTCGCAGGAATAAGCTGTGGCGCAACAGCTGTGGTGCCAAAAGGTACTGAGAGTCTACATTTCTTCAAGTAATGCCAAGCCGCATTCAAGCCAAGAAACAATAGGCATCAGAGGACATACGTACGGTGGCCCACAAGAACAGGGCTATTTTTATCTTGGGGCCACCGAACATACGCACAGGGTGAAAAGATCTCATATGCAAAAAATGCCTCGAAATAGAAACAGACTTTTTTTAAACGGAACTTCATACGGACACAACTAGTTATACTTCAATATAGCTAATCAGCTTTGGTTGCGTTTGTCTACGGGTACCGGTGCTGTGTTTACATAATTTGAAATAAGATTCTTTTTTTTTTTTTAGAACTATGGCGAGTGTCCACGGGCTTAGTCATGGTGGGCAAGCTTGGAGTCAGCGTTACGTACGCGGTTTTCCCAGTGTACTCAGCAGAAGTCTTCCCAACAGTTGTCAGGTTCGTGAACTTTTCTAACGGAAACTTGATAGGGTTTTGAAGTTTGGTTGTGTGGAGATTGGTACGGACACATTTGACTGGACTGGCCATGGGCTAAAAATGCCACGTACTCAACGGAAGCTAGCGATGAATCGGACAAAGTAGAGAGATTTGAAGAAAGACTGATTGAAGCTGCAGGATGTTCAGACTACTGCAGTAGCAGAGCACAGTTGAATACTACTGCTACTTATGCGATTCATTCCATGTATTCAGAGATTCTAGTTTCTCGCAAACAATTTGTGTCTGTGTGCACCTCGGAAAAGCATATACTAGTACATTACAGTACTACACTCCTTTAATCCTCAAATTAGTATGCAATGTATACCCTGCTTGAAATTGGGGCTTCAGAACATGAGCATTGCTATTTTTCAGAAAGCTTTGATGTATATCAATTGTACTCATTAAAAGAACGTATATACAGGAATATATATATATATATTTTACAGAAACATGGGAATCGGTGTGGTCTCTATGATAGGCCGAGCTGGTGGGATCCTTGCCCCCTTCGTGGCTCTGTTGGGGGAGTACTGGGCCCCCCTCCCCCTCCTCACATTCGGCATCCTGAGCTTCCTGGACGGAGTCGCCATCTTAGCCCTCCCCGAGACACTGGGCGTCCCGCTACCTAACACACTGGAGGATGCTGAAAACTTGAATCGGTATGTCTCAGTCCTATTACTTATTTTACTTTATTTTACCATGACACAATTTACTGTTTAGTCAGCTGTCCCTGTTCTTCGCTAAAGACTTCTACCATGCTTTGATTTTAGACTAAGTTCATTTGTAGGCGTTGGAATTAATGAAATCAAACGCGCCTAAACACGTATATTTTGGCATCGATAAAGGTGACATAGGTGTCAACTCTAAACCGTCAGCATCTGTCCTTGGTACTGAATTTGACATTTGTATGCATTGTTAGGATGCTTAAAAGCAATGCTATGGTAGTTGCATAGTACCGTTTTTTAAAGATATAAGCTGTACCTGCCCTTGGTAACGTTATCAAATATGCCATTTGTATGCACTGTTAGGATGCTAAAAAGCAATGCTACGATAGTTGCACTGTAACATTAAAAAAAAAGATATAAGAAGTATTCGTCCTTGGTGCTGAATATGCCATTTGTATGTACTGTTGAGATGAGCTAAAGCAAATACTACCTCCACAAAGATGTCGAGGTTTACAGTATGCAATCAACCTGTCCTTGGTGCTGAACATGCCATTCATATTTACTGTTGGGATGCTAAAAAGCAATGGTACAGTATTTGCACTGGAGATCTCATCATAAAGTTAACACTCTTCTCCAAATTTTTCAGTGTAATGATGGTTTTCTAATGATGGTACTTTTTTTTACAGCATGAGAGAGAAGAATTCAGAGAACTCTGAAAAGATCCTGCCTGACGAATTCCAGAAGACTGAGATCTACGACAGGATCACAGTTTTGTGACGAGGGACTCTACAGTAGTTAATACTGTGGTATGCGTGGTGACAAACAAAAAATCACCACAATATCTAACAAACGGAAGAATTGGGGAAGGCAAGACCAATATAGCCTTTAAAAGACCCGTCCTTGTTTATATTACTGTCAGATATGGATTGCCTCAGCACGCACAAGCTGGATTAGAATGGATCTCAGTCTAGGTCTGCCAAAATAAACATTCAGAGAGTTTTTTGGCTCGAATCCATTTATTCAATCTATCATGTAAAACTTTCAGTTACATGTTGTGGGAGTATCAAACACATCATAAGCACTCATTCTTTTGTCAAAGAAATGCTATTCTGCTATTCTTACACATTTCCTAGTGTCTTTGTATCGACATATGATTAACGTTATATAAACAGTTGTTAAAACATGTCATCGTTATATTACCGCATGTTTTATATACATTTTAGGGGTATATAGTAATTGTACTTTGACATTTAATGCATATCAATCATGATTTTGGACCAAAATATTTCTTTATAGATTCATGCGATTCTGCTTGTTATAAGAAAAACGTGGCTATACAACACATCATTGAAATATGTTACAGTGATGCTATGTACAAACTCTGGAACTCTGTCAGTAACATAAATATAAAAAATCTCAAGTGTGGTGCTACAAATATTTGGCTGAACATGCAAGCACCTTATGACACAGAAGAATAAGGCTTTGCTGATCGATCTAAACAGTGATAGGCTTTACCGCTGGCATATGTCATGTATTCTGTCTTGCACATGCTCGGTACTGCATACGCTTCTAGTAGACCTGGATCTGAGAGAAATGTGCAATAAAATGAGACAACTACTAGATGCTTTTGTCAGCCATGCTATGTTATCAAATAATATGAAACTGTCCCTGAAATACTTTTCTAGATCAGATGCTTTGTTGGGCTGTTGTGTGCGCGAAACTTTGTTTGCCTAGATTAGTACGCGGCTGGCCCGGCTACCCGCTTGACAAAGCTATGAAAGCAGCCAAGTGCCTGGGTTGATTGGCAGTGTGACGCCTGAGGCTTACAAAATGGTGCGCGCCCATTGGTCAAGCAAATTGATGAGATCAGCAGGCAGGCAGGGCAGAAGCCATGTCAGGGTCGGCGCCTGATGACCCAAATCGGCGCCTGATGACCCAAATCGGTGCCTGATGATCCAAAGCAGCGCCTGATGACCCAAACCCCTGATGATCCAAAATCAGCGCCTGATGATCCAATTCAGCGCCTTTTGATCCAGATCAGCGCCTGATGATCAAAATCAGCGCTGATGACCCACGTATTAGCAACGTATTAGAGAGATGGGTGCGCGCACGCATGGAATCCTTCCTCCTGGCGGATCCTCTGCTTTCTTGATTTCTTTCAAATTCTTGCTTTCTCCCTTACTCTCTTTCTTTCTACGTTTTAAAACTCCCAAACCTTCTTCCACTTTTAGCGGACCTTCAGGTCGGTGTGGCAACTTCCAGCGCACATGAAAAGTCCGCTTTAGCGACCGACCTAGCGGGGGAAGTAGAAGCCGCGCCCGCCATGTGCGGCCTGATGCCCTGCATGGTGTTCGGGAACCGGAGCGCTCTACTTCTGGCGTCACACCCGGTTCGCGAACGCCATTGTCGGGCTAGGGCCGGCTGTTCTTTTCGCATCGATGGGCTTTTCCCGCCTAGACCAGGTCTTCAAGGACTTTAATCACGGAAAGAGAAGGATTAAAAAGCAGACTGGGGCGCAGGTTTCCGTGCGTGCGCACACCAATCTCTAATACACTGCTACTACGTGGCTCACCAGGTGCTTTGCTGGGCTGTGGTGCGCGCGCAACTTTGCTTGCCTTGATTTGTATGCGGCTGGCCCGCGCCGGCTACTCGCTTGGGAAGGCTTTTAACGTGTAAGCAGCCAAAGGCCTGCGTTATTTGGCGGTATGACGTAGCCGTCCGCCCGAGCTGAGGGTTACAAAGTAGTTCGAGCCCATTTGTGAGCCAAATTGATGAGATTAGCAGGGCAGGGCATGGCAGGGCAAAAGCCGTGTCAGGGTCGGCGCCTGATGACCCAAATCGGCGCCTGATGACCCGAATTAGCGCCTGATGACCGAAATCATTGTCGAAAGATCTAAATCAGCTCCTGATGATCCAAATCAGCGCCTGATGATCCAAGTCAGCCCCTGATGATCCAAGTCAGCCCCTGATGATCCAATTCAGCGCCTGATGATCCAAATCAGCGCCTGATGATCCAAATCAGCACCTGATGATCCAAATCAGCGCCTGATATCTCACGTTTTTGAACGTATGAGATGGGTGGGCGCACGCATGGAATCCTTCCTCCTGACGGATTTTCTTTTCTTTGAAATTCTTTCTTTCTTGCCACCTTTCTTTCTTTCTACGTTTTAAAACTCCCAAACCTTCTTCAACTCTTAGCTGACCTTCAGGTCGGTGTGGCAACTTCCAGCGCACATGAAAAGTCCGCTTTAGCGACCGACCTAGCGGGGGAAGTAGAAGCCGCGCCCGCCATGTGCGGCCTGATGCCCTGCATGGTGTTCGGGAACCGGAGCGCTCTCCTTCTGGCGTAACATTCGGTTCGCGAACGCCATTGTCGGGCTAGGGCCGGCTGTTCTATTCGCAGCGATGGTCTTTTCCCGCCTAGACCAGGTCTTTAAGGACTTTAATCACAGAAAGAGAAGGATTAAAAAGCAGACTGGGGCGCAGGTTGTTGTGCGTGCGCACACGAATCTCTAATACACTGCTACTACGTGGCTCACCAGGTGCTTTGCTGGGCTGTGGTGCGCGCGCAACTTTGTTTGCCCTGATTTGTATGCGGCTGGCCCACGCCGGCTACTCGCTTGGGAAGGCTTTTAACGTGTAAGCAGCCAAAGGCCTGCGTTAGTTGGCGGTGTGACGTAGCCGT
Source organism: Branchiostoma lanceolatum (assembly GCA_035149815.1). NCBI lineage: Eukaryota > Metazoa > Chordata > Leptocardii > Amphioxiformes > Branchiostomatidae > Branchiostoma > Branchiostoma lanceolatum. The sequence continues at coordinate 6,882,210 of CM068869.1, read as the reverse complement.
CCGCCCGAGCTGAGGCTTACAAAGTAGTTCGAGCCCATTGGTCAGCCAAATTGATGACATTAGCAGGGCAGGGCAGAAGCCGTGTCAGGGTCGGCGCCTGATGACCCAAATCGGCGCCTGCTGACCCAAATTAGCGCCTGATGACCCAAATCATTGTCGAAAGATCTAAATCAGCTCCTGATAATCCAAATCAGCGCCTGATGATCCAATTCAGCGCCTGATGATCCAAATCAGCGCCTGATGATCCAAATCAGCGCCTGATATCTCACGTTTTTGAGTGTATGAGATGGGTTGGCGCACGCATCGAATCCTTCCTCCTGACGGATTTTCTTTTCTTTGAAATTCTTTTTTTTCTTGCCACCTTTCTTTCTTTCTACGTTTTAAAACTCCCAAACCTTCTTCAACTCTTATCGGACCTTCAGGTCGGTGTGGCAACTTCCAGCGCACATGAAAAGTCCGCTTAAGAGACCGACCTAGCGGGGGAAGTAGAAGCCGCGCCCGACATGTGCGGCCTGATGCCCTGCATGGTGTTCGGGAACCGGAGCGCTCTCCTTCTGGCGTCACACCCGGTTCGCGAACGCCATTGTCGGGCTAGGGCCGGCTGTTCTATTCGCATCGATGGGCTTTTCCCGCCTAGACCAGGTCTTCAAGGACTTTAATCACGGAAAGTGAAGGATTAAAAAGCAGACTGGGGCGCAGGTTTCCGTGCGTGCGCACACCAATCTCTAATACACTGCTACTACGTGGCTCATCAGGTGCTTTGCTGGGCTGTGGTGCGCGCGCAACTTTGTTTGCCCTGATTTGTATGCGGCTGGCCCGCGCCGGCTACTCGCTTGGCAAGGCTTTTTACGTGTAAGCAGCCAAAGGCCTGCGTTATTTGGCGGTGTGACGTAGCCGGCCGCCCGAGCTGAGGCTTACAAAGTAGTTCGAGCCCGTTGGTCAGCCGAATTGATGAGATTAGCAGGGCAGGGCAGGGCTAAAGCCGTGTCAGGGTCGGCGCCTGATGACCCAAATCGGCGCCTGATGACCCAAATTAGCGCCTGATGACCCAAATCATTGTCGAAAGATCTAAATCAGCACCTGATGATCCAAATCAGCGCCTGATGATCCAAGTCAGCCCCTGATGATCCAAATCAGCGCCTGATGATCCAAATCAGCGCCTGATGATCCAAATCAGCGCCTGATGATTCAAATCAGCGCCTGATATCCCACGTTTTTGAGCGTATGAGATGGGTGGGCACGCATGGAATCCTTCCTCCTGACGGATTTTCCTTTCCTTGAATTTTTTTTCTTTTTCTTGCCACCTTTCTTTCTTTCTACGTTTTAAAACTCCCAAACCTTCTTCAACTCTTATCGGACCTTCAGGTCGGTGTGGCAACTTCCAGCGCACATGAAAAGTCCGCTTTAGCGACTGACCTAGCGGGGGAAGTAGAAGCCGCGCCCGCCATGTGCGGCCTGATGCCCTGCATGGTGTTCGGGAACCGGAGCGCTCTCCTTCTGGCGTCACACCCGGTTCGCGAACGCCATTGTCGGGCTAGGGCCAGCTGTTCTATTCGCATCGATGGGCTTTTCCCGCCTAGACCAGGTCTTCAAGGACTTTAATCACGGAAAGAGAAGGATTAGAAAGCAGACTGGGGCGCAGGTTTCCGTGCATGCGCACACCAATCTCTAATACACTGCTACTACGTGGCTCACCAGGTGCTTTGCTGGGCTGTGGTGCACGCGCAACTTTGTTTGCCCTGATTTGTATGCGGCTGGCCCGCGCCGGCTACTCGCTTGGGAAGGCTTTTTACGTGTAAGCAGCCAAAGGCCTGCGTTAGTTTGCGGTGTGACGTAGCCGTCCGCCCGAGCTGAGGCTTACAAAGTAGTTCGAGCCCATTGGTGAGCCAAATTGATGAGATTAGCAGGGCAGGGCAGGGCAGGGGAGAAGCCGTGTCAGGGTCGGCGCCTGATGACCCAAATCGGCGCCTGATGACCCAAATCGGCGCCTGATGACCCAAGTCATTGTCGAAAGATCTAAATCTGCTCCTGATGATTCAAATCAGCGCCTAATGATCCAATTCAGCGCCTGATGATCCAAATCAGCGCCTGATGATCCAAATCAGCGCCTGATGATCCAAATCAGCGCCTGATGATTCAAATCAGCGCCTGATATCCCACGTTTTTGAGCGTATGAGATGGGTGGGCGCACGCATGGAATCCTTCCTCCTGACGGATTTTCTTTTCTTTGAAATTCTTTCTTTCTTACCACCTGTCTTTCTTTCTACGTTTTAAAACTCCCAAACCTTCTTCAACTCTTAGCGGACCTTCAGGTCGGTGTAGCAACTTCCAGCGCACATGAAAAGTCCGCTTTAGCGACCGACCTTGCTGGGGAAGTAGAAGCCGCGCCAGCCATGTGCGGCCTGATGCCCTGCATGGTGTTCGGGAACCGGAGCGCTCTCCTTCTGGCGTCACACCCGGTTCGCGAACGCTATTGTCGGGCTAGGGCCGGCTGTTCTATTCGCATCGATGGGCTTTTCCCGCCTAGACCAGGTCTTCAAGGACTTTAATCACAGAAAGAGAAGGATTAAAAAGTAGACTGGGGCGCAGGTTTCCGTGCGTGCGCGCGCACACCAATCTCTAATACACTGCTACTACGTGGCTCACCAGGTGCTTTGCTTTTTACGTGTAAGCAGCCAAAGGCCTGCGTTAGTTGGCGGTGTGACGTAGCCGTCCGCCCGAGCTGAGGCTTACAAAGTAGTTCGAGCCCATTGGTCAGCCAAATTGATGAAATTAGCATGGAAGGGCAGGGCAGGGCAGAAGCCGTGTCAGGGTCGGCGCCTGATGACCCAAATCGGCGCCTGATGACCCAAATCGGCGCCTGATGACCCAAATTAGCGCCTGATGACCCAAATCATTGTCGAAAGATCTAAATCAGCTCCTGATGATCCAAATCAGCGCCTGATGATCCAATTCAGCGCCTGGTGATCCAAATCAGTGCCTGATGATCCAAATCAGCGCCTGATATCCCACGTTTTTGAGCGTGTGAGATGGATGGGCGCACGCATGGAATCCTTCCTCCTGACAGATTTTCTTTTCTTTCAAATTCTTTCTTTCTTGCCACCTGTCTTTCTTTCTACGTTTTAAAACTCCCAAACCTTCTTCAACACTTAGCGGACCTTCAGGTCGGTGTGGCAACTTCCAGCGCACATGAAAAGTCCGCTTTAGCGACCGACCTAGCGGGGGAAGTAGAAGCCGCGCCCGCCATGTGCGGCCTGATGCCCTGCATGGTGTTCGGGAACCGGAGCGCTCTCCTTCTGGCGTCACACCCGGTTCGCGAACGCCATTGTCGGGCTAGGGCCGGCTGTTCTATTCGCATCGATGGGCATTTCCCGCCTAGACCAGGTCTTCAAGGACTTTAATCACGGAAAGAGAAGGAATAAAATGCAGACTGGGGCGCAGGTTTCCGTGCGTGCGCACACCAATCTCTAATACACTGCTACTACATAGCTCACCAGGTGCTTTGATGGGTTGTGGTGCGCGCGCAACTTTGTTTGCCCTGATTAGTATACGGCTGGCCCGCGCCGGCTAATCGCTTGGCAAGGCTTTTTACGTGTAAGCAGCCAAAGGCCTGCGTTAGTCGGCGGTGTGACGTAGCCGTCCGCCCGAGCTGAGGCTTACAAAGTAGTTCGAGCCCATTGGTCAGCCAAATTGATGAGATGAGCAGGGCAGGGCAGGGCAGGGCAGAAGCCGTCTCAGGGTCGGCGCCTGATGACCCAAATCGGCGCTTGATGACCCAAATTAGCGCCTGATGACCCAAATCATTGTCGAAAGATCTAAATCAGCTCCTGATGATCCAAATCAGCGCCTGATGATCCAATTCAATATCAACCAAAAACCTACTATTTCGTGATTCCTGTGGTATCTTTTGCCTACAAACCGATTTTCACCAAAGATTATTGATGTTTGATATTTTATCCCAGTCCTCTGAATAAAGTCCGAAAAATCGAGGTCCATTTTAATGACGTCACCATATCACGTGATAATTCCTAAAAGCTGGACATTTGACATTGCTATCATGCATAATTATAAAGTAGAGGAATCAACCTTTTCAAAAAAGTAAGTCACCCTTTGTCCCTCTGTTTGGTACCAAAAACCTGCTTGGCCCATGGACTAAGGTGCTTTGCTGGGCTGTGGTGCGCGCACAACTTTGTTTGCCCTGATTTGTATGCGGCTGGCCCACGCCGGCTAATCGCTTGGCAAGGCTTTTTTAGCCTGGGTGCCATCCTATTTCTACCGGGGCTCCTACACTCGCCTCCCTCAAAAAATAGTCTGGGATCGCTGGACCCGCTTCCGTTTGGATTTCGAATCAGGTAATGAAGGCGTCACGTGATGCACGCAGGGCGGGGCCTCTTCCGATTGGATGACCCCTGGATGACCCTTTCATACTGCGAGCCAATCAGATCGCCTTGTTATTCACGTGACCATGTTGTTGTGTTGGGCTTAGAAATCTGCCGCGAAATTCACACATGTACTCGAGTACAGGCATTTCTTGTAGCAAGATGTTTTTTACGAGCTGGTTTCCGCCAGATTATCGCAAAATCGTCATAGTAACACATCTTAGCAACTCCGTGTTACAAGGGACAGCATGTCGTGCGAGGAAATCTCCAGAAAGCCCGGCATTTTACCGCGATGTCGGCACAACAGTCGGCGGGGAAAGACTCCACTTTCCCTGCGAACTATGCCGACTTTTGTCGATTCTGTGGCCTCAATCTTCGCCCAAATCGACAGTTGGCTGGTTGTTACGATATTTTCGCCCCGCCCAAGGAGCCTAAAGAAGGGGAGGCTAAGGAGCCGTCACTTTTTGAGAGACTTTCTGAGATCGGCGTTGTCCTGGTTCAAAGGGAAGGGGCTTCGCATCGGATGTGCAAGAAGTGCTTCTCAAACATCAAGCACATCGAGAAGGGTTTACGCTTTCTGAAACCCTGGCAACAAATCGACGACAGAGATTTCAAGCCGACAACAACGACAACGGACGCATCCCTGAGACAGCAGACTCCCACGAAACAGACAACGGTCCCAGAAAATCAGGAGGCGCTAGCAAAAACGCCGGAGGCCGTCGAGAATGAGAAGCGTCTGCGCGAGCCGACTCCCACCAAAACACCAAGAGCGGTGAAGAAGCTTTGTAGTACAAGTAGCGCAAGGGGATTGCAAGTTGCGTTACAAAGTAGCGCACGGTGACTGCAAGAACCTCGCGCTAGAACCAGCGATACAAAGGTCAGTAGCTTATATATTTTGTCTACCAAATTGATTATGAGGTTTCAAGCCGCCAGTTTCGATCTACTACTTTTTACTAGATATTATTTGTCGTCACGTTTTGTGTTGATTTTGTTTACTAGTAACACCAAACACCCCCACACACATCCCTTCTGTAATTTTCCTCTCTAATACCCTAGATGAATTGTCGAATCGATCTGTTTATTATTCATTTAGATTAATTTTCATTGAAATCATGGACCATGCTAGTTCACTATCAGTCAAAATGATGACAATTACTTGTATTCTTGTGTGAACATAATTTCTTATGAACCATAATACGTACGCACACACAAAAATAGAAATCACCAAATTTTTGCTATCATTTGTAGAGCGTTGAATATATATCCCACTGTGAGTAGAACTAGAACTCAGACTCTGTATACATGAGAACACAGAGCTCTACGCTAGTATTACAGCTACAAGATAACTTTGGTGTTTATAAATGCAGATTTCCTAGCATTTGAATAGCACTGAAAAATGTATATTCCTCATGAAATTTGACAAACTGACTATAGCTAGAGCCATACAATCCTACATTTTCAGCATTGCCAGGAAATGAAGAAAAACAAAACATATACTAGTATTTGGTGCCTTTGTTGTGACCAGTACTTACATGTAGCTTGGTTGCACAAAATGTAAAATAAGTCTTCGTTCATTCATTGTACAGTTTTAAAAGCTTTTATTGTATATGGTACATTGCTAACCTTGCATCACCTAATATGAGAATTTGAACCATTATGATCGATATAGATTAATTGACTGAGAGACATATGTTCCTTTCAGGTCACAGTGACATATCCGTCGAGGAAGGACAAGCCTTCTAACTTCCCCTGCAAGGAAGATGTTGCAGGGATAGTAGAGAACCTTGCGAAAGGCCAGGTGAAGGCTGCAGCTCGTCTCATGATGACGTGCGACAGCCTGTCTCAAGAGCTGAAGAGCCAAATGCTGCAGATTGTGGAGACAGAGTGTAGGAACTTGACTTCCACTGACAACAAGTTCCTCCTCAACAGATGCACTGCCCAAGATCTACAACAGTTCTCGCTCACATCTCTTCACAGTGACTTGGAGAGGTTGGCACCATTTGCTCTTTCTGTCCTAGACACCATCTCCAAGCAGTCGATGTCACACTCAAGTGCCAGTGCAGCTGTCAGGGTTCTCTTACTACATCAACTCTGTGTTACATCATGGGGGGGGCGAAGACAGCTGTTTTCAACCGCTTAAGTAAGCTGGGCATTACAACAAGTAAATGTAATGCACGGCGCAAGCAAGAGGAGATGGCTAAGACATGTGGACAAGGACTATTCGAACTGAAGAAGAACATAGAACAATATCATACAACACAAGGGCTACAACAAGGCACCAATGAGGAAGCTGACAACCCAGCAGTATCCACCGGTCAGGTCTCTAGTCAAGACATGGAAGCTAACAACCCAGCAATGCCCACCGGTCAGGTCACTAGTCAAGACATGGAAGCTGACAACCCAGCAATGCCCACCGGTCAGGTCACTAGTCAAGACATGGAAGCTGACAACCCAGCAATACCCACCGGTCAGGTCACTAGTCAAGACATGGAAGCTGACAACCCAGCAATGCCCACCGGTCAGGTCTCTAGTCAAGACATGGAAGCTAACAACCCAGCAATGCCCACCGGTCAGGTCTCTAGTCAAGACATGGAAGCCATCAACCCAGCAATGCCCACCGGTCAGGTCACTAGTCAAGACATGGAAGCTGACAACCCAGCAATGCCCACCGGTCAGGTCTCTAGTCAAGACATGGAAGCTGACAACCCAGCAATGCCCACCGGTCAGGTCACTAGTCAAGACATGGAAGCTGACAACCCAGCAATGCCCACCGGTCAGGTCACTAGTCAAGACATGGAAGCTGACAAGCCAGCAATGCCCACCGGTCAGGTCACTAGTCAAGACATGGAAGCTGACAACCCAGCAATGCCCACCGGTCAGGTCACTAGTCAAGACATGGAAGATTTAGAGGTTGGTTTTTTGGACATCTCCCTGGATGATGAAGACCCTCTCCCGGAGCCACAACCAGCACATCCATCGTCACCACCACCAACATTTACCATTGTTTTTGATAACCTTGACTTCAACGTTCAAACACACCACCAATCCCAAACCAACAGGAACAAATCAATTCACTGGGTACACCACACAGCAGTACAAGACCGGATATCAGCTCACCACCTGCCTGATGACCAACCTATCAAGCCACTGCCATTGTATGACATTAAGGATTCACTCCCCACCCCTGACACCTTTGCTCACCTGCGAAGAGAGTTTGTCGTCATTGGAAGCCGCATCCTCACCAGACATGTGCCAGCATTCCATCAGTTCTCCTCCGTCGTTGTCAACCACATCCCTCATCAATACTATGACATCATGTCCCAGCCATCCACTGAGGTAAGCTGACACTTCATAGGCTAGAAAATGACTTACCTGCTAACATGTCACCTATTCTACATATTTATAGCCTGGGTACGATCATCACTTTTGACATCAGTGTGAGACTCAATAAATCAGCATCAAACCTATGTTACCATCTCTGATATGCCATCTTGTATGCATGTACATGTATTTTGAATTGATAGGATGATACTGTATGGGAGGTCCTTTTTTAGGGTAAAGCCATCCTATTTCTACCGGGGCTCCTACACTCGCTACCCTTGGCGTAGGGAGTGTGAGAGCCCCGGTAGAAATAGGATGGCACCCAGGCTACTCTCATACACTATATTAGTCTCTAGGTAGACCTGATAGTAATAGATGGCACTCAGACTATTTCTTACTTAAAATCTACTCTTGTATAATTGTTAAGGGTGTGTACTCTTTCATTTCCAGTTCAATTAATGAATAAATGTGCATGAATTATCGAGTGCATTGTCATTTTCTTGGTGTGAAAGGACTTTGATGTAAGAAAGGTAGACAAGGTAGTGTACACAAAGGTACCATCGTAGTCAATTAATATGCCATTATTAGAGTAGTGAATTACAGCAGGACATATATCTTATTTACAGTTTCCTCTTGGGCTCCTTTTCAAGAATGAAACTGTCACTGGAGATCTTGTGGATGTACTCCAGCATATGCAGAGAGAGTAAGTGTCTGTAACAGCCATGAATATGTAGACAATATGTTTTCCAAATGTCTCAATTCCTGGGTGCAGGGCATACTGACTCACTGTGTCACATTCACAGTGAGTAGGTATTGCCCAATCCAGAAGTACAGAAGTACAGAATTTACAATTTTGATTTGTGTAACTGTAAGCCTTGTTTGCTTCACTGCTGTTAAGAACATCTCAGAGTTGTGTAAGCCTTGTGTGCTTCACTGCTGTAAAGAACTGATAGAAATCTGTGTGCTGCACTCATGTTAAAACAATGTATTACTGTTACCGTGTAATGTATAGAGATTCTTTTAACTGCTTCTAGTTCTCCAGAAATTTGTTTAACTTGTCGCTTAAGTTTATTTGACAACTCTTTTATACATGCACCTTCCCCTGACCTTACTTGAATATCAGAAGAATTAGCCTGGGTGCCATCCAGTTTTTGTACCAGGGCTCATTCGCTACCCTTCCTATTTCTACCGGGGCTCCTAAGGGTAGCGAATGTAGGAGCCCCGGTAGAACTAGGATGGCAACCAGGATAAGAAGAATGACTTCTTCTTAAGTCAACAAATAAAAGTCACTACAGCAGATTTACTACAAATTTACAACATGGTTTTATCCCCTTTGTTGTTGCAGGTATGTTCCAAGAACACCATCAGGACTCCAGCCTATCTTTGTAGGGGGGGACCGCCTGTCTGAAGGATGCAGCAGGAACATACAGCGGTCTTTTGGCGAGGGAGAGAGTGAAGAGGACAGACTGGATGGCCTTAACTTCTTCTTCTTGGACTGGCATGCCGTCAGAAATGCATTTGGGGTGAGTTGGATCATGTAATACAACACTGCTGTAAACTGACTTTTTTTTCTGGATAAATATGAATTTTAAGTCAAATTGGGGAATTCTTAGGTTTCCCGAGGGACGAAATTACTGTTAGACAGGTCACAGTTGCTTAGGAGGCATATGTCAGGGCAGGGGGTGCTCCACCCCTGTTCCCCCTTTAGATGAACCTCTATGTATTGTGTAACACAGCTACATACAACTATGGTATATCAAATGCTGATGTGAAGCATGTCATCGTCATGTCTCATGATCAAACTGTTATTTTCCCCTATATTTCCTTGCAATTTTCTTGTATTTGTGACACAACTGCAATGGAAACCATTCAACACACCAAACAAATAACATCATTTTTTAAACATTTTATTCACATTTTCATACATTTGATTTCTACCGGTAAGTCTACTTACCGGTACTAATATATATCAAGCAACAGAACATTTCATTGAAAAATACTTGAAATGCAGTATGTGTACATATTGATGCATTTCCCAGTATTTGTAACAAGGTCATTCACCATACTCACTTAAGATAAAAATAAATCCATCAAAGTATTAATGAGTCATTCATCTCTAATTGCAGATACACGAGAAAGTGTTCATGAAAGAGGCCTCTGCTCGAGACCATGGTACCTTCTATGCTAACCTGAACAAGATCCAGAGCAGCAACGCTAAGAAGGGACCGCATGCACAGTACAACGCATATAAAGAAGCGGCGCACATAGATACCTGTGCGCTGTTCATCGCTGCAAGCCTGGACCACTTTGGAATGGACAATCCAACAGGTGAATAGTGTACACTCGTGCATGATAGTATTTGCCTCCTTTCATACAATGCTGTGTGTTCTTGTCATGCACATGCTTTGTTCAATGTTATACTACAATTTACCCAGGCATAATTCAATACCTACAATATAATGTTTCTTTTAGTGGCACACTACCAGCCTTACATGATTGAGCTGGCCTGGGTAACTTAAACATGAAGTTTATAAATTGTTATGAACCTAATTACATGTGATTATATAGCATTTTTTCACTGCTGTTCTTTCAGATGAGCCAGAGAACCTCATCCCTCCATGTGTGAGGGAGGGTACAAAAGAAGAGAAACGAAAATGGTTCAACGATCAAGTCACTGAGATCGTGGACAAGTTCATCATGTCGGAGGAACAAATCAACCTGGCGGACCTCCAAGATGGTGTCGCTCGGGCGGCAAGGCCCAGACAGAGGGAGCGACACAGCTGCCGTGAACCAGGCTGTCCCCGTACCTTTGTGTATGTTAAATGTTGGCTTGACCATGAAATAACTGAACATGGCCTAGATTTTGGAGAGCAAAACCAACAGGAAGAGTCCACTTCTAAGCCACCTCCTTGTGACTACAAAAAACAGCACACTGAGGCAAGGCTTAGCTTTGGGCTCTTCCTGGAGGATATGCTAGATGCAATCAGGGAGGGTGACGGGGAGAGGTTGATGAGGCTGTATAGAGTAGCTCTGTTGTACTACCACGCCTATGGGCACACACAGTATTCATACAGCACTTTGCTATTAACTGTACAGCTAAACGCAGTCCTGACACCTGCAATGGCACACAGGCTGACGTGGAACCGGTTTTACAATGGAAAGGGGGGGAAGGGCAAGAACATCCCATTGGATTTGCACCTGGAACACATGAACAACTTCCTGAAGTCTTTTCTTAAGGGATTGGGGCCAAACTTGACCGAACGTAGTGCCAATAGGATAAGCAGGTCGCTGGGTTGCCTTAAGGATATATTGCAGAGAACAGATGAATAACTTGGAGTTGTAACCCCCTCAGGGTACCACCACAAAGGCAACCTAACTCAGAATATCCACTCATTGGTAGCAGTTATCAGAGAAGCAGATTTGTTCACGTACACCCCTGGCAGGGCATTCAGTGCCTTTCCTGCTTTTAGCAGGAACCTTTTTGCAAAAATCAAGTTTGACAAAATGTGGGACTGGATTAAAGACAGGCTGAAACTGTGGGCCCCAAGATACTTCTGAATAGATACTTCTGGGTTAAGCTGTCATTATGGTGATACGCTGAGGGACCTACAACTCCAAGCTCTTCAACTGTTCTCTGTAATATGAACCTATACTGTGTATGGTTTAAAGTTTGATGTTATCTTAGCTTTCTTAATCTGAGTCATCGATCCACAGTGCGCTGAAGTCAATGCCATCAAAGAAATCATCAGGTACATCAAAGTAGCCAGTAAAGTACATGTCAGGTACATGGATGGATTCTAAAACAGATGGTTCAGGTTCGGCAATGTCTCCAAAAACTTCATACATGATTCGAAGTATCTCTTGCGCGTGTTGTGCACTATACACAGGAAGGTGTGTCTTAATGTAATCAATGTCAAAGAGGTGGTCGCATTTTGTAACAACAGTTTCTATCAGCTCATCACCAAAACCTGAACATGCTGCAGAACTGGAATATAGATATGTTGTGTTTGCAAGCAATAGAGACTTGTATTCCTGTAACAAGTCTCTAACCATGATCCTGTCCTTATCAGCTACTTCTCTGAATCTAGCTGGCAGTTTTACAGTGTTTTGGAAGGATTCTGATCGTGGAAACTGTTCGTTACAACCTTCATCAGCACATGTACATGTTTTGTGGCAATGTGTGCAACACCTGTGACCTGGTGTTACACTTACAGGTGTGTCTTCAAAGAAACAGTATAATCCTTTACGGATACAGTCAGTTGGATTCGTTTTGACAAATGTTTTAACTGCTTGGTCTACTTGGGCCATATATCCACCATGGTAGTACACCACTGCTTCTGCTTGTGATCCATCACGACCAGCTCTTCCAACTTGTTGTAGTATGGTTTCTGTGTCCTTTGCTGGTCCCAGCAGGATTACATATGACACGTGTGGAAAGTTCATCCCCATCCCCAGTGCAGTTGTTGCTATGACTACCCTACAATTTCCACTACCCCCAAAAGATGAGATGACATTCTCTTTATATTTAGGTAGAGTGTCCTTGTGGTACATTGAAACCAAGATGTGTCTTGTTCTTTTCTCAGGGTCTCTGTCCACCCACATGTAATCCGATAGCAGAGCCTTAAAGTAATGGAACACCAAGCCAGTTGCATATATGGAACGAACATATATAATAACATACGGAGCAGCAGCTCCCTTGTCCTTTAGCATCTTGGCAACCCAGTCAAGACAAGTCAATTGTTTAAATGGATCATTTGGCACCTTGACTACACCAAGTCTGATGTTTTCCTTGTTGGGGGAGATGAGTATAGTCTGTGCTCCCTGCATGTTCAGGAGGTTGATGACTCTTCCTCTTGATGTAGAGTCTACTGAAGCAGTCAATGCCAGGACAGGGGTTCCTGTAATTTAGTGTAAAAAGAACCAACTATATCAACACCAATTGTTTCTATCAGTATTGGATGATTTTGACTGCATTGATATGGATGTGACAAAGGTGTAAATACAAGAGAAATGATATACATTTGTATTTGTAAAACCTGTAAACAATGAACTATATTAGGACAGTACAATAGAAACTCAGTGAAAATGTATATTCTACAAGAACAACAAGGACCAGTACATTAATTATTTTGGTGAAAAATCCTATACATGTAGTTTCAAGTTTATATTTTGGTGAAAAATCCTATACATGTAGTTTCAAGTTTATATTTTGGTGAAAAATCCTATACATGTAGTTTCAAGTTTAACATTTGGAGCAAACGCAACTTCGATTGTTAGAGTTTCCTATGTAAAAATTTGCCCGTACGGGACCAGTCCGTACCGGTTCGGACGGGCAGTTCGAACGTCTAAGAGTTCGGGAGATGGACGGGTCGGTCGGTCGGGGCGTACGTTCTTGAACCGTCCGAACGCGTTCGGACGGCCTGAAGTGGTTCAGATTGGCGGTCCGAACTAGTTCGGACTACGTCCGGAACGGCATGGTTCGGACCGGTTCGGTAGCGCTGCCAGCTGCGGGTGGTTCGAACCGGTTCGGCTCCGCCCGGACCGGCGTCGCGGAACCTCCGAACCGGCGTCGCGGGACCCCCGAACTGGCGGTTCCCATAGCAACAAATCACCCCGACCCGTCTGAGGACGCGCAGAACGCCGCGGGGAGCCGATTCGTACGTCTGCGGACTACCACGAACCACCCATTTTTATGGTAACGGAACGCCCCCGAACGCCCGTGGAATGCGTAAATTGGAGCTGTTATGAGGTCGAGATCGCTGTCTACAGAGTTCGGACCGTCTGAACCGCCGGACGGCCCTTGCAAAATTGAAAGAATCTGAATACAGATCTCTTTGCCGCGGCTATAGATCAACTATCAAAGAGGGTTTGAAGTGACGTGATTTGCGAAACCCAATGAAGCATTTGATCGCCAGCACAAGCTAAAATTCGCTGGATTTTTGTTGACATTTTTTAAACGTAATTGTGGTTGCTTTGTGCATTTGGGGGAAAGACTTATATATAGATTTACAGTGAGTTCATCATCCAGCAGATTAAACATTGTTGAATGTAGCAACCTCTTCATATGTCCTAACAGACCGACGGAAAAGAGCAAGCGAACATTATTCATGCCGACATTGGCACGTAATCCCAGCGGCGGCGAGAGTTCATTGACCCCATAAGAAGGCGAATCCATAGAGAAACGGCAAATATTTTATTGATGACACGTATTGCTCTTCATCGTATGAAAGAATCATGTTCAAATTGTTATACTGTATCGGTAAATCAAGTATCATAAAAGATAACTCCAGGAGATCTAAAGTCTGCAGCTGTCTACTGTCCCCCCCTATGTATGAATTAAACTGTCCCTGGTTGATTGAAGTCTCCCGGTCCTTTGGGGCAGCCGTCAACTAGTCCGCTCCACATACAATAAGTTACGTTATTGTTTATTTAGCACGTTCCACATGTGTTATTTTTTGGCACAGTTTGCACATACATTGCCAGGACTACTACTGAGAATAATGTCCTCACACTACTAGTACTTTCTTGATGTGGCTCCCGCCATTTCCCCACAAGCAAGTTGTAGAAATTCCGGGGAAAACAAGAAAATCAAACCATGAGATCGCGAGCATGTGGCCACGCCCAGCGCGCGCGGGCCTACTTTTGAATATCAAAGGCGCGCCGACTGTCCATCACTGTCACTCGACTGTGTAGCGTTACCGACAACCACATCACCACTGGGGGCCACACTGTCTTTGTGTAGTTGCGTTTCCATATACCACTTGCATATACACATGTACAGGGAATTTTACGCTCTGGCGACTATTGACAAGGGTGTTCTCATGGCACGATCCAAAAAGATAAACAGACTGATGAATGGCAAATCACTTCGTTGTCGGCATACTGCGGCCGTGCCATACCACACATGTACATGCGATCGTCAACCCGCCAGTCGGGCAAAAGGTTTTCCCTCCCAACCCCGATATCGGGGGCAACCGAGTATCTTTTTAGCGGAAGTGACCTGACACTGTCGTTACCCCAAGTCACTTCCCAGCGAGACAGGCAGACTGTTTACGGTAGGTTGGGGATCGACATGTCGCACTTTGGTTTTTGGAAGGGATGGGAGAATGCGCTATAAATCACATGAGTCCGCTACCTTTGAGCTGACAAGGGCGTGCTAGAATTACTGAATCTCTACTAGATTTTTTTCAGCAGCGCAAAGATGGTGTAAAAATCTGCTAAGAAGAATCCCTATGGGAAGACATATTGTAGACCTCCGGTGGCTTCAGATTTCTATGTCAGTTAAAGTACGAAGTTAACGAACATCTCGCGAAATAGGTTACGGCATAGATGAACATAGAAATGGTTTTGGACATGTTGCGGGAACCAAACAACCATTTTTGTTGGGGCGAAATTTCATTTTACGGGGTGGAGGAAGTTATATGATTTACTAGTATCTCACTATCTGTAACTGTAATCTGGTTTTTAAAAAAATGTAACGGAACGTTTATGTTTGCTCAGTGGTTCATTTGAAGAGTAGAGTAGAGTAGAATTTTCGGTCAGGTAGGACTGTTCCAGTTTAGACCGCTCTTCATTGTTGAATTCCATTTCACTCAACTGTCATGGTGGGTTTGTGTGGATGTTCCAAAGCTCTGTGGTTGTACTTTACAGGGTGAACTTCCATGTACCTGTCGAATCTGGCTTTGAAGGCATTAACTGAGGGAGCGTTGATTACTTTATGTGAATTGTATAAAGCGTGGACAAGAATTGATTTGGTTCATGCTTTGTTCTATGTACCTGTTCATTGGTGTATATGGATATGTTTGGTACGATCATTGTAGAGTTGGGTCGTTTACAATATAATTGCAGTGGTGAGGTAACATTGCCTGCAATATGTTTTCTGTTGCATTTACATTTATGTGGTCTGTAATAATCTGTAAGTCATTCATTCCAATACCAGGCCAAGTGTAAGGGTCACAGTAAGGACATCGTTTCAGCTTTCTTTTACTCAGCTTTTCTGTACTTCACAAGCACAGATGGTCGATTTTACACATACGTAAATATATTTCTTGTACAGTATTTCAAAACGTATTTTCTCGACGAATATGTCCTTATGGAATTACAATTCTACTGTTTTCAGCAACCAACAGAATATCGAGGGCGATTGCTGACGACAAAAATGTGCCACATGCTCAAGGACGTACAAAACGTGCCGAAACATACATCTGCTTGGTGATAAGAAGGAAAGCCCCAAGTCATGAGATTGATGATGAGAAGATGGCTTCACAGCAGGGGAACATCCCGGGTCAAAACGGTCTGCCGACTATAGATCGGCGGTGATTTGGCAAGAAACTGCATACTTTGGTGGAATGTCAGGTTGTTGAAAATAATCAGTTTTGAACACGGAAGGTAACGTTGATTTCTTTTATGAATTATGATTGTATTCAAAATCAAACACCCGAAAAGGGACAACAACAAAAAATTATTATGGAAGAGCAAGACTTTTCTTCTTATTGAGGTTGTATTTCTGGCATCGGCACACCCAACACAATGAGATTTCCTTGGCCAACGATAACGAACAGAATCTTTCTGCAATCATCGTCTCTTCACGAAACCGCCGGTTAAAATAACACCTTGACGAAACTTATGGGCGCCAAAACATGTGCATAACACAACTCCCTCCCCGTGTCCCCTTCCCCGAAGTAGGCCAAAATGTAAATTCTACAGTATCCAGGAAACTGTGATTTTGTTTCATATCCAAATTGAAGACATCCAACTATCATCTCATACTCGGTAGGACTCTTTCACAATATAAAACAGAGTTTCTTACCAGTTTATCTAACAGGAGGGGATCTTGGTAGTTCACTGGACCTTCGTCAAGATGGGTGGGACGGCGTCACAACATTCCATACAAACCTTTGTGTTTCCTGACTGTTTCCAACTCCTAATATCACCTTGACGTATCCTGAGTCACAATGACGGGGTACAAACTCTCCTATGACACGTATTATCCATGATACTGTTAGCCTCAGTACTGTTAGCCTCAGTGCAAGGCTAAAAACGCAGCGAAAATCAGACAGGACAGCACGAAACGGTTACAAGATACAGTTTTGAATTGAAAAGACCGCGACGCACGCGCAATGCAGTTAGTGCAAGTGCTGGAATTCCACATGGTTTCCTCAGGAGAGACAGGCCAATCTCTCCTGCTTCACACCCGCCGAAAATTAGAATAATTGCCGGTCCCGAACTAGCAGTCCGGACGGTTCGGGGAGCACCGTGGCGTGACCTGAGATCGCCATCACCCTGCCGGCCACTGCGCCCGGGTGTAATGTCAAGTAAATCAGTTTTCAGTGTCCTCGGCTGGGCTTTAATCTAACTGCAGTACTCTCAGTTAGATATTTGATGCTGAGGGCATGCGGCTAGTTTGCTTCATTTTAAATTCATAACCTTTTGCCTTTGCCTTTACGACCATTTTCAATGTCTAATGATTGTTTATTCGTATCTATCTACTTTCAACATTTTTTAGTTTTGATCTGACTACTTAAGCCCCGAGTATGACAAAAATGTTCAGTGAAGGTCTTAATTCATTTTTCTGACTTTGATAAGGTTTTTGAGAAGTCCGTGCCAAGCCGTATGGCATTACGGAAGAAACAGCGCGCCCGTACAGTAGTAAACAGAAAAAACTTGCTCGTGTGTACGGGAAACTGTCGAGTGTCGTGAAGTTGCTGGGACGTTCATTTCCGCTCAGAACTTGAAAGACTAGCTATTCATTCAGACATTTACTATCATTCCAAGATTCTAAGTCATGGCGATGAATGATATTTCCATTTTCCTCTATAAGTTGTTTGGTGAAAAATCACCGGCTATATTGTCGCCTCATATCTTAGCATGTTTGTGTACGCGTGTACTCTCGGTGCCTTTACAGTCAGTAAAACTAAATACGCAGCCTTATGATTTGCAATGAACTCCTTGAATAATGAAGTAAAATGTTTGAAGACACATACAGCTGCCACCATCATGGTTTGTGTTTGGTATATACGATCCAAATATCCTTATTGGAAAACACCATTCCAGACAATTCTATCAATCGAAAGGAGCTTGGATGTACAAGAACTTTCAATTGGTATTACCAAGGACATAGGTTTCACTTAATCCACCTGGCCATTGCTTTGATCCTGACTTTGTGTAGCTCTGAAAATTACGAATGGAATAAATACTCTAAGAAAATTTTGCAATATTTGCAATAAACTGTTATGATCTTGTTTAAAATGTTTATAGTAGGCTCAGACTCCACAAGATCGCGCGCGCAAGAGCCCCGGTAACCGGACACCCTTGGACCTTAAAATGGTAAGTCGACTATCAATAGGAGAGAGCACAGGATTCTCCTTTCAGGGACGCGTGTAGCGGATATGGACATCTCAATGAACACCCAAGTGTCAAAGACACTCCTTTGCGGTGTTCTCCCTTTGTCATCACGGCCCGGCGATGACGGCTTCGTGTGGACAAGAAGGCCAGATCAGGTTAGTGTGGAGTGACTCCGATATCAGTGACGGAGGATGATTTTAAAACGATATAAATGAAGCAAAAGAAAATAGCTTGGGCGATTAAGTAGACGGTAAGAAAATTTGCCTCGTACATATGGTTCGTTCTCAAAATTCTACCCTCAGTCTTAATGACATGATGATTTTCGAAAAATGCACAACATCGGTTGGTGGCTTGGAAGAAACCTTAGCCATGGGGGTATTGCACCCCCTAAAAGCGGCTGTCGGGAGGACATGAATAAAGAAAAGTGCCTAAAACGCAACAACGTAGTTCCGAAAATGTTTAAGTTGGTTGGTGAAGTCAGCTACTCAGATCGTCCAACAGATCAAGTCATATCGCTCCAGTTCTTGTTCGCTAAGGTGGCCAAATTTAGTAACATCCGTTACCGTTCAAGTGTACAAGTAAGACACGGCCATGACGTTTATTAGATTATATACAAGAAATGAAATAGCCGTTCTAGCTACGTTTTTTTTTCTGGCTTTCTGATAGAACGTGAAATACAAATAAACCATATCGCCGAACAAAATATTTTACATTAATGACTGTATTCAGTACCTTCTCTCAGCATTTCGATAGTGACCAGATAAAACGTTTCAGTGCAGCAGGACCTAAAGGACTACACAAAAAACAATAACTTTTTTTAGCTGAGAAGAGTTTCATAATTTTCTTATAACTACATGAAACTACATTGAATACATATTTATATTCCTATCGTTAGAAAACTGAAACAAAGGTAGCCGTAAACTCAAGTTTGTCAACCGTACAGTGAAGGAATCTAAGTCATCTACTGTAAGTAGAGAAACAAATATCTACAGGACGTCATTTGTCCTCCAGCCGAGGATGACGTCTACCTAACCCAGTTGAGTGTTCTAAATATGGGAATTGTCGGAAATCTGAGGCACATCGGTCCAGGCCGACTTGTGCTCGGGGGAAATCGGAGCTTGCTACGTCATGTCTTGGCTCATTTGCATACTTGAGAAGCCGATGAAAGCCCGCGGCGAAATTCCTGATCAAAGGCGCGGCGCTCCCCCCTGGCTTGCAGACCGCGGGGGATTATAAACGGGGAGGAACAACTTCTTCCTTTTGATTGGGAACCGACCGCCGTGAATATATTTTGCAATTCTGGACCCTCTCTACATTCTGCACGCACAGCATTCGTTTTATTTTGTTGTGCTGTGGGGCAGATCGCAGAGAACGTAACTGACACTGACAGGCCGTGCGTGTGTTTCAGCGGGTTGACGACTGGTCTTTTGGCTCCCATCGGTTGAACCAAGGAGGTTGAACGAAGAGATAAAATATGCTCGCCTCTCTGCTAAGCCTCGGCACAGACTCAGTGACAAATGACAGCAATTTCCACCTAATTTGCAGTCGGTTTTATCCGGAAAGTGAACTTTGTCGTGACAAATAATGTGATAACAACGGGGCGGGGCTTGCCTGGCGCCTTGTCACAGCGGTTCCACTGATTGCAGGACGTGATCGCTGCGTAGCAGATTCTTCAAACGGCAACTCAAAACAGCTCCAAAGCGGGAAATTGAACAGCATTTTAAAGATAAAGTCGGTTATACGTAGAAGACGGGTCAGTTTCTTTTCTTCTACCCTACCCTACTCTGCTATTTAGTTGATTTAGGATAGAGAAATGTTTTCGATTAGCAGATCCCGCGGGGAATTGCCACAGGGTGATTGAGTGCCAGTTTATGTTTATGTTCGCCCGCTCTGCTTGTCACTCTGTTGGGTTGCACGTAACGGTATCCAGAGTAGATCGGTCACGTTTGGAAGACATGAAATATCTCGACAAAATGTGGAAAACGAAGGTCCTGAGCGATATCTTGAAATAGTTGCCCGCAGCACTAAAATAATTTTTGACCTTTTCTGCGAGTCACACAGCGATCTCGACTGCTTGTAGCAACCTGCCGACTTGACCTCTTGTTGTTTTTATCGCTGCGCTTTGCGTACGGAAGGGGGCGCTGCCGCGCGGCTAGATCTCATTTAGGGACTTAGAAAAAATTGGCCAGGCGCCGCCAATTATTTTCTAAGTGTTTACGGTGCCCAAAACGTCCGGGCGGTCCTGAACTACCTAACGCGCCGAACCACTTAATGACGGTTCATCGCGTGGGCGTCCGAACTGGGAGGCTCACGGCCCGGACTGGGTGGGCGTGGGTGTGCGGTCTGGACTGCTTCCGAACCGGTCCGGACCGTCCCGGGCGGATTCATTTTTACATAGGCTAGACTTTGAGAAACTGTAGCATTGTACAAAATGTTGTTGTAATATTACTAATAAACTTACCTTCTTTGACAAGTGACCGCAGCTCACCCAACTGACTGTAGCTTTGTCGAAATGCCTCTGATTTTTTCGAACCTTCTCCCCTGCAATACAAAAATTAATGCTAAATTAAGTTTTGCAAGATATCAACGTTTAAGTGAAAATAAAAGTCATATACAGTGTTTTGTGCAGAAGGGAAATACAAGAAGAAAATTGGAACACAAACGAGTCGACGTTACATTCATATCAGGTTTGGTCTTGTTTCATTTGCGGTCGTATATTTTATCGTTTCGGTAGATTAAAATCAAGTTGATATGGCACGCATTTAACATAAATTTGGCAAGTTAAAAAATGGAAAACACGTAGAAAATATACCATTTGTACGTTGTGAGAGCTTCGTCGACAACGATACCGACGATGTTGTCTCGACACCGGGGAGACGCCAACATGTCCCTCCATTTCTTGTTGTGAATCCAGCTCTCAGGGCTGCCGAAAACGAGCTCAACTTTCCCATCCAAAATCTCCTTATCGTTTTTACCGAGTTGTGCGGCCGACACACCAAACTTTGACGCTTCCTTCACCTGATCTTCCATCAAAGCTACAAGTGGAGAGACGATAATAACTATCGGGCTCTCGACGCCGCGGAACAAAGAACTGCCGGCCAGTTTCTTGCACACGAGAGGCACAAGTTGATAGATTAAGCTCTTTCCAAAACCGGTTGGCAGCAGGGCGAGAACGTCCTTCCCGGTAAGAAGCTTTTAGTGCTTCATGCTGCTCACGTTTCAGCTCTGAAACTCCGTCTAAATCAGCAAGAACAGACGAAATCGCCTGTTCGATCAAGCTACTATCGCTAGCGTCGGCTTCCGCGTCGGCCATGTTGATGATGATGTGAAACCCCGACAATGGGGCGGAGCTAGCAGGGACCAATCAGCGCGCTCGTCCCGATTCTTGGACGAATATTCGAAATCCAAACGGAAGCGGGTCCAGCGATCCCAGACTATTTTTTGAGGGAGGCGAGTGTAGGAGCCCCGGTAGAAATAGGATGGCACCCAGGCTAGGCTTTTTACGTGTAAGCAGCCAAAGGCCTGCGTTAGCCGGCGGTGTGACGTAGCCGTCCGCCCGAGCTGAGGCTTACAAAGTAGTTAGAGCCCATTGGTCAGCGAAATTGATGAGATTAGCAGGGCAGGGCACAGCAGGGCAGAAGCCGTGTCAGGGTCGGCGCCTGATGACCCAAATCGGCGCCTGATGACCCAAATCGGCGCCTGATGACCCAAATCATTGTCGAAAGATCTAAATCAGCTCCTGATGATCCAAATCAGCGCCTGATGATACAATTCAGCGCCTGATGATCCAAATCAGCGCCTGATGATCCAAATCAGCGCCTGATGATTCAAATCATCGCCTGATGATTTACATCAGCGCCTGATATCCCACGTTTTTGAGCGTGTGAGATGGATGGGCGCACGCATGGAATCCTTCCTCCTGACGGATTTTCTTTTCTTTGAAATTCTTTCTTTCTTGCCACCTGTCTTTCTTTCTACGTTTTAAAACTCCCAAACCTTCTTCAACTCTTAGCGGACCTTCAGGTCGGTGTAGCAACTTCCAGCGCACATGAAAAGTCCGCTTTAGCGACCGACCTAGCGGGGAAAGTAGTAGCCGCGCCCGCCATGTGTGGCCTGATGCCCTGCATGGTGTTCGGGAACCGGAGCGCTCTCCTTCTGGCGTCACACCCGGTTCGCGAACGCTATTGTCGGGCTAGGGCCGGCTGTTCTATTCGCATCGATGGGCTTTTCCCGCCTAGACCAGGTCTTCAAGGACTTTAATCACGGAAAGAGAAGGATTAAAAAGCAGACTGGGGCGCAGGTTTCCGTGCGTGTGCGCGCACACCAATCTCTAATACACTGCTACTACGTGGCTCACCAGGTGCTTTGCTTTTTACGTGTAAGCAGCCAAAGGCCTGCGTTAGTTGGCGGTGTGACGTAGCCGTCCGCCCGAGCTGAGGCTTACAAAGTAGTTCGAGCCATTGGTCAGCCAAATTGATGGAATTAGCATGGCAGGGCAGGGCAGGGCAGAAGCCGTGTCAGGGTCGGCGCCTGATGACCCAAATCGGCGCCTGATGACCCAAATCGGCGCCTGATGACCCAAATTAGCGCCTGATGACCCAAATCATTGTCGAAAGATCTAAATCAGCTCCTGATCATCCAAATCAGCGCCTGATGATCCAGTTCAGCGCCTGATGATTCAAATCAGCGCCTGATGATTTACATCAGCGCCTGATATCCCACGTTTTTGAGCGTATGAGATGGGTGGGCGCACGCATGGAATCCTTCCTCCTGACGGATTTTCTTTTCTTTAAAATTCTTTCTTTCTTGCCACCTGTCTTTCTTTCTACGTTTTAAAAATCCCAAACCTTCTTCAACTCTTAGCGGACCTTCAGGTCGGTGTAGCAACTTCCAGCGCACATGAAAAGTCCGCTTTAGCGACCGACCTTGCTGGGGAAGTAGAAGCCGCGCCAGCCATGTGCGGCCTGATGCCCTGCATGGTGTTCGGGAACCGGAGCGCTCTCCTTCTGGCGTCACACCCGGTTCGCGAACGCTATTGTCGGGCTAGGGCCGGCTGTTCTATTCGCATCGATGGGCTTTTCCCGCCTAGACCAGGTCTTCAAGGACTTTAATCACAGAAAGAGAAGGATTAAAAAGCAGACTGGGGCGCAGGTTTCCGTGCGTGCGCGCGCACACCAATCTCTAATACACTGCTACTACGTGGCTCACCAGGTGCTTTGCTTTTTACGTGTAAGCAGCCAAAGGCCTGCGTTAGTTGGCGGTGTGACGTAGCCGTCCGCCCGAGCTGAGGCTTACAAAGTAGTTAGAGCCCATTGGTCAGCCAAATTGATGAAATTAGCATGGCAGGGCAGGGCAGGGCAGAAGCCGTGTCAGGGTCGGCGCCTGATGACCCAAATCGGCGCCTGATGACCCAAATCGGCGCCTGATGACCCAAATTAGCGCCTGATGACCCAAATCATTGTCGAAAGATCTAAATCAGCTCCTGATGATCCAAATCAGCGCCTGATGATCCAAATCAGCGCCTGATATCCCACGTTTTTGAGCGTGTGAGATGGGTGGGCGCACGCATGGAATCCTTCCTCCTGACAGATTTTCTTTTCTTTCAAATTCTTTCTTTCTTGCCACCTGTCTTTCTTTCTACGTTTTAAAACTCCCAAACCTTCTTCAACACTTAGCGGACCTTCAGGTCGGTGTGGCAACTTCCAGCGCACATGAAAAGTCCGCTTTAGCGACAGACCTAGCGGTGGAGTAGAAGCCGCGCCCGCCATGTGCGGCCTTATGCCCTGCATGGTGTTCGGGAACCGGAGCGCTCTCCTTCTGGCGTCACACCCGGTTCGCGAACGCCATTGTCGGGCCAGGGCCGGCTGTTCTATTCGCATCGACGGGCTTTTCCCGCTTAGACTTCAAGGACTTTAATCACGGGAAGAGAAGGATTAAAAAGCAGACTGGGGCGCAGGTTTCGGTGCGTGCGCCCACCAATCTCTAATACACTGCTACTACATGTACGTGGCTCAGCAGGTGCTTTGCTGGGCTGTGGTGTGAGCGCAACTTTGTTTGCCCTGATTTTTTAAGAGGTTTGCCCGGCTAAGGGGTTGGCAAGGCTTTGTAAGCAGCCAAAGGCCTGCGTTGGTTGGCGGTGTGACGGTAGCCGTCCGCCGGATCTTACAAAATAGTGCGAGCCCATTGGTCAGCCAAATCGATGAGATTAGCAGGGCAGGGCAGGGCAGAAGCCGTGTCAGGGTCGGTGTCAGGGATGACCCAAATCGGCCCCTGATGATTCAAATCAGCTTGACGTATGAGAGAGATGGGTGGGCGCACGCATGCTTTCTTTGAACTTCTTTCTTTCTAGTTTTCTTTCTTTCTTTCTTTCTTCGTTTTTAATTTCCCTTTTAGCGGACCTTCAGGTCCGTTTGGCAACTTCCAGCGCACATGAAAAGCCCGCATTAGCGACCGACCAGACATAATAAATATCTGCATGACTCTAATCGTACTTTACCTGCATCTAAGTACATAATGAAGTTTTATCTCAATTCATTGGCTTACAAGTAAAGGCTGAATCACATTTGTTAATTCTTAGTACCCCCATCAAGCTGGACCTTCCAGATAAGGCAAATTCACTGCTTAAACTTCACTAACACCTCAGGATGAGTAATGTACCGATGTTGTTTACGGAAACGACTGAGCTTTCGAGATTTTCCAAACTTGTCCTTAAGTCTAAGCTAGGAACGTCTGCGGGCGGCACTTTCTGGGCGAGGAAGTCATGAAGGAATTTTGGTCCTCTTGTTGCTGCCGCGCTTGTGGATGTGGTGAACAGATTTAGATTACTCTGATTTATATCCTTACCTTTATTGTCTGAACCTGGATCTTTGAATCTGTAATACATCCAAAACCTTAGGGGGAGATTAGCGAGGACATGTTTGACTTTTAGCATATTTTCTGCTAATCAAATTGTTTCCATGGGTGTAAGGTTGGATGGTTACACATGAATATTTCAACATGTACCTCCTAATATACAGTTGACTCCCTTTCCCAGAAAAATGCATTTGTATAAACTCCAGCATGCATAATCAACTGCTTCGGGTGAGACCGTGAGTTCTTTGGGAGAACAAAAGTCTGAAAGCTAACACTTTTGACAAAATAAGTGCAAAATAAATCCTTATCCCTCTTTACCTAATCAAGTATACATGTGCGCCTTTCAGTAAAACACGACTGTAAGATTCAATTCACTCCCACTGGAATGGATTCCTATAGTCTAAGTTCGGTAAGATCTTATATGCGCTCAACGTGTGTTTCTCCTCAAACACTAGGCCACCACCTTTATCTCCCATCCAAGAGAACGCTCTTACTCGTTTTCACCTAAATCAAGTATAGAAATTAAGGTGTAAA
This sequence comes from Branchiostoma lanceolatum, assembly GCA_035149815.1. Taxonomy (NCBI): domain Eukaryota; kingdom Metazoa; phylum Chordata; class Leptocardii; order Amphioxiformes; family Branchiostomatidae; genus Branchiostoma; species Branchiostoma lanceolatum. Next base: position 6,856,780 of record CM068869.1, on the reverse strand, counting down.
CTGCCTGTCTCGAGAGCACAGCATTGGGGCCAGGCGGCTCGAACCCATAACATTTCGAGGGATGTCAAGTATCAGGGCCGGGTGAAATGGCAGAAATAAGGGTGGCAGAAGTTGGTAGATGTTGGCAGAAGTTACAATGAATACCACGTAGTTTTGAGGCTTCCGGGAGTCAGATGTGATGTCATATTATACCGGTGCAAAGGTACAAAGAGTAGGGTAGCTATAGATTGGCAGGCATAAGTTTGGTGACGTCATCCTATCTTCTGTCACTATTCAGTGTAGAGTGGCAGGTGGCAGAAGTTGTCAGAAGTTAGATGTGACGTCATCCAAACTTCTACCATTAGCCAGGGTAGAGTGGCAGGTGGCAGATGTTGGAATAGCAGAAGTTGGCAGAATTTAGGACTGCCGTCATCCAAACTTCTGCCACTAGCCAGGGTAGAGTGGCAGGTGGCAGATGTTGTCAGAAGTTAGGTGTGACGTCATCCTAACTTCTGCCACTAGCCAGGGTAGAGTGGCAGGTGGCAGATATTGGCAGAAGTCGGCAGAAGTTAGGAGTTATGACGTCAATCTAACTTTTGCCACTAGCCAGTGTTATGTGGCAGGTGGCAGAAGTTGGCAGAAGTTAGGAGTGACGTCGTCCTAGCTAGCTTCTGCCAGTAGCCAGAGTAGGCTGGCAGGTGGCAGAAATTAACAGAAGTAGGGTAACGTCACCCACTGTAGAACAGTTATGGAGCAAACTTCGCAAACTTCATTTAACCCTATCCAGACTGGGCTTTTTTGGTATATCTGGGACTGGGGGGGGGGCTGATTCGCCCCCCCCCCTCATAATTTCCGAACGGTATGATGTATCATCACCAAATTTGTAGGGAGTGATATTCACG